>CM031610.1:90192309-90339809 GCA_018398815.1 Conus ventricosus
TCTCTCTCTCTCTCTCTCTCTCTTTTCTCTTCCTCTCTTCTTCTCCTGTCACTTTTAATTTTCTAGCATTTTCTGCATTTGAAAATGATTATATGTTGTGCCTTTCTCTCTCTCTCTCTCTCTCTCTCTCTCTCTCTCTCTTCTCTCTCTCTCTCTCTCTCTCTCTGTGTGTGTGCGTGCGCGTGTTCCGAATTCTGTACATACTTTGTCATATTCAATCTACTGTCTGTTTTTATACATGCTAGTTGTTGTACGTTTTGGTACATTTCCACTTCAGATTATTACATTTGTGCTTAATTACTACTTTCCATTTCTGTTGTTCCTCTTCTCCCTTCCATCCTCTCTCTCTCTCCCTCTCTCTCTCTCTCTCTCTCTCTTTTTTTTTTTTTGCTCCCCCCACCCCTCCCCCCAAATTCCATCTCACTTTGCAAAATACCTTCTACGTATTTTCATGTCTTACGATAAATGATTACATTTGTGCCTTGCTCTCTCTCTCTCTCCTCTCTCTCTCTCTCTCTCTCTCTCTCTCTCTCTCTCTCTCTCTGTGCGTACGTGCTAGTATGTGTGTGTTCCAATCCTGTACGCACTTTGTCATATTCATTTTATTGTCTGTGTGTGAGTGCGTGTTTTTTTTAAAATTATTTTTTCTACACATGGTAATTCTTGTACGTTGTAGTACATTTCCATATGTTCTCCCAGCCCAGCCCCCCCCCCCCCCCCCCCCCCCCCCCCCCCCCCCCCCTCCCCCTTCACTTCATTTATTTTCATTTTTATTTTTATTTTTTGTTTATTATTATTATTATTATTATTATTATTATTATTATTATTATTGTTATAATTATTATGTTCATTTCTCTTCTGTTTTCATTTGATGTTCCATTATGATTGCATGACCGCTTTGTTTGCTTGTTTGCTTTCTTACATTATTTCATTTCACTGCATGTTGTAGTCCCTGCTCAGGGCGAGGACTGGATGTAAAAAAAGCACGTAAGTGCTTTTCTATTATCCTCGTAAATAAAGAATTTTGTCTTGTCCTCTCTCTCTCTCTCTCTCTCTCTCTCTCTCTCTCTCTCTCTCCTCTCTCTCTCTCTCTCTCTCTCTCTCTCTTCTTAGCACAAACATGTGCGATGGTGTGGAGCAGTAGTTAGTGCAGACGAAGACAGCAGATGATGGTGGGTTCAGGAGCAAGGGACAACACCCAATCAAGAGAACGCAGAGGGAACAAAGTTGAGTTTCTTCCCTTTTATTTCTCTTCCAGAGCCCCAGGAACATACACCCTCATGCAAAGCATTTACGCACATCTACTTTGGATGAAAATCTCAGAGCCCAAACAATTAAATGAAGCATGTCACTTTTGATAATTTGTTTTTTCATTAGATCATTGACGATTAAATTCGAAGAATGGACCCATTTTTTCGAGTTTGTTCCATATTTTACTCCATCTGGACAATTGAATACCAAAAGCACATGAATTTTTTTTTTTTTTAAATAGTAAATGAATAGCAGGCTATTCACTCTTTTCACACATATACTTTTGGCTATCCAACTTGTGCCTGAGCAGGAACTTCGCTTTGAAAGTTGGTTCAAAACACAACTAAACTTTCCTCCTCGCTCGACCGAGGCCTACACGTGATCTTTGGATACCATTTTCAATTCTTTGGGAATGGACAACCGGATAAGATATTTGTACATTTTCAGTTGTTTTCATCTAGAAATGGGTTATTAACAAGATTTCGAGCGGGAAGTCTGAATTTCTCAGATTAACGATTTGCGCTAAACCCGTCAATGACAGAGTGGAGCAAAGAAGGCAACTGTTCAAGAGAGGTCGCATTGTCAGTCAGTTGCAAGCTTGTACGGAATATGTCCTAGCCATGCGATACACAAATGAGAGCTTACGGACTTTACTTTCAGTCTACGGTTTTGGATTTTACAGTTTTCTCATACTTTCGCAAAATCTAGAAATATTAAAGGGTTTGACCGTCAGAGGATTAAAAATGGCGCCAAAATTAATTGCGCAAAATACCAATTTAGACAAAAAGATGGGCTTTTCGGTCCAGTATAGTGGTGCGATAAAATACATTAATTTTTGTTACTTCAGGATGCATACATAACAATTATATAGGTTCTGACACAATCACATTTTCAAGGGTAAACACGAAATAATATAGATTCATAAATCAAGGGAGGTAAACGGGAAAAATCTCTCGACCAAAACATTTTGTCTGCTACGGGTCACCGAGAGATTGTACAAATATCAGCACCGGGCTACGTCTGAATACGTCATATTTTATGTATTTTTTTTAAATACATAAATAGTTCTATGTATGTATATATGTGCGCATGCGTGGTGAACGCGCGCGTGCGCGCCGCGCGCGCGCGCGTGGGGTGTGAAACCCGGGCCCCCAGTCGCTGTGGCACAAAGGTTGTTTTTTTTCTCTCTGACTGGCTCCTACCCCACAGCTGAATTTGCTATGGGGTCATTTGGGAAGACTGGGACCACATAGTCAAGTTTTATTCCCCTTAAAGGGTGCATCCCTGAGAGCGTCGCTAACTGTCTTGACCAACACTGCATACCTGAAGTCTTGGGCCTAGTTGACGCTGGTTATAGTATGACAACAAGCAGAGAATACAATCTTGTCATGCAGTCTCAAACCGCAATGGATATCCATAGCATCATCTTAATCCTTATCATCATTCAACATTAAAAAAAGCTATGAAATTCTGTGACCCTTCATGCCTTGCTGTCATGGTGGTCTCACTTTTGATCTCCTCTCCATGTCCCAGACCCTTGGCAAAGTTTTGTGTCCCAGGTCACCGGCATTGGCAAGTCATGGGAACCGTGGATGGGCCCGACACGGGGGCACTCTCTGGAGTTAGAGCTCATTCACACTGGCTCTGCAATTGAGCAATTATTGTCCTCAGTGGGGCTTAGTAGGATGTATCCTGCGAATGTTGGATCAGAGCAGGCACCACTGAGCACCAGTGGGGCCGGAATACCTCTGTGCTAGAGCGTCCCGACTCGTTATTTGGGATCCTGGGGTTGCGGGTTCTAATCACCACCAGCCGTTTCAAAACCACTGTTGTCTGCTGGGGCCTTAGCACCAGTGTCCTGCACATATAGAATCCCCACTGTGACAACACCACTGTTGTCTGCTGGGGCCCTTAGCACACAGTGTCCTGCACATGGGGGAATGATCACTGTGACCCACTGTTGTCTGCTGGGGCCTTAGCACAGTGGGCCTGCACATGTGGAATGATCACTGTGACAACACCACTGTTGTCTGCTGGGGCCTTAGCACAGTTTTAGCGCACAGTGTCCTGCACATGTGGAATCCACACTGTGACGCACCACTGTTGTCTGCTGGATCCTTAGCACAGTGTCCTGCACATTGGAACCACACTGTGACAACACCACTGTTGTCTGCTGGATCCTTAGCACAGTGTCCTGCACATGTGGAAAGATCACTGTGACAAACACCACTGTTGTCTGCTGGATCCTTAGCACAGTGTATGCACATGTGGATTCCACACTGTGACAACACCATTGTTTTTCTGCTGGATCCTTAGCACAGTGTCCTGCACATGAGGAATGATCACTGTGACAACACCACTGTTGTCTGCTGGGGCCTTAGTACACAGTGTCCATGCACATGTGGAATCCACACTGTGACAACACCACTGTTGTCTGCTGGGGCCTTAGCACACAGTGTCCTGCACATGTGGAATCCACACTGTGACAACACCACTGTTGTCTGCTGGGGCCTTAGCACAGTGTCCTGCACATGTGGAATGATCACTGTGACAACACCACTGTTGTCTGCTGGGGCCTTAGCACAGTGTCCTGCACATGTGAATCCACACTAAACACCACTCAAGTGACTCAGCAGCCCTGCAGTGTCTCCTCTGATGACCTGCCTCATGACGACCTGACACCGACTGCTCCCCCTGGACTGCCAGCGTTGTGTCAAGGGGAGAGCACTGAGTAACAAGGCAGTAACGGCACAGACAGCACGGAAAATAACACATACATACAAATTCTAACTACCTCCCCTTCTCGTTACGTTAGCCCTTCCCACACACCGCCAGTACTGTACAACCCTCCAAATGCATCAAAAATGTAAATCTTGCAAAATCATGAGGATTAAACGACAGAGTACTCAAAACCAAAACGAGTGAGTACTCAAAACCAAAGTTAAGTGTTATACATATTGTTGAGTCCAGTACAAAAAAGGCTTTCAGATCAACTCCTCAACAGAGAAAGTACAACTGCATGACATTCGCTCACATCTCCCTCTCTGGACAACTTGCCCTCAGGAGCCAGCAGCTGATAAGAACTACCATTGTGTAATCAAGTACAATTCCACTATAACAGCAGCTGATAAGAACTACCATTGTGTAAACAAGTACAATTCCACTATAACAGCAGCTGATAAGAACTACCATTGTGTAATCAAGTACAATTCCACTGTAACAGAGCTGATAAGAACTACCATTGTGTAAAACTGGAAATGAAATGAGGCAGGGAACCGTAAAAAATAAACAAAGTGTAATCGAGAAACATTCCACTATAACAGCAGCTGATAAGAACTACCATTGTGTAATAAAGTACAATTCCACTATAACAGCAGCTGATAAGAACTTACCATTGTGTAATCAAGAAACAATTCCACTGTAACAGCAGTTGATATGAACTACCCACGTGTAATCAAGTACAATTCCACATAACACGCTGATAAGAACTACCATTGTGTAATCAAGTACAATTCCACTGTACCAGCAGCTGATAAGAACTACCATTTGTAATCAAGTCCAATTCCACACAACAGCAGCTGAAAAAACTACCATGTGTAATGAAGTACAAGGGCCCACTGTAACAGTAGCTGATAAGAACTACCATTGTGTAACAAGTACAATTCAACTGTAACAGCAGCGATAAGAACTACCACTGTGTAATCAAGTACAATTCCACTATAACAGCAGCTGATAAAAACCCTACCATTTGTGTAATCAAGTACAATTCCACTGTAACAGCAGCTGGTTTTCTACACTGGAACTCATTGCCAGAAAGCATGGAGGAGGCTGGTTGGTACAGCACGGGTTTCCAAAAGCACTAACATCCTGAAAATTTATCTCTTCCAGTGATATGGAGTGGTAGGAGAACTAATAGCAGCATCTGTTACGACCACCAAATACACAAACAGATGGCTGTTTCTCTGTTGACTCACTTCCACAGACCAGTTGTTGGCTTAAAACCATGTTCTCATACAAGGGGTACTCTTGGTTCTGAAATCAGATAATAACAATTACATTTACAAAAAAGTCCTCGACACTATAACAGATAGAAACATTTTTTTCTGGCAACTAAAACTTTTTACACAAACATCATTCAACCCAGTCAATATTCCAGGGCCCTCCTTAGAGATAGCAAAATCAAAAAATACACTACTCTGAAAGTCTCACCATTACAAAACAGATCAAGTTTGCCGAGCACGTTTAATTGATCGATCTATAATATCGGGGGTTTGCTCTAATAACGCAAAGTTCCAAGTGATGATAGTTCACCATAAGAGGATGTAACAATTTCGAAATTTTTTTTAATTTCCCAGAACCATCCCCCAAACCACAAAGATTAACAATCATAACGACCGTTGTGTGACACCTCGCGGGATGTAAATGCTTGGACTAGGTGCCAGAGACCTCTTTTCCTCGGTCTGGATCTGAACCCAAACCAGTGATGAGAACCAACCTTGTTACTTGCCTCTATCACTTTCACGTCCCACAGTGTCAAAGAGCAGGAGTCTGATTCTTCTCGTAACACCATGCAACTCAGAGAATACACGCAAGAGGGTACAGAAGAGTTGTCCAAGGGATGAAAGCTGAAGTCCATGAAAACAATTAAAAGTGCAAAATAGAATGGTTACAGTCAGCCCATGAAACTATTCAAAGTGCAAAATAGAATGGTTACAGTCAGCCCATGAAACTATTCAAAGTGCAAAATAGAATGGTACAGTCAGCCCATGAAACTATAAAAGTCAAAATTTAGAATGGTAACACTCAGCCCATGAAACTAACCAAAAGTGCAACATAGAATGGTACAGTCAGCCCATGAAACTAACCCAGTCCCAACATAGAATGGTTACAGTCACCAAAAACTAACCACAGTGCAAAATAGAATGGTTACAGTCACCCATGAAACTAACCACAGTGCAACATAGAATGGTTACAGTCAGCCCATGAAACTAACCACAGTGCAACATAGAATGGTTACAGTCAGCCCATGAAACTAACCACAGTGCAACATAGAATGGCCACAAAACAAAATGAACGGTACCAAGGAGCCCCCTTTCAAACCTGAATGGAAATAGTACTATAGAGTAGAACAGGGGGTGACTTCCTTTTGAACCTGATTCCCCCCATCTTGGTCATGGACTCTGATACATCACACCCATCTGGTCAGTGGACTCTGATACACCACACCCATCTTGGTCATGGACTCTGATACATCACACCCATCTTGGTCAATGACCTGATACACCACACCCAATCTTGGTCAATGGACTCTGATACATCAAAAACCCATCTTGGTCAGTGGACTCTGATACACCACACCCATCTTGGTCAGTGGACTCTGATAAAACCAACCCATCTGGTCAGTGGACTCTGATACACCAACACCCATCTTGGGTCAGTGGACTGATACATCACACCCATCTGGTCAATGGACTCTGATACATCACCCCCTTGGTCAATGGACTCTGATAAACCACACCCATCTTGGTCAATGGACTGATACACCACACCCATTTTGATCAGTGGCCTATACATCACGCCCATCTTGGTCAGGTGGACTGATACATCACACCCATCTTGGTCAAGGGGACCTGATACATCACACCCATCTTGGTCAATGGACTCTGATACACCACACCCATTTTGGTCAGTGGACTCTGATACATCACACCCATCTTGGTAAAATGGACTGATAAAACCACACACATCTTGGTCAATGGACTCTGACACAACCACACCCACTTGGCCCAATGGACTGATACACCACACCCACCTTGGTCATGGACTCTGATACATCACACCCATCTTGGTCAATGGACTCTGACACAACCACACCCATCTTGGTCAATGGACTGATACACCACACCCATCTTGGTCAATGGACTGATACACCACACCCATCTTGGTCAATGGACTCTGACAAAACCACACCCATTTTGGGTCAATGGACCTGATACACCACACCCCATCTTGGTCAAGGACTGATACACCACACCCATCTTGGTCAATGGACTCTGACACACCACACCCATCTTGGTCAATTGGACTCTGATACACCACACCCATCTTGGTCAATGGACTGAAAACACCACACCCATCTTGGTAAATGGACTCGATACATCACAGCCATCTTGGTCAATGGACTGATTACACCACACCCATCTTGGTCAGTAGACTGATAAAACCACACCCACTTGGTCAATGGACTGATACCCCACACCATCTTGGTCTTTGGGGACTCTGACACAGCAAAACCCATCTTGGTCAATGGACTCTATACATCACACCCATCGTGGGTCAGGGGACTCTGATACATCGCACCCATCTTGGTCAATGGACTGATACACCACACCCATCTTGGTCAATGGACTCTGATACACCACACCCATCTTAGTCAATGGACTATGATACACCACACCCATCTTGGTCAATGGACTGATACATCACACCCATCTTGGTCAATGGACTGATACACCACACCCATCTTGGTCAATGGACTCTGATACACCACACCCATCTTGGTCAATGGACTCTGACACACACCACACCCATCTGGTCAATGGACTCTGATACCCCAAACTCCCATCTTGGTTCAATGGACTCTGATACACCACACCCATCTTGGTCAATGGACTCTGATAAAACCACACCCTCTTGGTCAATGGACTCTGATCACCACACACCACACACCTGTGCCGTCATGTGAAAATCACAACAAGAGGAAGAGGAGGGCACTTTCTGCTGCAACACACTCTGTCCTTTAAAACAAGGAGGTTCATGTAGACATTCATTGCAAAATTCCAATAGCTTCCGAGGAATATTTTGACATTTCAAGAACACACATACGAGAAAGATCCAGGAAAAGGTTTAAAATATCCAGGAATGGTTTACAAACTCCTGGAGGGTTCAATGAATGCGTAAAACCCCCGTATGTAAACACTATGAGGTTGCTGCAGTGTCTGGTATTCTTCACGACATGTCAGTGGGCAATGTGGAAATAAAATCCTCGTAGTGCCATGACATGTCAGTGGGCAATGTTGAAATACTCCTCGTAAATGCCATGACATGTCAGTGGGCAATGTGGAAATACTCCTGGTAGTGCCATGACATTCAGTGGGCAATGTGGAAAAAACTCCTGGTAGTGCCATAACATGTCAGTGAGCAATGTGGAAATACTCCGGGTAGTGCCATGACCCTCTCAGTGACAATGTGGAAATACTCCTGGTAGTGCCTGACATGTCAGTGGGCAATGTGGAAATACTCCTGGTAGTGCCATAACTGTCAGGGGCAATGTGGAAATACTCCTGGTATTGCCATAAACATGTCATTGGGGATTTGAAAATACTCCCGGTAGTGCCATAACATGTCCCGTGGCAATGTGGGAAATACTCCTGGTAGTGCCATAACATGTCATTGGGCGATTTGAAAATACTCCTGGCAGTGCCATAACCCTGTCAGTGGGAAATGTGGAAATACTCCTGGTAGTGCCATGACAGTCATTGGGCGATTTGCAAAAAAATCCTGGTAGTGCCATAACATGTCAGTGGGCAATGTGGAAATACTCCTGGTAGTGCCATGACATGTCAAAGGGCAATGTGGAAATACTCCTGGTAGTGCCAGACATGTCATTGGGCGATTTGAAAATACTCCTGGTAGTGCCATGACATGTCAGTGGGCAATGTGGAAATACTCCGTTTCTGCCATGACATGTCAGTGGTCAATGTGGAAATACTTCTAGTAGTGCCATAACATTCAGTGGACAATGGGAAATACTCCTGGTAGTACCATGACATGTCAGTGGTCAATGTGGAAATACTCCTGGTAGTGCCCCTGACATGTCAGTGTGCAATGTGAAAAACTCCTGTAGTGTCAGACATGACAGTGGGAAATGTGGAATAGTCCCGGTAGTGCCATGACATGTCAGTGAGCAATGTGGAAACTCCTGGTAGTATCATGACGTGTCATTGGGGCGATTTGAAAATACTCCTGGTAGTGCCATGACATGTCAGTGGGCAATGTGAAATACTCCTGGTAGTGCCATGACAGGGCAGTGGAAAGTGGAAAAACTCCTGGTAGTGCCAAAGACATGTCAGTGTGCAATGTGGAAATGCTCCTGGTAGTGCCATGACATGTCAGTGGTCAATGTGGAAATACTTCCTGGTAGATCATGACTGTCAGTGGGAAATGTGGAAATACTCCTGGGGTGTCATGACATGACAGTGGGAAATGTGGAAATACTCCTGGTAGTGCCATGACATGTCAGTGAGCAATGTGGAATACTCCTGGTAGTGCCATGACATGTCAGTGAGCAATTTGGAAATACTCCTGTAGTGCCATGAATGTCAGTGAGCAATGTGGAAATACCCTGGTAGTGTCATGACATGTCAGTGGGCATTGTGAAATACTCCTGGTAGTGCCATGACTGTCAGTGAGCAATGTGGAAATACTCCTGGTAGTGGCCGTGACATGTCAGTGAGCAATGTGAAATACTCCTGGTAGTGCCATGAATCTCATCGGGCAATGTGGAAATACTCCTGGTAGTGCCATGGGCATGTCATGGGCAATGTGGAAAAACTCCTGGTAGTGCCATGATATGTCAGTGGGCATTGTGGAAATACTCCTGGTAGTGCCATGACATTTCAGTGGTCAATGTGGAAATACTCCCGAAGTGCCATGAATCTCATCGGGCAATGTGGAAATACTCCTGGAAATGCCATGACATGACAGTGGCATTGTGGAAAACTTCCTAGTTATATATAGATATATTTTGTATGTATGCCTAATGGTTGGCGTGCCAAACCCATCAATGTCATTGCGTTTGTTATATTATATGTTTGTCTGATGGCTCGGGCAGCAAAAAACAAAAAGAAGTGTTGTTCTGTTGCCTGTCTGTCAATGTTCGGGTGAGTGTGTGTGTGTGTGTGAATAGAAAAGTCGTGCATGCAAACCATAATTTCTGTGTGAGAGTCAGACAGTCAGACACCTGCAGACACACCCATACCATCTGTAAAACCAGCTATGTTCTAGTGCTTGTGAGGCCACAAAACATACTGACATAGATGATACGAAAATTCTCTTCCCTCCCCGGATTTTGAAGCCACAACCTCAGAACGGAGCCCCCCACTACTCTAGGTATGATTCAATTCAACCTGTACAAAGAACACGGCAGCAAAGTGGAGGGTACAAACCAAAGGCTTGTTGATGCAGGTATATTCAGCGCCGATTTTTATGTAGGATGGTTGTAGGTCTCCCGGTTCTGCGATCAATGATCACCGCCAGAGTTGTCATGGATAAGAGTACTGTTTCTGTGCAACACACGCAAAGTGAATGAGTCAGTGTACCTCTGTTGCCTTTGTGGTCACTGATCCATGGTTTTCAGATCTCCCATGCATTATAGCAAAGAATTCATACACTCTGCAATACCTGCACTCACAGACATGTACAAGACAAAAACCATTTATGTCTGTCACTACATTATCTCAACAACTGTTTGTCTCGAAGGGAAGGGAACTTTATTATCTCAATAACTGTTTTAAAACCCTTGAAGGGAAGGACAAATTCACTTACACTCTATTATCTCACCAACTGTTTCGCCCTTGAAGGGAAGGGATAGTTCACTTACACTCTATTATCTAACAACTGTTTTGCCACGAAGGAAGGGATGCTTCACTCACACGCTATTAACTCAACAACTGTTTTGCCCCTGAAGGGAGGGATACTTCACTTACACGCTATTATCTCAACAACTGTTTCGCAAACGTTTTTGATACCTGGTAAAGCCTACAGTTCTGGAGTAATGCCAGTTTGAGTTCATTATCATTTGTCTCAGCACTGCCTTGGTGCAGAACCATAGCGCTGGTCATGCATGACCATTGCCTGGGCCACGGGCTGAAAAAGTTCAGCAGTGTCCTAGGTTCACACAAAGTTTCTGGTGCTCAGTAAATCACAACTTGATATTAAGAGTTAATGTGCGACCCCAAAAACGGCGACACAAAAACAATCATTGCAACAAATGTTATCCCTTAAAAGAATGGGGGTTACAAATGTTGAAAAAAAGCAGTTTTTGCGAAACTGAAGATGAGACCATTTCCTCATTTATTGTGGCAGTGTGACATCGTACAAAAAATTTTGGAAAAGCCCAGAAACCAGCTTAATCAAAAATGCAAATGTGAACAAGAGAAAAAAGTGGACAGTCAACTGTTTTGCTTGGTTTTTCACAAAATTCATGAGGCAGATGAGAATTTTTTTCTTCATAATCCTGTTCGCCATGTTCCTTATATACTGTTTTGCAAAATGAAGAAAAGTCGGCCATCTCTTTAAACCGTATCTAGTGCAACTCCATTATCGATACAAAATAGAGAAACACTTAGCTTATGTCAACACGGATTATGCCAATTTTCTTTCTAGGTGGAAATACTATGAACCTCTTATCAATGAAACGTTGAATTCGGTGGAGAATGTTACATGTACTATGAACATCTTTGTATTTTTCCATACTTTTCAGTTTGGAATTGCCACTCTAAAAATGAAAGGACATGTAAGTATACTTTTAGTTGTTGTTTTTTCTTTAATGATGGGTGACATGAAAACTTCCATCTTCTTCTAACCTATAGCCTATGCTGTGCATATTGGACGTAAAGAAAGCCACATTTCTGTCGAAGTTGCAGTTGTCTCTGGCGTTAGGGAAAACAAGTAAACATATAAGCATTCTTTTTGTTTGGGTTTTTCGTTTTTGTTTGTTGGTGGGTTTTTTTTTTTATATCACATGGCATCTTCTCTTCTCTCACTCTCCCCTCTCTCTCTCTCTCCCCCCTCTCCCTCTCTTCTCCTCTCTCTCTCTCTCTCTCTCTCTCTCTCTCTCTCGTGGTGTTTGTGTTTGTGTGTGTGTGGGGTGTGTGGGGTGTGTGTGCGTATGTAAAATAATGCTTTTTTTTGTTTGACTTTAAACTGTTGGATGTGCTTATTTACTTTTCGTCTTTCTTTCAAGGTATACGATTCAATGGCAATTGATTATGTAAGTGTTCATATGATCATGTAAGACTTAATGGTGGAGCCATTCCTTTTTCGTTTCAGTATGTTGTCCATGTCTTGTGTTAATTTAAAAATTTTTTATATATAATATATAATATATATATAATATATATATATATATATAATTATATATATAAAATATATATATATATATATAAAACTATTCTCAGCAATTGTGAACCTTGAAGCTGTAGCTTGGTAACATAGAGGTAGAGATTGAAGTTCAGGACCACAGGTGCCCCACATAATAAATATGACAAGATTTTAACATTTTCACGTTTGATTTAGAAAGAGAGGGGTTAGTTACCGCCAATGACATTGACAAACACAGCACAGGACAAGATACAATACATTTCGATCTCTTGGGACTTCTTCAGGCAAAAAACAGATAACATTCAACATTTAGGACAGTACGAATAAAGAACAAAGAGTCGCTTATCTGTCCATGTGTTCAGATAAAATGGCCGCCAGAACGGAAACAACAGAGCAGATTATGGGAGAGGAAATGGAGGGGTGGGGGTGCGGGGTGCGGGGTGGGGTGAAACTATGGGGTTTGTAGGTTGTGTAGCTAGTTTAGTGGAGTGGTATGATATATTTGTTACGATAGTGGTTAAGGTGGATTGATATTAGTGCTCAGTGGGGAGGGTGTATATATATATATATATATATATATATATATATATTATATATATATATATATATATATATATATATATATATATATATTTGTTAAAAAGTAAGGTTTAAAACGTAGTTTTAAACCTTACTTTTTAACAAATGTTGCTCCCAGTTCGGTTGAGCATTTTTTAAAAATCTCTGCTGGTATTCACTACCATTGTCTCTCTCTCTCTCTCTCTCTCTCTCTCTCTCTCTCTCTCTCTCTCTCTCTCTCTCTCTCTCTCTCTCTCTCTTATATATATATATATATATATAGTGAGTTTCCTTCCTATTGGAGATCATAAGCTTGCTGAAGGCTCACTTTGAGAAGCATTTATTTTATTTTTCCCCATCCACCCACTTGAGCACATACTGTTAGTAGGCAGTATTAACTGCCACTGCAGATATGAATGCTTATCTCCCCCTATTTCTTCAATGTAAGACATAAGAGCAAGCTTTGTTTATAATTCAATATTTCTTGCAGTCATTGCAACACCAAACTGCTCTGTAAGTTGCTGGAATGGTGCTCGGTACTTATCCTTGGAATTTATTAGTTTTTTGTAATTTAGTCCCTTGCGGATTCATTCCAAGAACTGGCCCTCAGCACTTGTGTCTTAAGAGGTTATCTTTTTATATTTTCTACTTTTAAGCACTTGTGTCTCAAGAGGTTATCTTTTATATTTTCTACTTTTCACAAGAAAATGTAGCTTGTTTTGCTCTTTCATGATTTTCTTTTGCTTCTTCGGTGGCACCTTTGGTTGGTTTTTTGAAACCTCAACAAACATACTACGGTATTGCACACCAGCCTTTTCTGGGATAGCATTCTTCTTTAAACCGAAAAGGCAGAGGAGTCAAATTACCACTTTCCGCGGTCACTGAGGAGAAACAACAAGGTTTCGAAATATCGGTATATGACCAGGAGTTATGTGTTAGTGAGTTTCTTCCTATTGGAGATCATAAGCTTGCTGAAGGCTCACTTTGAGAAGCATTTATTATATTTTCCCCATCCACCCACTTGAGCACATACTGTTAGTTAGGCAGTATTAACTGCCACTGCAGATATGAATGCTTATCTCCCCCTATTTCTTCAATGTAAGACATAAGAGCAAGCTTTGTTTATAATTCAGTATTTCTTGCAGTCATTGCAACACCAAACTGCTCTGTAAGTTGCTGGAATGGTGCTCAGTACTTATCCTTGGAATTTATAGTTTTTTGCAATTTAGTCCCTTGCGGATTCATTCCAAGAACTGGCCCTCAGCACTTGTGTCTTAAGAGGTTATCTTTTTATATTTTCTACTTTTCACAAGAAAAAGTAGCTTGTTTTGCTCTTTCATGATTTTCTTTTGCTTCTTCGGTGGCACCTTTGGTTGGTTTTTTGAAACTCAACAAACATACTACGGTATTGCACACCAGCCTTTTCTGGGATAACATTCTTCTTAAAACCGAAAAGGCAGAGGAGTCAAATTACCGCTTTCCACGGTCACTGAGGAGAAACAACAAGGTTTCGAAATATCGGTATATGACCAGGAGTTATGTGTTAGTGAGTTTCCTTCCTATTGGAGATCATAAGCTTGCTGAAGGCTCACTTTGAGAAGCATTTTTTTTATTTTTCCCCATCCACCCACTTGAGCACATACTGTTAGTTAGGCAGATATTAAATGCCACTGCAGATATGAATGCTTATCTCCCCCTATTTCTTCAATCTAAGACATAAGAGCAAGCTTTGTTTATAATTCAATATATATAAAGAACAGGAAAAGGAATATCATATGGTACAATCCCACATATGATGCAAGAGTTAAAACAAATGTAGGGAAAGAATTCTTTAAATCTTGACATCATCTTTCGCAAAAGACCATAAACTATTTAAGATATTCAACAAAAACAACATCAAATTATCATATTCATGTATGCCGAATCTTAAAAATGCCATCGATTCAGCAAACGAAATGAAAAGCGCACAGAGAAAAAGGAGGGTAACGAAAGGAAATCTTGTAACTGTACCAAAAAAGAACAGTGTCCCCTAAGCAACAAATGCCTTCACAACAACATTGTGTACCAAGCCACTGCAACATCAGAGAACACAAAAGAAATATATGTAGGTATCACTGAAAATCAATTCAAAACTAGATATGCAAACCACAAACAATCATTCAACAAAGAAAGATATAAAACCAAATAGAATTGAGTAAACACATTTGAAAACTTAAAGATAAAAACATAGACTACAACATATCTTGGAAAATCGTTAAAAACAGCAGCACCATACAACAACATTTCAAAAAAATGTAATCTATGCCTTACAGAGAAATACATTATGCAATGTAAACCACAGTTGGCAAGTCTAAATGTTAGAACAGAAATGGTTAACAACTGCAGACACAGATGGAAGTTCCTATCAGTGAATAAAACCAACACCTGAGAAACACATGTAGCACGGGAAAAAACAACAGCAAGCCAGCTCTCTCTCTCTCTCTCTCTCTCTCTCTACTCTATATATATATATATATATATATATATATATATATACGTGGCACTGGCAATACAAGCTCATCACATCCTGACGACCGCACACCGTGAAACAAATTTGTAGATGTTTTTAGCAGCTTGATTTTAACTTGCTTTTAATATATATATATATATTATATATATATATATATATATATATATATATTATATATATATATTATATATATTATAAAAATATTTTTTAAAATGAAGTATTAAAATCTACAAGCTTGTTTCAAGCCTTGCTATACGCCAACGATCTTTTATGGCGTGCGGGACTTGGTTTCGACTGTGTGTGTGCAGGCGGATCTTATTTGCTGCACGTGCGGCCTGTGGTTCTTATTGGGGCCTGTTCAGATGGAATGTGTTAGCAAAGATTTCCACTTGTGCCTGCAATTGTTTACAATTTCTACTTTGTGTTCAGAGTTGCTAAGTGTGGTTTACATAATATTCAACCATTTTTCTGTGGAGCATAGATTGCATCTTTTTGAAATATTGTTGTATGGCGCTGCTCTTTTTATGATTTTCCATGATATGTTGTAGTCTATTTTTTATCTTTGAGTCTCCAAATGTATTTACTCAGTTCTGTTTGATTTTTGTATTTTTTCATTTTTGAATGACTGTTTGTGGTTTGCGTATCTGGTTTTGAAAGTGTTTTCAGTAATCCCTATATATGTTTCTTTTTCATTTTCTGATGTTATCGTAGCTTGGTATACAATGTTGCTGTGAAGACATTTGTTGGCTTAGGGGGCACTGTTCTTTTTTAGTGCAGTTGCAAGATGTCCTTTCAGCACCCTTCTCTTTTGTGTTGCTTTTCATTTTGTTAGATAAATCATTATGTTTTTGAGGTTAGGCATATATGAGTATGATAGTTTAATGGTGTTTTTGTTGAATATTTTGGACATTTTGTGTTCTTTTGGAAATGATGTTGCCAAGATTTTAAAGAATTCTTTTCCTACATTTGTTTTTAACTTGTCCATCGTATGGTGGGTTGTACCATATAATCTTTCTTTTCCTATTTTTCTTGTTTCTGTTCGTGTTATTGTCTGGACTGTATTGTAGTTTGTAATTGTAACCACTTTTTTGTAATGCTTCTTGATATTCTGTTGCTGCATCATTGGGCCATCACCCACCTCGTACTGCACCATCAAGGGGCGGTAGTGCCTCATGTTGACCACCAGGTTAAAGATGTCCACCTCGTCGTCCAGGGTGTGCTCCTGAACAAACTGCATCAGGAAGTCCAGGGCGATGAAGGTGCCCGTGCGACCCACGCCAGCACTGGTGCCATAGACAGGAACACACAACACACATCATCACTGGTGCCACAGAAACACACATCATCACTGGTGCCACAGACAGGAACATACAACACACATCATCACTGGTGCCACAGAGGAACACACAACACACATCATCACTGGTGCCACAGACAGGAACACACAACACACACGTCATCACTGGTGCCACAGACAGGAACACACAACACACATCATCCCTGGTGCCACAGACAGGAACACACAACACACATCATCACTGGTGCCACAGACAGGAACACACAAGACCCGTCATCACTGGTGCCACAGAAACACACAACACACATTATCACTGGTGCCACAGACAGGAACACACAACACACCGTCATCACTGGTGCCACAGACAGGAACACACAACACACATCATCACTGGTGCCACAGACAGGAACACATAACACACATCATCACTGGTGCACAGACAGGAACATACAACACACATCATCACTGGTGCCACAGACAGGAACACACAACACACATCATCACTGGTGCCACAGACAGGAACACACAACACACATCATCACTGGTGCCACAGACAGCAACACACAACACACATCATCACTGGTGCCACAGACAGCAACACACAACACACATCATCACTGGTGCCACAGACAGCAAACACAACACACATCATCACTGGTGCCACAGACAGCAACACACATACACACATCATCACTGGTGCCACAGACAGCAACACACAACACACATCATCACTGGTGCCACAGACAGCAACACACAACACACATCATCACTGGTGCCACAGACAGCAACACACAACACACATCATCACTGGTGCCACAGACAGCAACACACAACACACATCATCACTGGTGCCACAGACAGCAAACACAAACACACATCATCACTGGTGCCACAGACAGGAACACACAACACACATCATCACTGGTGCCACAGACAGGAACACACACACACATCATCACTGGTGCCACAGACAGCAACACACAACACACATCATCACTGGTGCCACATAGACGAACACACAACATCACGTCATCACTGGTGTCACAGACAGGAACACACAACACACATACAGACAGGAACCACAACACACATACAGACAGGAACACACAACACCACACGTCATCACTGGTGTCACAGACAGGAACACACAACACACATACAGACAGGAACACACAACACACATACAGACAGGAACACACAACACACATACAGACAGGAACACACACACACATACAGACAGGAACACACAACACACATCATCACTGGTGCCACAGGAACACACAACGCACATCATCACTGGTGCCACTGACAAGAACACAAACACACCTCGCCCTGTTCACTTAACATGTGACAAAACTTAACTCGATATCTGGTGACCTACCTGCAATTGGTGATGTTGGTGCACTGAACATCTGGCCTCTATGCAAAGTGACTCACCTGCAGTGAATAACGATGCGGCTTTGTTAACTCCTGGCCTCTATACAAGGTGACTCACCTGGCCTCTATACAAGCTGACTCACCTGGCCTCTATACAAGGTGACTCACCTGGCCTCTATACAAGGTGACTCACCTGGCCTCTATACAAGCTGACTCACCTGCAGTGAATAACGATGGGGCTTTGTTAACTCCTGGCCTCTATACAAGGTGACTCACCTGGCCTCTATACAAGGTGACTCACCTGGCCTCTATACAAGGTGACTCACCTGGCCTCTATACAAGGTGACTCACCTGGACTCTATACAAGCTGACTCCCCTGGCCTCTATACAAGCTGACTCCCCTGGACTCTATACAAGGTGACTCCCCTGGCCTCTATACAAGGTGACTCACCTGGCCTCTATACAAGCTGACTCCCCTGGCCTCTATACAAGGTGACTCACCTGGCCTCTATACAAAGTGACTCACCTGGCCTCTGTACAAGGTGACTCACCTGGCCTCTATACAAGGTGACTCACCTAGCCTCTGTACAAGGTGACTCCCTGGCCTCTATACAAGGTGACTCACTGGCCTCTATACAAGCTGACTCCCCTGGCCTCTATACAAGCTGACTCCCCTGGCCTCTATACAAGGTGACTCACCTGGCCTCTGTACAAGGTGACTCCCCTGGCCTCTATACAAGCTGTCATGTGACGTAGCCTCACATCAAGGCATGTGACGCTCCATCACATGTAGTTTAGTGACATGAATCATTTCCCCATGCTACAACTAAAAAGGAAGAATATTCATTGTGGCTTGACTAGTGCAGCGGGCGTCCCCAAATAATTGTGAGAATGACTCATTAAATAAACAAACGTGGTCATTGGGTGAAAGTGACCACTGAGAGATAGTTTAACAAGGGTTGGTAAGGTGCTGGTCATGTGTTTTGAACACTGAGTATGCACTCACTAGGAGGAGGGAGGAAAGAATCAGTTTTAGCCCAGCAGATGGCCTAGAGACTCGAACCTGTCAGGACGCTGGTCCTCACTGCTGACCAGTCATTACCAGGTGAGTCATAGATAGTTGGGGAAAGCTACAGGGGAAAACCTAAAGAAAAGAGAAAGAAAGAATTCATAATTAAATTGGGAAGCAGGTTACTTACATGAACCTTATTCGTGTTTCAGCCCTTCGCCCTTCACCTTTCACCCTTCACCCGTGAGGTGGTTAAAAATGGCCATGGTGTGGGGACACACACCGGTAGTTCAGCCCCAGCAATTAAAGACTCCAGGGAGAGGAGTTGGAACTCATCATCTCTCCAGTGACAGGAGAATTCAAGGAGAGGTGTCGGAACTCATATCTCCAGTGACGGGAGAATTCAAGGGGGCGATACGATGTCTGAGAGAGACAGGGAATCATGACAGTATGGAGAGAGTCTTATATCTGATGCAGGCATGGCATCAATGATTACAGGAGTTATTTATTCTCCTGGTCTGGATCTTGGGCTACTGTAATGTGAAGGCCATGACTTTATAGAATCTTGAATGAATTAGTTATCTCTCAGTGTAAAGAGAGATACATGTATAAAATCTGTTTATAAAATTGTTTGATGTGATTTAGTAAAGTGTTTTTCCCCGAAGGAGAGGGGGAGAAGAAAAAACATTCGGTAGTGCGCCTTTTGGTGATTGGAAAGATTGCGTGTGCGTATGGAGTAAATGCTGTCATGAATGCATGTGTGCAAAAGTGACAGTGTGACAGTGGTGACCCGACGTAGCTGCCGTTGTTTTCCCCCTGGAAAAAAAAAAGATTTTATTTGTGCCCTCGGGGCCTGGTAAAAGGATTTTGATTTGTACCCTCAGAGGAAGGATTTCTGTTTGTGTCCTTGGGTTTAGAAAAAAGAAGAAGATATATTTTCATTTTAAAAAAAAGATTTGATTTGTACCCTCAAGGGTTTGAGGGAAGGAAAAAATAGAAAGTTTAATTATTTATTGTGTACTTGCATTTGTTTTTTTTTTCTGTTTATGTGTGTGAGTGAGTTTATTTTCAGTGTGAGTGAGAACTTCTCTCTTATTTCTGACTCTGAGTTTTGCTAGTGGTTTGTTTGTTTGTTGGGTTCCTATTTTTTTTTCCCCGATCGGTGAGCCCCACCGCTTTTCGCTTACCTTGAGCGACTAGTTCAAGAGTGGGAGCAGCCGTGATTTCCTATTTTGTCCTTTTTCCCCGATCGGTGAGCCCCACCGCTTCTCGCTACATTGAGCGGTTAGTTCAAGAGTGGGAGCAGCCGTGATCGCCCTTATTAGGTTTATTTTGCTTTTTTTCCTTTCTCTGTCCTATCGTTTCATTCAAGTAGTCCCCTTTTCCAGAGTTTGAACCGACCTTGTCTCCTTCAACAGGACAGAGGTGGACAAGTGCGGGGAAAACTCCTCCTAATAAATTCTTCTATTGTTTTTTTTGGTGTTGTGAGATTTGCGTTTGGGTGAATGTGATTATTGATTGATTGTTAATCATTTTGTATTATTACTGTAGTGTTGTGTATATTGTGCGTGATTTGTTTTTCCCGTCTCCAGTTTCACGGGAGACAGTGACCACTAGGGTGCTGTCTGAGGGCTTCTTTTGCTTTTCTTGATTTCATCTCACTGTTCCGATCCTGTATCTTTTCATTTCCTTTTCACCCCCTTTTTTCAAAACCTCTTAAACCTTCTAGAGAACAGGGAAATGTCTGTTCTGGGCCACTTGCTCCTCACCAAGTTTTCGGGCGAAAGTGCCCCAGGTTGGCATTTAACGTTTCTCTAACAAGTAAGACTTCAATAACCAAAAATAACGATTATCTACAAACAAACATACTGTGTAGGGTTATCCGTTTTCAATACTAATTTACTAAACTTTTCAGATTTCAGTTTTTGTTTAATCCTGTGTTTTTCCTGGTCATTTTCAATAACATCATTTTCACGCAAACATTCATCAAATGAGTCTCTGTCTTTCATGTGAAATAGAACTACAGTCTTTAACTGTTCTCTAAAGTCTTTTAAAACTGAGTTATATTTTTGGCATAAAATCCACAACACTTATCTGGCATGCCTTCCACTGAAAGCAAGTTTTGATAAAGTGTTTCTCTTTTTAACTATGTCTCTTTCTGCCGAACAGTCATCTATAATAAATAGTGTCTGCGTTCCTTCAAACAGTCTATAAAACTGTTCTAAACACTCACTCAGTTTATTGCTAGGATCAACTAAATATATGTCATCATCTGTCCATATAAACCTTCTATTATGATATGCTTTGTTCCATTTAAGTGTTGGACAGAAAACCACAATATGATTAAAATTATAACGATAAACTGTTTGTAACAGGTCTAGGACAAATATTGTTTTTCCACAACCAGTCTGCCCACAAATCAATGAGCAATGAGGAGTTTTTGTCATAAAGTTTAACTGCTCCATGGTTTTATAGCAGAATTTAATCTAATCCAGTTATTATTTTTATCATACTTTCTGTCAAAACTTGTTCAGTATAATAAAACCCTACAAGACCTAAATGTGTAAGATTAATCCAATTTAGTTCTGTAAGATTGTTTCTATTTAAGTCAACAGTGATTTTGTTGCTTGTTGTTATGATCTTAATATCCTCACCATTGTGAAGAACGACGATGGTAACGTTAAGGCGTTTAACGTCTAAGTTTTGCCAGCTAATATTAATTCCTTTTATAAGGACTCACAAACGCCCACAACCCCACCCTCCCGCATCTTTAAAGACAAAAATTTTAAAAATATTTTTGTAAACGTTCCCAATTTTCTGCTTGAAAAAACTGAAATTTTTTTGTAGAAGTTTTTTTTAAAAACTGTTTTTTTTCGGGGGGATTACGTTTTTTCCCAACGGCGTTTTTCAATTTTTCCGATTTTGTCTCGGCATAAGACTTCCATGTAAAGGGCCAGAGTTGAATGTTTTTCTGAAATTTTTTTGAGGGCCCAAAAAAAATGAAAGGGGGCTTATAATTCAAATTTTATACCCATTTAAATAGGTTCAAAAGGCCATTTGGGGGCATTTTTCGAACTATTATATTCAACGGCCAAATTATTTGTTCTAGTTTGCGATTTTCTATTAGGAAAACCTTTTTTTGTCGTCAACCTTTTGCGTTTATAATCACCATCTTATGTACTAAAAACCCATACAAAGGCCTATCTCACCGTTTGTTAAAAGTCCGCAACTCTGAAAGGGTTTTTTCTAAATTTTATACACCTCACAGCGCTAATGTAACCCCTAATTCTTCTGGCCCACGCGACTTATTTTTTAGTAACAAATTATTTTTTTTCCAAAAAAATGGCAGGTTTATCACATTTACAATTTTCCCCCCGTTTTGTTTTTGATTTTTTTTTAAATGACCGACCCTCCCAAAAACTAACCCTTTAAAACTTAAATTGGGGGAATTGATAATTTCATAATCGCAATATGCAGCTTCCCCTGTGGAGAGCTCTTAAAACATTTGAGGGGCCTTTCCGCCCTATTTTTTTCATCAGTGCTCAGCTCATCCAAATGAAAATGAGTAATGAATGTAATGCAAACGGCGGATTTTCCCCCCTCTAAGATTTTGGGTTGGTGTAATCAAAATCATTTTTGTTAGCTGTAAGCCTAACTTTTACTAGCTCTTTATAAAAATTTAAAACCCTGTTCTTCTTCAGCTTGAATAATAACATTTTTTCAGATTTGCATTGTTAAATTTTTGAAGTAATTCAAATTTACCATTGCTTTTTTATGACAAAACCCGAATAACCATCAGTATTGTTAATCGAAACTTTGCCCCCCTGTTTTGTCAATTTTTTGAATTTATTTTTTCTTCGGGATTCATTTTTAATTTTAAACCATACGACTTTTAAAATTTTTCATAAGCGCACCTTTTTTGGCCCGTTTTCGTTTTTAAATAGCAGTTCTAAAAACGAGGCGGTTTTGGGGTTTTTTTTGTTAAAAACTTTTTTTAAAAACGAAAAAAAAATGAGCCTTTCAAATATACTGAGCAAAAATTTTCTGTTGGGCCGATACAATCTTAAAAAAGCAACGATACTCTTGAATTGCTGTGCCCCAGACTGCCTCTTTTAAAAAAGGGAGACTCCTTAAACAGAATCAACCCCCTATTAAAAAAGACTACATCGCAAAAGCGTGGTTTAGTCATCCGATGATTTTTATCAGAACCATTAAAACTTGCTGTGTTTGTGCATAAACTGGTGGGGGGTGTCGTTGAAAACTTTTTAAATCACCCGATCCTCTGGTGGGGTCAGGTATAGATTTTTCTTTTATTACCCTTTAACGATTTTGACTAACTGCGACTCCATTCCAAATGACAAACCGTTTAAACCATTCAGCAACCGAATAGCAGAAGGCTTTTGAAAGGATCTGTAACGAATTCGATATTAACACCAAACAGACTTAGACAAAAGTTGGATCTTAACATGGTTTAGGCCCCCCCTTATTTTTGGGATGCACAGAAATTTAAAATTGACTGGAATCCTCCTTCACATCTTTTTTTTTTTCCCAGCGAAACAGCTTTTCACCTTGGGCCCATAGACAAGAGCATAAAACGCTGGACAAATTTATTTTAGACACTTCAAAGGGGCCTAACTAGGGCGGGAATAGAAAAAATCGACTCTATTCGTACTTACTTTTTGGTGTTTGCAGGTTCGCAACACAGGCAAGATCAAGCAAACTGATCCTTCTACTGGCTTTGACGCGCAAAAACAAACTTAGAAAATTTTTAAGGACGCCATTAATTCTACAGTTGATTTACCTTCAAGTTTTAAAAGAACCAAATTTTTTTACAATAGCAAGACGAAAGTAGATTTTTGCTTTTGGGCACGGGTTTATACATGCTGCCTCTGCCCTCAGACTCCAGGTGGAAAATAATAAACTAAAATAAGAAATTCTTATAGCGGGCAAAAACAAAAGGGTTTGGGGAAAAAACGACAAAAATTTAGCCAGAAAATTTTACAAGCATAAAAAAACACCCAAGATAAGTCTTTAAATTCCTGAAGCCCAAACCCCCAAGTCTTTTGAAGACTCAGAAAAGCTCCAGATCTTTTGCGATGACCTGAATATAAAAGACCGCTTGTTTTTGGATTAATTCCAGGATTATTTGGGTCTTTATTTTACAAAAAAAATTTAAACCCCAACTATACAGAACTAATGACCAAAATCCCGGGCCATAAAGCCAACTACTTTGCTGCAGTAACAAAACCCAGCTAAAAACCCGCCTAAATCCCGGTAAAGAGTCTTAGCTTTTACGGGCTAATTTTTTTAAAAAATTCGAAAGATACAAGCTTTTTTTTACCCATATTTATCGGGTGGGGGTATGGGACGGGGGCACAAACTTTGACCTCCCCCTCCCGTAATAGCCATCACTATGTACTTTTTAAAAATCAAAGGTGTTATAACTTTTTCTAATGTGACCCTTGCTCTCTAAACAGTGTTCGTATTCGTTTGCATGTCGTCTCTTCAAAAAATTTCTTTGGATAGTTTCTCTTATTCTTCATTTGATTTCGAAAATTGTTTTGGTTAGGACAGCACTTCTAGTTTGCTGTCTCTCTTGTTCAAGACCTTTTAGTCTTTGGGCTATTCTTTTTTTTAAATCATGCCTAAATTGGCGTCACCCTCAACGAGTTTTTTTTCTTTTTTTTTTTTTTTTTTATGCTTTCCCTTTTATTTTTACCTAGTTTTGCTAAATTTTTTGTTAAAATTTGCCTCTAATGGTTTTTAAAACATGATCAAAGGGGTTTGTTCTCGCATAGGCAATGGGGGTCATTTTAAATTTTTTTTAACGCGTTTTTTTTTGAAAAACTGGGTTTTTGTTTTATTGCATTTATTTTTCATCTGTCGATTGATTTAATCTTCAAGTTTCCCCCGTTTGTATTTGGTTAGCGTTGGGAGTTCCTGCAGTGTGTTTTTTAAGTTTAGAAACTGCCTCCGCCTTAAATTTTTGGGCTAAAAAGCCAAGGCGATTTTGATCTTTCACACTGAGTCTTTGTAAATTGACTCTTGGGTAAAAAAATTTTATGGTTGGTTTTGTTGTAAGCCGAACAAGTTGCCCTTGATCGCCCCTTCAAACAAATGACCATCTTCTAATTTAAAATCATTTGGGTCATAAAACGGGGGGTTCTTGACCCAAAAATTTTGTAAAAAAGCTCCGACCGTATTTCTGTTTTATTCAGGCATGAGGAAATTTAGCGATGCCGTGTCAAAGGGATCATTTCCTCATGTCGTCTCCACGATCAAAAACAATAAACTTCTTCAAAATACAATCCTGCCCTTTTTTAAAAAATTAACTTTTTTTTTTGCTTCTAAAAATGCAGAACAAATCATGGGTCGATTCTTGCCCGCTAGAAAAAATGAAAGAGCCCCTTTTGGGGTGAAGGGAAATAAGCGAATATTTTTGTTCCCAAAAAATCCCTCTATATTGATGCGATCAAAATTTTTACTGCAAAATTTCAGCCTAGGGGGATAAGTGATTGTGCCAGGGTCGCGCGTCTTTTCTTCAAAATAGCGCTCGATTCAACAAAAGACCCAAACAGGACAGTTGTGCGAATCTGGGGCGGGCAATCTTTAAGAAAATTTCATAAAACTTGAGGGCAAAAATATTTTTTTTTACAAATGCAGACAATTTTTAACCTATTCTGATTTATGGAACCGGAACGAAAGGGGTGATTTGCTTTTTAAGGAATTTAAAATGAAGAAGCACTAATTAAATAGCCGAATCGCCCCAGGTGCTAAAAGCAGCAAAAAAAGGCTTTAGCTGTAAATTTTTCGTATGGAAATCGTTTTTCCCCCTTTCCCCCAGATTTTGAGTTTTAAAAGCGCATGCACCATACTTTCAAGGGCTTAAAAGAAATTGTCAACAACTAACTTTTTAAAACTACAAACGTGTTATCAGATCACGACACCGAACAAAGTACAGCATTTCTGAATCCTTAGATTTGACTTTTTAGCAACCTTACTTTGCAAGGGGATTGAACAAATATCAGTAAAAAAATTTGCAAAAATATTACGAAAGAGTGATTTATCATACAACATATCCCCGAAGCGGGGGAGACACCATAGGAATTTTTGTTTTAGCACCACGCAATACGCTTAAAAAATATTTTATTGCTGTGTAAATGAAAACCGTTCAAAAAGCGTAAAAAACCTAAAAAAACAAAGTTTTAAGTACAAAAAAATTTTACGGTAGTCCTAACCAAATCTACCTAGCGGGCTTAGACCTTTTCATCATTTTACGAAAAAAAAAAATTGTTTGGGGTGGGGGGGTAAAATCCAACAGCAGAAATTGTGCTAAAGATTTTCTCTCACAAGTTAGGCTTATGATT
Organism: Conus ventricosus; assembly: GCA_018398815.1. Classification (NCBI taxonomy): domain Eukaryota; kingdom Metazoa; phylum Mollusca; class Gastropoda; order Neogastropoda; family Conidae; genus Conus; species Conus ventricosus. The sequence continues at coordinate 90,218,841 of CM031610.1, forward strand.
ATTTAAAAACAAAAAACGGTTTAGGGTTGACCTAAAAGGGAAAAAGAGGATAATAGTTTTATGGGGAAACGGGAGAAATTGAAGACGTAAAAACACAAATTGATAAAGAAAAGGGAACTTTAAAAAACCGTTAAGTACATTTGTTTTTTTTTATAGATGCGCGCTGAATATTGAAAAAAAAACAGATTAAAAAAATGATTATACAAATTTTTTTTCTTTTATAAAAAGCATGTCTGTTCAGGTTTATTTCCAAAATTTCCACAGCACCCGGGGGATGTCGAGAAAGGGGTAGCAGGCAAATTTTGCGTTTTAGAAACCCCCGAAGTAAAAACCCTTAGATTAAAAACTTACACAAATGCAGCAAAAACTGGCAAGACCCTTTTAAAATACAGCAAAACCAAACGAAGGTATTTTGCTGCCTTAACGTTACAATGCATACGGGCATCGAATAAGCGCCCTATCACAGGAACGAGGTTGGTCCTTAGCAAAAGGGATAGGCGCACCCCCAGCTTTACCTCTGGGTTTGTCTTTGCTCTCGGCCTGTGTTTTATTAGCTGTAAGGGGCGGCCCGGGAAAAAATTAAAACTAAACTCCAAAAACACACAGCTATGGTTCAACTAATAACGGGAAACTTAGTTTTTTAAACTGACAATAAAAAAGCATAGCTGACTCAAACATCACGATGAAGAATTTAATCGTTTTAAAGGCCGATTTTTGACTACAAAAGACAAAAGTTTGATCTTCAAAGAAAGGCGAGGGGGAAATTTTTTTCAACCCAGACCCCCACGATAAAAAAAAGGAAAGTTAAAAAAAAAAAATAAAAGAGACTTAAAATCGTTCTAACAGCTCCATTTAAAAACACCAAAAGGTTTTTACTTTTGTTTATATCCAAGCACAAAAAGGCCGTCGATATTGATTCTGATTAAGTTTTTTTTTTAAAATTTTAAAAAAATATTTTGGGTTAGAAAAGAAAGACCATGGCTAAGATATATGAAGGGCAAGACGAATTGTTGAAGGGAAAGCTCGAGAGAAGCGTTTATCAAAAACATGAATGATATTGATTTTGAATTATTTACCCCAAAAAACGTACAGGGAGTGTGTCTGGGAATTTTTCAAGTTCCCGGAAACAACAATAGACCCCCCCATTAAAAAATGTTTGCTTTTAAAACGACTAATAACAATAAAAAAGAAAATCTAGAAGTCGGGGCTCAACAAACAAGCTATTCCCTTTTTCATAATGCTTAAACCCGGTTGGGCAGAAACGCTTCACTTTTTACCTGCCGCGAAGAACTAAAATGAAGGCCTGGTTGGGCCCGGGGGGATCTTTGAGATTAGATTAAAACAGGGAATTATGACCGATTTAGGCAAGGCTTTAAACCGCACCTCGGGGGTTGGGTTTAAAAAAGAGCATTTTAACTAAAAAATTCAGACAACAAATGTTTCATGTGGGGTATTCTTGCAAGGCTGCATCTGTCCCCAACACGCAGAGAGAGTGACTAACTATCGGCAATAACCCCAAAAATCTTAACTTTAATGGAATCCCTTTTTTGTTAGGTAACCAAATTTATCTTTTTAAGAACAAAACAAACCCTACTTCAATATCTACACATGGGGGTAGGGAAAAAAATTGGTGCCCAATTTAAAATGTCCAAGAACATCCAAAAAAGGGGAACCAGCCAAAGTCATGTGGACTTATCCTAAGTTTCGCCACAGGGGTGCCCCATTAACATTATACGCACAATGACAATTATTAGCGAACTTCAAAAAACACAAAATAAAGAATTCTGCGAAATGTTTTAAAAAGAAATTCCATCTGGGGAAGCCCCGAGTGAACATTAAAAAATTGTAAAAAATTCTGTAGCTGTAAGACAGAACTAACCTACGCCCCCGCCAGGATCAAAATTTTAATTTTAAGAACTGGAAAGGGCTGAAAACCGGGTCCATACGAATTTAAACGCAGACTTCCGAGTCGCTTATTGTTCCTTATGAAGGGCCAGCACCACAAAAACTTAAAAAAACCCGCCCTTAATTGTTAAATCAAAAAGATTTTTTCTTTTTGGGGCCTTCATTTTTGTTAGGTCGGATGGCGTTTATTCAGAACCAGAATTAAAATAGAGGACCGGATCTGCGAAACCCTTCTTAAAAAAGCAAAGCAGCAAGTGCGCAATGACTGTTTTTAATAATCTGAAAATTTTCTGAAATTAATGACCCTGAAGACCCAAAAACAGTATAAATCCGCCCCGCTTGTTTGGGTTTGCGGGTTTTGAGCTAACGCCTAAGAGTGTAAAAACCCCCCAGAAAAAGACCAAAGATTTACAAAAGTTTGGGAAAATTCAGAGGGGCAGCGCATAACAAAGGGAACTCTTCAACAAAAGGGTTTTATCCAAGACATGGAAGCTGCCTGTAAAACCTTTTATAACTTGCGAGGTTACGACTCCACCTTAAATGAAAGCATTAAAACGAAAGCCTTTTAGGGTGTCATGCATCGCACATCATCAAAAAAAAACAAAGTTTTTCCCTTTAAAAAACAAAGTCTTTTTAATGACTCTATGCAGCACATGATGGGGGTTTATTAGAGACCTGGCTAAGGGCCTTAAAGTCCTGCCCAAAACGGGAAAAATATTTTTACCCAAACGTTGTTAAAAGGGTGGGTTTTCCCTTAGATTTCATGAACATTTTGGGGAAAATTTTTAGGAAGAGACGCTTTCCCCTAAAGGCCGTTTTTTCTTTGTCCCTTTGAGGAAAGGGAAAACACGACTTTTCCCAAATTAAACCCGCAAGCTCAAATGCTTGGGAAAAGTTAAAATTGAAAAAAGATGGAGACTATCATTACTCCTATTTAATGCGATGATGTTTTTTGGGGGACGTTTTTTGAAAATTACAGAAAACCTGCAGAAAACATTACGTTTGATCCTGCCTTTACATTTGCGCCCGGATACGGGGACGCTTTCTTAAAAGTTTACGGGGTACAGTTTTATTTATTGTCGTTTTTACCAATGATTCAGATGTTTAAAAAGGGATTGCTGGGGGAATTATATGCCGCATCTTTACTGAAAAGCAAACAACAAAACTGGACACTATGACCAGAAAAAAGGGTCTAATACTCAGTATTAGATGCAAACAATCTTAGGATGGGCTAGGCGAAATCCTTCCATTACGCAACTTAAAATGTACACAGGCTGACCCAAAAAAATTTTCAAAAAGCAAAAAAAGGGTTTGGGGGCAGTTTAAACGCCTAAACCACCGTGGTTTCATTCTAGAATTGACTTAGAATACCTAAGAACTCCATGACCCATAATACTATCCATTAGCACAAAAGTCTAAAGAGGGATCCAAAGAACCACCTAAACTTTCCTAATTTTCGGGGAAAAAAAAATAGTCTGCATTACAGACTTCTACAATTTTTTTTTAAAAAATTTTTTTGAAGTTGACAGCTTTCACGCATAATTCTTTTGATAAAGAACATTTTCATGAAACCATACATAAAGAAGACAAACCTCAAACAAAACACAGATGTTTCAGAAAAAGACTTTTTAAAGCTGATGAACAACAGTGTTTTGGAAAAAGACAGGGAGAATCCCCCAAAAGCGCAAAGAGTCAGATTATCCCAGAGAGAAGAGAAATTTAAGTTTCCCTTAAAAACCTAAAATCGGGACTTCGAAATTTTCATATCATTTTTTGGCATAAGAAAAAAAAGAAAGTCAAATTAGACAAACCTTTTTAATTGGTTTACTTTTTTGAATTATCAAAGCTTTTGATGTTAGAGTTTTTTTTAAACTACTTTAAGCCCTCGTACCCCGAGTCCAGAGTGCTTACACAGATCAGATATTTTTTTAGAAACCCTACTGACGACATCAAAAAGCTGGAAACCGAAGTGGCAAAAGGTTAGGGGGAGGATGCACCCGTTATCTAAAGATTCCCCTTTACATTCAATTACAACAAAAGGTTTTTAGGAAAGATAAAGGGTGAATTAAACCCGGAAAAGGTTTATCAAGGAGTATGTGGGGTTAAGGGTCAAAATGTCAGTTTTTTCGACCCAAGAAAATCATTAAGAAAGCAAAGGAAATCCCAGGTGTGCATTCAAACATATCACAGACAACTACAAAAAGGGCATTGTTTGCAATAAGACTTTCATCAGACAACGAAAAACTACGACTAATCTAAAAGAATCAACACAACGTTGTAAAAAAGAAGCATTAGATGAACAAACAAAAAACGTTGTTTTTTAAACCCCAAGTTTTCATAGCAATCGGCACTGAAACCGTAAAAAAAATTTAAAAGGGGAACTGTGCCCTGGTGGGATTATCTGCAGTTCTTCTTCACAAAAGATCTTTTAGAGCTGGTTGTTTTGTTGTGTCCTTTTTGAAATAATACACGGGGGGATTTATTTTACAATTCTTTTTTTCATATGGACAATACTCCAACTGGACGGGTTGCCCTGATGCGAGTGTCCCCTTCTGCTTCCCCCCCCCAAATAAAGGTCCTTTTCTTTTTAAACCCCAAAGGGAAAGTTTTTCCGGAGAAGACTCTCCTTCAGCAACATTTATTTTTTTTCTTTTGATTGCTTTACTGGGTTTACCCTTTAAAAATTTTTTTCATTAATTTATTGCGCGCAAAACGAGGGGAGTCTCCCCCCCAACCCCCTTCTGTGTTGCGAGAATTGTCAATCAGCTCTCTTATACTGGAGGGGAAAAACTTTCGGGGAACGTTTGTTAAATTCAACTAAAGCCTGTGATCTTGAAACCCCGGAACCTCTTTAATGGGAACCAGTTTTTAACAAAAATTGATTCCTTTCCCTTTAAATTCTTTTTCCCTCGTCAACTTTAATCATGCGAGGATAATTAGTGGGCCCCCGTTGGTAATCAGTTGTAAACGACACAACACAGAAGCGTCTTTTTGGTTAAAGGTTCCGCTCTTTTTATCTTGAAGCCATGTCAAAGACTTGAGTGCGTACTAAACTTTTTCGTCTAACCTATCAAGGTAAAATAGAAGGGCCTTTTTAAGGGTTTGTTTGGGGTTTTTTGTTCACAAAATGCGGCCTCTGTATCGTCTAGGCAGTTTAAAAAATTTGCCAAATCGCTTGTTAGATAACCATTCCCTTCGCGTTTGCACAACTCCCGGCTTGGTACTTTTTTTATTTCTGTGAAACCCTTTTCCCAAAATCCTTTGGGCAAAAAAGATTTTTTTCATTTTTTTTTTCGCCCAAAATTTTGTGCAACAAAATCACGACGGTCAACAAAGCAATAAAACCCGATTTCTTGCACTTTGTTTTTTTAGGTGATAAAAGCACTGAATTTTTGGGGGGGGCAATGTCTGGACCGGTTTGCCGTTACTAGATAAAATGTTTTTTGCTTACAACATCTTTAAAAAAAAGCTGCATCCCCCCGTCTTTTCAGTGTGTCCCTTTAAAAAAACTAACGCTCAAGTCCTGCCTTTCATAGGGGTCTGGCAGCTGCGTCCTCCATAGCTTTTTTATGTCTTTTCCTGCCCCATTCCCCATTTACAAAGCAAAAATTACTTGCCCCTAAAAGCAAGCGCATTCACCACAGGCCGCCATCATTATTTCGATGAAGCCTTTTTTATAAATGTATTTTTCTTACATATTTTATTGTCTGGAATTATTCCTTCTAACAAAAATCTTCGGGGGGGGGGGAAACCCAAGCTCAAGATGCAATCACTTTGCGAAACCTCAAAGTCTAGTTTGCCAAGATCTCTGGTTTAATTCTTTAAAAAGCTTTTACAACATTTGAGTATCCTACACATAGACCTCCAATAAACAGAATGGTATACAAGGTTGTAACAGTTTTTTTGTGCCATTTTTTAAAAAAAAAATAATTATAATTTAATAAAAAAAAATAAAAACCCCCATGATCTACTACAGCACGGGGGGCCAAAACCCTTCTGAACTTAAAATCCAAATTGAGATCAAGCATTTTGCCCCAAAAAAGGGAAAAGGCTGTATTCTTTTTCACATGTGGGGAAAAAAAAACAGTTCCTCGAACTAATTCACAAGAAAAATTCAAACAGTTCCCACAAGACATTAAAAGTATCATAAAGGATGAAGCGCACTGGGGTCTAGAATGGGGAAAGTGGGGGCAAACGGTTCTAGTTTTACACTAAAATAGTCAGAGATTTGCCCCCCTTTTATTCTGAAAAAGACTTACTAGATTTAACGCAGACCAGTTTTAACAAAACATTAAGTCTCTAGGGGGTGATTTTTACTATAGATTTGGAACATTGTTATCGCCAGTAATCATGGGATTATAATTTTAATCATATAGTTTTTTGTTTCCCTTCAAAATGAACGACTGGAAAATCATCAGAACCAGAAAAACTGAATCAGGTGGAGAAAGTAACCAAGCCAGAAATCAGCAGAAACGCTGAACCAGGTGGAGACCATTAAAAATCCTGGGCGTGTTGAAGCAGGAAAAAAATTAGCAGAGTGGAACAGACAAAAAAATTAATGTTACAGAATATGACTCATCAAGAAAAATAACGCCGCCAACGCCAGAACAAGTTGATTCAATCCCAGCTATAAAAACTCCATGTGATACAAGGGCCCCAAAGTTTTTCATGGAATATTGAACTTAAAACTTTTGCCATTTTTTGGCGCCATTGCTGCTTTTGGGGGGCGGTTTTTTACGGTTAAAAAATATATAAACAACGCGGCAAAAACAAGAGCCCAAACAATCTCCACCGCTAAATACAGAAGCCGAACACAACTGCCGCCAAAACCGCCAAAAAAACAAGCATCATTTTGATCCATTTATAAGGGAATAATATTTTAAGAACTTAATTTTAATTTTTTATAAATAGATCATGGCGTATTAAAAAATGATAAAGTAAATAAAAAAGACATGGAGTCTATAAAAGACATTTTCATAGACCGAATTGTAATCAATGCAGTTGCTTAGGATGTAAGGCCTTCATTAAGATCTAGCAGAAAACGCTGAGAAAGACATCCTCAACGATGACGCTTTTTTTTGAGGCGTGTGTGTACTATATTAGACATCTGCAAATTTAAGAAAAAAACCCATAGATTGTATTTTTTTTGATAATTATAAGAACTTGAATAAAACTTGGTTGTACTAGAGGATGACTTAGTTATGATCTTGAGGCGACTTAATCAAGAACTTAATCAAGAACTTATTAAGAACTTGAAGTAACTTAATTAAAAACTTAATTAAGAACTTGGGGTGACTTAATCAAAAACTTAATTAAGAACTTGGGGTGACTTGGGGGTGGGGAGTGGTGTGGTGTACCAGAGCTTTATATTTGCCATGTGTACACACTTGGTGCAAGACAGTGCTTGCGTTTTTGTGATGCATTGGCTCTTTTGTTGCAAGTTCAAGAGCTGCCAATGCACAAAAAATTTATACCCACCCCTCCCTTTTTTCATCCAGGCTTGGGACTGGCATTAGCATAGTTACTAGTGGTTTTTTTAAAGTAAAATACTGCTTTGGCAGAGCTAAAAAGGCAGCCTAAAAGTTTGTAACAGGGCGTAGACAGCAAAGCGACAAAGCAGCATCTGATCTCACTGCTGATAACCTTTGACCCTCTAGGGTGAAGCGGTGGAGCGTTGAAGAAACGGCTTGCCACTGTGACCTTTGACCGCTCTAGGGTAGAGCGATGAAGAAAACGGCTTGCCACTGTGACTTTGACTGCTCTAGGGTTAGAGCCCCTGAAGAAACGGCTTGCTATTTGCGACCTTGGTCGCTCTGGGGTGGAGCGTTAGTTCTCTGATCGCTTGCCCTAGTTTGCTGTGCCCCTTTTTCTCAACCAGGGGCTTGCAACTGGGTTACAGCAGTTAATTGCTGTAGCCAAGCTTTTATGGCAGCTTAATCGCCAGTAGTAGTACATCCAGCATTGTATATTTAAAAGCATTTAAAATGAAGATAGTGCTAGCCAATACTACTCCTCTCCATATGGTAGATGTACTAAGGTCTGCCAAACCCTATCTAGTTTGTTTGCCAGAACATTCGAAAATCGTTATCCAGTTTGCATAAGGGCACCTGCGTTTTTTAAACATCAACAGCCGAAGCAAGACACTGTGCATGGCAAGGCGTATCAGGTTACAGTGACCGCTCATGCAGGAGCAATATCTAAAAATAGATCTTACGTCAGTGGTAGGCCTGTAGTGGTCTGACGTCGCGGGGCATGTTGCTAAAACGCCACACACCCCCGCCTCTAAACAAACCCGACGCTCCAGAGGCGGGGTAGAGGTGGGCTTTGTAGGTCAATCGGCAAAGTCTGCCGATTGGCCTAGTTTTGTTGGGCGCTAGTAAAACTACCGCTGTGGAAGTGGGCTCAATTACTCCTGCCATGCAGGTTCTAACACGTCATGTGTATCATGCCAGAATGCTTTAAAGTTGGGGTTGGATTGTATGTATTTCAGAAAGGTTTTTGTTTGCTGTATAACTCGTTGAAAGAAATCGCAAGTTTGTGAAATTTTGGATAAGAATAGAAACAAAATGACACTTCAATTAGTCTTCTTACGCGAGTTGGCTCAACCAGCAAATCTTCTTTCAGATAGGACTCCCAGTTTTTTGTTTTGACTGTTTCAAAATTGTCTTTGCTTTCTGAAGCAATTCCCTAAAAAAAGGCCTGAGAAAGAGATTTTTTTCACTATCTTTCACTGAGTTACAAGCCCGGTGTAAGAAGATGGGGGTCATTTCTTGAACAGTTTCAAAGATTTTGGTTTCATCAAATGGTCGGAAGGCAGCTCACAAAGCTGTGTTTTCAAATATTTGTCAAGATCTTCAACTGAGAGTTTTCCCTTTTTTGTTGAGGAAACAAAAACGAAATGCTTCCCCTTTTTGGGTTTGAGGGAGGAGAACAAGGTCGCCGCTCCAAAATTTTTTTGTCAAAAACTTTGCCATGGCCCCATGATAAACAATGTATTTTTCCACAAAATTGGTCTGTTGATCGGAAAGTTTTTTCCCTTTCGAAGATAACAACATTCATCCATTTCTTGAGTATATTAGTGTCCCCTTCCAGCACTGGCAGAAAACATTGAAAAAATCACTTCCCCGACTCGCCATGTTTTTAACAACACACACACAAGTTCTCTCCGCCCAGCCGCCTGTCAAATGTAAAATCACAGCACAGTAACCACAACGCGCTTGCACAGCAGTCAGTGGAAGAATGTGTGGCGTGAGCGGCCAGAAGGCTACGCTTACTCTCTGATTGGCCAGCTAAACAGCGCCGCCGAGCGGGGGTGTTAGCGTGGAACGTTCTGGAAGCTGATGTAATGCTAGGCAGGAAGGAAGGGGGGGGGTGAAGAGGAGGGGGAAAGGGAGGGGTAGAGGGGGGCCCCGGCATATTGTTTTTTTGGCCTGTGTTTTTGGTGTTGTAGGCAGGCGTGCGTGGGGCGGCCCGGAAGCGGGGCCATTTTGGGTGTGTGTGGGTGTGTGTGTGGGTTTGGGGTGAGACAAATCCCACCTGCGTCAGGTGTGTGTGATGTGTGTGTGTGTGTGTGTGTGTGTTTTGTGTGTGCGTGTGTGTGCATGCATGCGGGTGTGTGTGGTGTTTTGTGTGTGGGGTGTGTTTGTGTGTGTGGGGGGTGTGTGTGTTTTTGTGCGTTGGTGCGCTTGGTCGGTGAACGGTCTGTCGTTCTTTCTCTGTCTGTCTGTCTGTCTGTCGGTTCTGGGGGGCACTTTAACCTTAGGGTTTCTCCTCTCTCCCCAACGCAAAAATTTAAACTTTACCCCCGAAGAAATCGGATGGGCCGGGGTGCACCCCCGTGTATATGGGGCGTTCCCCAAAAATTGTTTTTCTCCTGCTTTTCCTCTATGGGGCGTTTTCGCCCTGGCTCCCTTTCCCCCTTTACGCTACTCTTTAAAAAACTTTATTTAAATTTATATTAAAAAACGGAAAACCCTTTCACAGTAGGGTTTTTTTGGAGATAATCTTTTATTTTTGGGGTTTTTTAAAATTTGTTGTTAGAAAAGTTTTAAATGCCAATCCTGGGGCACTTTCGCCAAAAATTTTGGGGGGAGGAGAAAGGGGGCCCCAAAACGACATTTCCCTTTTTCCTCTCTTTTTCCTAAATAAGTCCTACTAGTTTTCTTTCAACTTTTTTTATCTTTTCGTAGTTTTTCCGCTAGTTTGTTTTTCCCCCTTTTTAATTTTTTGGGTGATTTTTTTTGGGTTTTGAAAAATTTATATTCATTTTCAAAATAAGGCGTTTTTTTTGTTTTTTTAAATTCTTTTTGAAAAAAAGTAAGAAAGAAAGGGGGACAACAAAAAAACCATTTAAGAAACTAAAAACTTTTAAAGAATTTTTTTTCCAAAAAAATTTTGGGTTTTTTTTTTCCTTTCTTGGGAAAAAAACAAAATTTGCATTGAACGTCTTTTTTAAAAAAATTAAAAATTTTGTTTACCTGTTTTCGAAAAAAAAAAATACTTCTGGAAAAAATTACTTTCCTTGTGTTTCATATTACCTTGTTTTAGTAAGGGTTTTCTTTTTACCCCGGGAAAATTTGGAATTCTTTAAATTTGTTTTTATTTAAAATTTACGTTTTTGGGGGAAACTTTAAAACATCTTCATACTTTCCCCTTTTATTTTTATTCATACTTGGAATTGTTTTTTGTTTTTATTTTTGGGACGGTTCATTATGGATGATTTTGATAAAATTTGTTCAAAAAGGGGGAAACGCTTGGGTTTTGGGGGAAAAAAAATTTACCAACTTGTGAACAAGCATAGTTTAGGGCAGACAGGCTGGAGAGAGAGAAGGAAATCAAGGAAAAACTAGAACTAGGAGTTTTGAAAAAAAAAGACTACAGGGGGAAGCGGGTTTCTGGGGAAAAAAAAGTAAAAATTTAAGTTGAGGCGGTTAAAATTTTGGGGCTGATGCTGAAATTAAAAGATTACAGGCATCGAGAGAACCTCCCCCCTTTTTCCCAAACCAGTGGTTTTCGCAAGCGGCCTAAACCCCAAAAACAGCTTATTTCCCAAAAGTTACCCCCTTTCGGGGAAAAAAAAACGGTTTGACTTTTTTTTGTTTTTTTTTCCCGATTTGAAAGTCACGAAAACGGCTTGGGGTTTGGGAAAAAAGGGGAAAAGTGGACTTGGGTTATAGGGGTCGTTTTTTTAAGGGTAGCGTTTTGGCACTGTACCAAAACACTCGCGGCGAAAAAAAAATTTAACTTGGGATCAGTTGAAAAAAAGAACTCCCAAAAAAATTTAAAATGTTCTGTTTGATCTTTTTCCCGCGACTTTCCCGTTTTTGTGCGCCCTGACAAAGGAAAATCGTTTCCGTCGTTTCTAATCCGTATGAGTCATTGTTTGGGGTCGATGGATCGATTTTTCAAAAACGAAAAAAAACTTTTCAATCACTGCGAGATTTTTTTCGAGAAAAACTTTTCCAGAGCGTTTAGCCCAAGATCTGGCCACTTTCCTTAAAGAAAGGGGAATTTTTAAAAATGGTTTAGGAAAAAAATTTTTTCAGATGGGGGTTTGTTTTGTTTCCCCTCACCCGATTAAAGGGGGTGGTTTGGAAGGAGAATTTTCCATCTTTGGTCTCATGGGGTCATGTATTAAACCCCTCAGGGCAGGGAAGTTACAGGAAAAGGAATTTGTGGGGGCATTTCTGAGTCCTCTGGATATGCCTATCCTTTGGAAAAAGACAGGGATCTTTCCGGTTTTTGAGTGACTTTGGCAGTACCAGTACTCACCCCCGGAAAAACCCGGCCCCCAGCAAACCCTTCCGGGGGGCGTGGGGCAACGCCACCGCGTTGACCTTTTGGGCCAGTTTGTGGAAGAAACCAAGTTCACAAAATTTAGTCAGCTGCCGGTCAGGGCAATGCATGTTTCTTTTGTGATGGCAAATTCCTTTGAAAAAAAATTGCCCTTTCAAACCAAATGATTCAAAAAACCGCATAGGTCTCCAAAGACTGTTTAAGAAAGGGTTGTTTTTGGGACCCCCCCTCCCCCAAACCCCGGGTTTTTGGACTGGTGTTAGAAAAAGGGCCCCTCAACGGATTGCGGCTTTGGTTTTTTCGAGACACTGGGTGCACCCCCCGCTGGTGTAAAAAAAATCTTCGTGCTTAAAAACCAGTATTCAACCTGTCAAAAGTGTGGGGCGTTTTGGGGGCAAAATTGAAACGTTTTCCCCTGGCGAAAAAATTTTGGTCGATACACCGTTTCTACTTTCCCGGGTTTTTTTACCGCCCCGCGTTTTGAAACCCAGTCTGCGACTTGGGTCTTGGGCAATTTGCCAGGTGTCGTTCGGTACATGGTGGTGTGGAGGTTTGTTTTATTCCTTGTTTGTGAGTACCAGTCAGGGCTATGAGCAGGGAAAAAACTACAAAGCCGCTAAAAGTTCAAAATGGATGAACTCCGGGAAAACCCCGGGTGATCTTTAAAGAAATGCAGGGGGAAAAAAAAGAGGGCGCTGCGACAATACTTTTGGGTGCCCAAAAAAGACTGTCATGACATACCCCAAAGGACAAACCCAAAGTACATACTGGACTCTGCTTCTCTCGGTGTGGACCCCGGACAGGACAAAAAACAAGTTGTCGTTCCAAAACCACTTTTAGGGAAGTACTTTCAACGGTAGGGTGCATTGTTCGTGGTTTACTTTTGGAATAAAAGAACCTTAAAGAGAGGTCTTGTTCTTTTTATTGGCCCGGTGACAAAGGGGTTTCGAAAAATGCCGCTCTGTGACATCTGCCAAAAGAATCTCGAAAGGTCGCGTCCCCTGTGCCCCCTTTGCACAAAATGCCCCTTTATTTCGCCCCTTTCGGAAGGTGGCTATTGTTTTGTTGGGCCTTTTCCCCCCCCTTTTTCTTCCGGATTTTGCTTTATTCAACTTTGGTTGGGTACAGCGAAAGGTATCCCGAAGCGTTCCACTGAAAAAATTGTTTTTTGTGTCTGTCGCGAAGCCTTTCTTGCGAATTTTTTTTCCCGAGTGGGGGCTTCCAGCAAAATTCTCTCCGGGTTTTGGGGGCCCCAATTTTATTTTCCCATCCCCATGAGAGAAATTTTTTCAGACTGTTGTCAATCTCTTCCTTTTTAAACCCCGCATATCAATTTCCCCCCTCGAATGGGCATTGGGTTGAAAAGTTTTTTAATGGAACGTTAAAGGGCCATGTTTTAGAAAGGTTGCAAGGCGGAAACCCCCCGAATGGGATTTTTTTCTTAAACCCGGGTTTTGCTTTTCGCATACAGGAAATGCCCAACGAAAAAGCTGGGGGTTCTCACCATTTTTCCCCTTTTTTCGGACACTCGCCAAAGGGGGCCTTTTTTGGGTCTATGATGACACCCAAGGACGAAAAAAAACGGACATCCCCGACAGTAAAACTGGGTTTTCCAATACGTTTTAAAGAAAATGCTTTTTCGTTTTTAAGGGGTGCAAGTGAGCTTTTTTTCAACCCGGTTTAGCTGATAGAAAAAACAGATTTGTACAAAGGGCTTTGCAGTTTGAAAAGCAAAAAGGGACGTTCCCTTTGTGTAGGGGGTAAAGTCATTGTACTACTCATGATTTAAAAATAACAAGCTTGTGTTATGTGGAAGGGTCCTTTTTTGGTGGTCGGGAAAAACCCTTTTTGCAGTTAAATTTTTAAAATCAAAATGGCAAACCTTTAGAAGGTATTCCCTGTGAAAATGAGAAGGTATTCCCTGTGACCCACTGACCACAGGGAAATCCTGTGACAGTGGGAAAGACTACAACTTTGAATCTCTCTTGAGGCACATAAGCCCGTATGGCGAAAGCTTGGCTGTGTCTGGAGTGGCACTGTCTCATCTGCCGTGGGCAGGGGTGGTTTGGTCTGTGGGTGTGCTCGGCAAGCTGGAGGTGGTGTTTTTCGCCGGTGGGCTTTGCAGTCATGAAATAACGGGCTGGTAACAACCCATGGGGATATGCTACTTTAAGGCGTTATGAGCTGCATCCTGTAGTCTAATTAACCTCTGTCAGGAGCAGTTATGTCCCTTGATATCTTAATGGAGTGTTCTGTGCGTGCTGTACCCATCGTCAACACAGCGCAGGCCTCCAGGGTGGTACAGGAGTGCTCTAAAGGCAGGTGAAGACAGTGCTTCCCTGGTCCCTCCCCAGCACTTCGGGTGTTTCTTTTTCAGCTTTGCCTGAACTAGGCTGACCCTGGAGAAAGGTCCAGTGACGGTGAGGAAAGACCCACATGACCACAGGGAAAGTCCTGTTGACAGTGGGAAAGACTACAACTTTGGATTCTCTCTTGAGGGCACATAAGACCGTATGGCGAAAGCTTGGCTGTGTCTGGAGTGGCACGTCTTTCATCTGTCCGTGGGCAGGGGTGGTTGGGTCTGTGGGGTGTGCTCGGCAGCTGGAGGGTGGTGTTTGTCGCCGGTGGGCTCTGCAGTCATGAAATACGGGCTGGTACAACCCATGGGATGCTACTTTAAGGCTGTTATGAGCTGCATCCTGTAGTCCTAATTTACCTCTGTTCAGGAGCAGTTATGTCCCTTGATATCTATAATGGAGTGTCCTGTGCGTGCCTGTACCCATCGTCAACACAGCGCAGGCCTCCAAGGTGGTACAGGAGTGCTCTAAAGCAGTGAAGACAGTGCTTCCCTGGGTCCTCCCCAGCACCTTCGGGTGTTTTCTTTTTCTTTTCTAAGTCAAAATGGCAAACACTGAGAAGGTATTCCATGTGAACATGTTGAAGAAGTATGTTGAACGTACAAATGTTGCCATCAACCAGTCAGTTGAGTGGATATGTCCTATGTCATGAAACTGATGTCAACATGACAGATATTATCAGTGATGATTTTGTACCCAATGTAACGTACAGGGAAAAGTCAAAGGTTGTGAATCAGCAAATGTAGGAGTGTTAACATCTACCAGTGCAGATGATGTTGTACCCCCTTCCTACTCTGTCTATCAAAGGTGAAACCTATGATGATGTGGTTTTGTCGAATGATTTGTCTTCAAGTCAAACAGAACAGCTCAAAGAAATTTGGGAAAACTTTCAGGATGTGTTGACAGATACCCCAGGTACAGTGACTGGTATTGAACCCCATAGTATTCAGTTAACTACTGAAATACCAGTGCGAACCAGACCATACCCCCTCCCATTTGCATAAAAAGAGGTTGTCGAGAGAAATCAAAGTAATGCTGGATTTAAAGGTCATAGAACACTTCTACATCTCCGTACAGCTCACCAGTGTACTGGTGGACAAACCTGATGGCTCGGTGCGGTTCTGCATCGATTACAGGAAATTAAATAAGATCACTGTGTTCGATGCCGGCCCATCCCAGACATTGAAGAACTTCTGTGTCAGCTCTCAGAAGGAAAATTATTTTGTGAAAGTAGACTTGACTAAAGGATACTGGCAGATTCCAATGGCTGAAGCTGACAAGGAAAAAGACAGCATTTCAAACACCTTTTGGTCTTTTCCAATGACGAAAATGCCATTCGGTTTGCAAAATGCCCCAGCTTCTTTTGCCAGAATGATGCGAGCCCTGAAATTCCATGAATGTGGTGCAGTCAGTTTTTTGATGATAATTTTGTTGGCTGCAAAGTCAT
The DNA here is from genome assembly GCA_018398815.1 of Conus ventricosus. Classification (NCBI taxonomy): domain Eukaryota; kingdom Metazoa; phylum Mollusca; class Gastropoda; order Neogastropoda; family Conidae; genus Conus; species Conus ventricosus. The sequence continues at coordinate 90,234,345 of CM031610.1, forward strand.
GGAGTGACCTCCTTTCTAACTTACGAGCTGTTTTTTCCAGACTTAGAAGTTTTGGTCTGACTGCGAGACCATCCAAAATTCGTGCCGGTTTTCAAACTCTCGAGTTTTTGGGTCACATTATTTCAGTGGGGAAAATGATGCCAGAAGGAAAGAAGTGGAAAAGATTTTATCTTTACACAAACCCACTACAAAGAAACAGATCAGGTCACTCATCGATTGTTGTCTTACTATAGACGATATGTACCCCACTTTGCGTCCCTGACGGCCCCTTGACTGAACTGACGAAAGGGACGAAGAAAAAAAGTATTGTGTGGTCTGATGAGTGCCAGAAGGCTTTGGAGTGGTGTTCAGAACACCCTCAACTCATTTCCTGTTCTTTTGTTACCATCCCTCTCAGAAGATTTATTTGAGAACCGATGCCAGTTCCAAAGGAATGGGAGCGGTACTGTTGCAGGAAAAAAGTGCTTTGTTACATCCCGTGCAATACGCCAGTAAAAAGTTCTCAAAGACACAGGAGAAATACTCCACTATTGAGAGAGAGTGCTTGGCTATTGTATGGGCATGTGAGAAGTTCGCCAGGTTTTTGACTGGAAGAAAGTTTCGGTACAGACTGACCACAGGCCACTGACGTTCTTGCAATCGTCAAAGACTAAGAACAGCAGATTATTAAGGTGTGTCTTTGGCATTGCAGGAATTCCAGTTTACTATTGAACCAGTGCCTGGAACACAAAATGTCATGGCAGATTTATTGTCACGTGTATGAATATTCATGGACAAATGAACTGTCTTCAAGGGAAAGACTATTCCTGTTTTTTTTGTTCTTTCTTTATGATTACGGTTTGCTCAATTTGACAATGCATTGTATGCTACTGACTATTTAAATCAAGGGGTTATTTATGCTTAATTTGCTTGTGAAGTGACTAATGTTTTACAAGCAAAAAACTACTTGATGTTGATGAAATACATATTTATTCTTTGCTTTATTCTTTGGTAAACAATGAAAAAAATAATCATGTACTATTTATGTCTAACTTGCTTGTGAAGGTGAATATATATGTATGTGTCATGAGCAAATAACTCTTTAGAAATGTATATACGCATGTTCTGATCGTGCGTGAGAAAAAACTATTGTTATTAGTTCATTGTCAACAAGGGAAAATATGTTTCACTTTTCAATGGACTATAACATTACATGTGGGGAGAACTATGTTTAAACTATGTTTAATTTGTTACATGTCTCTTGAGAAACATTTACACTTAGAAATATTCTCATTTTCATGAGGGTTTTGTAGCATATGAAAGTGAGACAAGATCAGGGGAAAAATGTGCTTCATATCTAATATATAAAAAACAATTTGTGCTTGAATTGTTAATATCCCTAATTGTTTTATCCAGGTAAATTTGTGAAATGTATTTTTGTGAGATTTTGGTGATCAATTATGAATTTCGTCTTTTTAGAAAGACTGAAAGTTTGAAATATGCTTGTCCAGGACGGGGGAAATCGTGATTGGTATTGCTTAAGTGCACTAAGTTGATGTATTTTTAGTCAGGCTTAACACAACCAAGGTTATCTTTGCACTCATACACGCATATGCACACTCATGCACCCACCAAACATTCACCTCTCTCAGGGAATGGGATGTCACGCATTCGTTTCTTTCCTAACACGACTGAGAACAAGAAATACAATTTCTATGCACTTATAATTAATCATGAACAATCAAATCACACACAATGAAAATCAAAACATAAAAGACAATACTTCCTAATCCCGGGTTATAATAAAATGACTTCTTACCTGGCCAGGTTTTCACACACACAACCACGCTTTCACACCACACCCACAGTTCTTGAAAAAAGTCTCTTCACGTCTTCTTCAGCACTGCTTGATGGTGATGCCCTTGGTTGACTGGCTCCAGGCTTCAGGACTGGGTCTTCGTGGTCGTCTCTGGGATCTCGACGTAGAACTCTTCTTCTTCGTCTTCTTCACCACCTCTGGGTTCCAATTCAGTTTGTTTTGTCTTCACCCACCTCAGGGCTTCAAACTTAGTTTTCTTCTCTTCCAGCTTGTCTTCAACCCTAAGACTTAGCTGTCTCTTCTCTCTCCCAGACCACGTTTCTCTCGACCCGTTCTCTGTCCTGCTCACTCCTCTCCTCTCTCTCTCTCCTCTGCCTTCTCTCTCTCTCTCCTGGTGTTGTTCTCTCACGTTGTTCTCCCTCAGTTTATATAGGGAGGGAAACAAAGGATTCCCTTTCGGGCCATGCCTTTGTCCACGCTGCTTCTCAAACCCCCAGTTCACAAGTACCCTGAATTCTCCAGTCGCTACATTCTCCCACACATCAGCATTTACACACACCCCTACGTAATTGTTTACAAACACACACTTAGCCCAGATGGACATCGAACATTCCCGCCGACTTCGGTGGTTACTTAACACAGTAATTATCTTAAGGAGGGCTACTACATACCTCCACACACATTCAGCCAGCCCGACAATAGAACTAACATAGTGACCCACGGCAATACCATCCGAACGAATCCAAGACCCATGCTCTTCACTGACTGTTTACACAAGAACCTCAGCTGACTGAGCATTTAGCACTCACTTGGAGCGCCGAGGTCGTAGTGGTTACATCCCTTCCCCCTTTCGCCACCAGGCAGGTCCAAACTCTCTCCTAGGTGTTGTTTGTCATCTGACCACTTCGGCCTCCTTCACACAGTTCGGCCGTGTGCCCTGTTAATTGGTCTATTACCTATTTGTACCTAGGTACCCTGGTTAATTGGTCTATTACTATTTGTATACTACGTACAACGTCCCTTTGTCTCCAAGCATCTAATGCCTTTTGTGAGAGGTTTCACGCTCCTTGACAAATTCCCCCCCTCGAAGACAACGCCCTGATTGGCTAAAACTTAACATTCATGGAGATGAAAACTATAATTTTTCCCATTTAAACCAGTGCTAAATATCGGAGCCTACTTATAAGCTACTTACACCAGTGAACGCACGCTAGATTGTCTTGCAACAAAAAATTAGAGAGAAAAATCAATACATACACTCTATCAAAGCAAATATCACACAAATCTGAAAATCTCACCAGCTCAAAAATGTCTGTGTAGCCATAGAACCATTATGTTTTCTACGGAAAATTCTCTCCCATTCTCTTCATACACGTGGCCCGCAGCCAGCACGTCACGCATTACACGGACACTGCAAAAGACACAGCACCACAACCCGACCTTTTCGCCCGGACCATTTTATCTTTGGACTACGGTTTCCCGTTTATCTTTCTTCACTCTCTAACAACGTTGTCGCATACCGCGTCGACTTGTGTTGCAATGCGCACAGAAACGCCTGATATCACCATGGTACCGGGCCAGTTGTTTTCTCGCAGTCACTGCCGTTTGTGGAGGCTTCTTACCGAGATGGCCCGAGGCTGGTATGTCACCATGTTTTTCGGACATCACCGCCTCTCTGCGTTGCCTTAGGGAACGACAACCTGTTCTTCGTTTTTCCGAACGCGAATGAGTAAAGGTTCGGTACCATATGCCGTTTCGAACTCGAACCGATTGTTACCCTCTTTAACATTTTTCTTCTTGCCCCTCTGTGAGCAAAAACCAAACAGTTTACTGAGGAGTGTCGCCCGTTTGTTTGCTCGCTAGTGAGAGGGGGTTGGTCTCACCGGTCACGCTCCATTGCGTTTGACGTGTGTGAACCGCCTGGGGCCTTTCTCTCCCGTGATTTCTTTTCCCTGATTCAACAGTGAAGTCAGGGTTTTGGGTTTTCGTATCCTCGTGCTCGTGAAATGTTCCCAATTACAGAATCATACGGGCGGCTTTGGGACAGGCCAATGCCTGTAGACTCCACTATTAGAATGGTGTTTCAATGGAACACGGACAGTGCCGTTTTGAATTTGCTATTGTTCCATCTATTTGTCTACACCTCTGTGCTTACTGTGAATTGTCCCTTCTTAACCAGGGGATCCTTCACCATTACGCCAGGGCACCAGGTCTTCTTAATGACATTTAACACATTGTCCCCTACTCGCCTTTGTGGACATCCATGTTATCGCCTCTGATTCTAGTGAACACACAGCACAATCCAGACAAAATAACACTGTCTCTTGTTCATCTTTTTGTCTGTTCTCTTCTTGCCTGGATCTCATTGCTTGATGCTTTCTGAAGGTCTATATCGGCAGTCTCTAGCCAGTGTCCAGTCTTATTGCACAGAAAAACAGGTACGCTCATTCCTAGCCACGTGGCTATTGTTTTTTCAAACCTTGTTTGCTTCCGTGACGCGTGCGCCTACGGGTGTTGTGTTAATACGGGACTCATTATTGTGAGTCATGTGTTGCCTGCTTTCCTCTGAATATGCTTCGGGCTTTCTCTAGTTTCAGGTAAAATCCGCCTCGTTCCCTCGGTAAGTCTCTGCCGTATGAAGTACTCAGCTATGTGGTTGACCTTTTTCATTAATGTGGATGGTTTAAGGGCCGTCACAACCATCATGTATCTGTTCCTTCATCACAGTGTCTTTTAGGCTTCAAAATCATGTCTCTACTCCACTAAGTTTACCCATTGTTGAAATAGTGATCCAGTCTAACTCCGAAGTGTGTTATGTCTCACCTGTTCGATTTCGCCTCGTGAAACTTACACCTAAAACATTCTTCAGTCAAATCATAGCTTTAGTACTGATTGGTTTCACCTTGTCAAAAATCTCTCTGATCTCTTTGGGTAAGGTGAAACTGTGCGTAACGCACGACCCTGTCAATAAGGCAGACAGGTTTATTGCCCCAGTCATCTTCGAGCCCAGCCCTCGTTGCTCGGCAACCGATCTACCGACTGATATAGGCATCGATCGAATCAGTTTCTTTCTCTGACAGTGGGAGTTTAAGTCTAGGTGCGCACTTAGTCTGCGGCCTATGAGACTCAGAAAACTGGTGGCGATTTCACTCGATTTTCAGAGTTTCTTTCTTTCCAACTCATTTGGTTTGGCTAGAATCTCGATTCCGCTTCTGCTCTCGCCCTTCTGCATCTGCTCTTGCTCAGGCAGCTGCACTCTTGCATCAGCTTTAGCTTTGACGCAGTGGTTTTGCCTCTAGATTTCTTTTGACAGCCTCAAGCTGTTCCTTTTCAAATTCCTTCTATCAAGCCCTTGCAGCTCTCTATTCTTCTGCTGAGTTTCAATGTATCTACGCTAGTTCATCTCCTGTATATCCCTAGTTTTCCCCTTAAACTAATCAGTTCCGCAATGGGAAGTAAAACTTTCTTCAGTCATTTTCTTTTTCTTATATGTTTTAGCACCACTAAAACTGTGACGCTTATAAACCAGATAGTTGGTACACAGTTTATCTACTAAACGTTACGAGTACACAACAATGGTAGTGTTCCTAACTCAAAGGAGCCTTAATCTTTAAAACAGCTTCTGTTAGAGTTAAGACTAGAACCTCGTTTCGTTTCTTGAACGACCTTGATTAATTACAACCACCCTACACACAGTCAATATGCTCAACACTCAAAGAACTAAAGGGAATAAATTAGAAAAGCTAAATATATTGCCTCTTAGTGACGCTTCAACCCAGTACTACTTATTACTCACTTTGTTTCCCTCCTTGAAACTAATTTGGGCCATGCAATCCTGGCAGGCTCGACACTTTGTCCAGACGGGGGAATCGTGTGATGGTTTTTGCTTAAGTGCCACTTACAGTTGATGTATTATTAGTCAGGCTTAACACACCAGGTTATCTTGCACTCATACACGCATATGCACACTCATGACCACACCAAACATTCACTCTCTCTGCGGAATGGGATGTCACGCATTAGTTTCTATCCTAACACGACTGAGGCAACAAGAAATACAAATTTCTATGTACTTTAATTTAATAATGAACAATCAAATCACACTCAATGAAATATCAAAAACATAAAAGATCAATCTTCCTAATCCCGGGGTTATAATAAAAATGACTTCCTTACTCCTGGCCAGGTTTTAAAAACAACAACCACGCTTTCACACCACACCACAGTTCTTGAAAAAAGTCTCTTCACGTCTTCATTCAGCACTGCTTGATGGTGGAAAATGCCCTTGGTTGACTGGATCACAGGTTAGGACTGGGTCTTTCGTGGTCGTCTCTGGGATCTCGACGTAGAACTCTTCTTCTTCGGTCTTCTTCACCCACCTCTGGGTTCCAATCAGTTTGTCTGTCTTCACCACCTCAGGGCTTCAACACTTAGTTTTCTTTCTTCTTCCAGCTGGTCTTCAACCCTAAGACTTAGCTGTCTCTTCTCTCTCCCAGACCACGGTTTCTCTCGACCCGTTCTCTGTCCCTGCTCTTCCTCTCTCTATCTCTCTCCTCTGCCTTCTCTCTCTCTCTCCTGGTGTTGTTCTCGCTCACGTTGTTCTCCCTCAGGTGATTATAGGGAGGGAAACAAAGGATTCCATTTCGGGCCAATGCTTTGTCCACACAGCTTCTCAAAACCCCAGTTCACTAGTACCCTGAATTCTCCTTTCGCTACATTCTCCACACATCAGCATTTACATACACCTACCTAATTGTTTAGCCAAACACCACACTTAGCACCCAGATGGACCATCGAACATTCCCGCCGACTTCGGTGGTTACATAACACAGTAATTATCTTAAGGAGGGTCTACTACAAACCTCCTCACACATTCAGCAAGCCGACAATAGAACTAAATAGTGACCACGGCAATACAAATCCGAACGAATCCAAGACCCATGCCTCTTCCTGACTGGTTACACAAGAACCTCAGCTGACTGAGAATTTAGCCACCTCACTTGGAGCGGGAGGTCGTAGTGGTTACTCCCTTTTCCCCCTTTTCGCCACCGGCAGGTCCAAATCTCCCCCATTAGGTGTTGTTTGTCATCTGACCACTTCGGCCTACTTCACAAGTTCGGCGTGTGCGGTGGCGTAAGGTACCCTGGTTATTGGTCTATTACCTATTGTCTATACGTACAACGTCCTTTGTCTCCAGCATCTATTGCCTTTTGTGAGAGGTTTCTCGCTCCTTGACAATGCTATTTATGGTGGATCATGATGATTGATTCCTATACGTTGATTATTATTTGGTTGATCCATGTGTGATGGATACATTTTGAGATTAGGGCTGAGATGTGTTTTAAGTGAAGTTGTTACAATTAAAAAAAAATTTCTGGAGAAAACGATTTTCACGCCAGGAATGGGTGGGTGTCATCATGTGACGTAGCCTCACATCAAACAGGCATTTGTGCTCCATCACATGTAGTTTAGTGATATGAGTATCATTTCCCCATGCCACAACTAAATGAAGGAAGAATAGTCTTGTGGCCTGTGAGTGCAGCAGGCGTCCCAAATAATTGTGAGAATGACTCATTAATAAACATAACGTGGTCATTGGTGAAATTGACCATGGAGATAGTTAATACGGGTTGGTTTAAGGTGCTTGGGCATGTGTTTGAACACTTAGTATTGCACTTCACTAGGAGGAGGAGGAAAGAATCAGTTTTAGCCACAGCAGATGGCTAGTGACTGAACCTGTCAGGACGTGGTCCTCCACTGCTGACAGTCATTACAAGGTGAGTCATAGATTGTTGGGAAAGCTACAGGGGAAAACTAAAGAAAAGAGAGAAAGAAGTTAACATTGGTTTGACTTCATTCCCATATAGTCTTCGAATGAGACTATAACCGAGGGTCCGTGTGTGAACGCACGCATAACATCCTTGCACAACACGTAAAATCCCGTCACCAACTTTCGGAAGAAGGCCAGTTTGGCCGTTTGGGTATGGATGACAGTGACAACATAGCATGACACCTTCCGATAGATGGAGTATGGTGCCTTTAATGGCGGATAAAAAAGGAGTCATTAACACAAAACTCCATGCCTGGCTTTACAGGGAGTGTCGCAGGAGTATCGACTGGTACGCAGAAAGAAAAGATAAGAAAAGGAAGAATTCATAATTAAATTGGGAAGCAGTTACTTCACGAACCTTATTCGTGTTTCAGCCCTCGGCCTTCACCTTTCACCCTTTCACCCCGTGAGGTGTGTTAAAGATGGCCATGGTGGGGGAACACACCGGTAGTTCAGCCCTCAGCAATTAAGACTCAGGGTGAGGAGTTGGAACTCATCATCTCGCTGGGACAGGATGAATTCAAGGGAGAGGTGTCGGAACTCATATCTCCAGTGACGAAGGAATTCAAGGGGGCGCTACGATGTCTGAGAGAGACAGGGGAATCATGCAGTATGGTGGAGTTTATATCTGATGCTGGCATGGGGCCCATTTCAATGATTACAGGAAGATATTTATTCTCCTGGTCTGGATCTTGGGCTAATGGTAATGTGGAGGCCATGACTTTATAGAATCTTGAATGAATTAGTTTATCTCTCAGGGTTAAAGAGGAGATAAATGTTTATAATCTTCTTGTTTATAATTGGTTGATGTGATTTAGTAAAGTGTTTTCCGAAGGAGAGGGGGAGAAGAAAAAACATTCGGTAGTGCGCTTTTGGTTGATTGAAAGATTGGTGTGGTATGGAGTAAATGCTGTCATGAAAGGCATTTGTGGCAAAAGTGACAGTGTGGCACAAGGGTGATCACCTGGCCGCTATACAAGGTGACTTCCCCTGGCTCTATACAAGGTGACTCACTTGGCATCTGTACAAGGGTGATCACCTGGCCTCTGTTCAGGTGACCTCCCTGGCCTCTATAAAAGGTGACTCACCTGGCCTCTATACAGGTGACTCCCCTGGCCTCTATACACTGGTGACTCACCTTGGCCTCTTATACAAGGTGACTACTGGCCTCTGTACAAGGTGACTCACTGGCCTCTGTACAAGGTTGACTCACCTGGCCTCTATACAAGGTGACCCCCCTGGCCTTTACAGTGATTGGCCTCTATACAAGGTGCTCCCCTGGCCCTCATATACAAGGTGAATCCCCGGCCTCTTTACAAAGGTGACTACATGGCCTCTATACAAGGTGACCTCCACCTGGCCCTTCTATTACCTAAGGCTGGCCTCACCTGGCCTCTATACAAGGTGGCTCACATGCCTCTATACCAAGGTGGCTCACTGGCTCTATACAGGGTGACTCACCTGGCCTCAATAAGGGTGACTACATGGCCTCTATACAAAGGGTGACTCACCTGGCCTCTATACAAGTGGTCCCTGGCCGCGCATTACAAGCTGGCTACCAGGCCTCTATACACGCTGTTCACCTGGCCTCTATACAAGGTGATCACCTGCCTTATACAAGTTGGACTCACCTTGGCCTCTATACAAGGTGACTCACCTTGGCCTCTATACAAGGTGCCTCACCTGCAGTGAACGATGATTGGGCCCTGTGAAAGCCTGGCTCATGCCGAATGGATCTGATGAAGTCCAGGCACGTCGTCAGCCTCAGCTAGCAGATTCCCAGCAGGAATGAAGTACATGAGTTCACACGCCGTGCATCCTCTTACAGTCTCTGACACACACACAACACACCACACACACACACACAACACAAACACACAACAACACACACACAACACACACACACAAACCAACACACACAAAACACACAGAGTGTCATTTCTTGTCCAGCCCGTTTTTGTTACCCTGCTCTCCCAACACGACGGATCTATGCTGTTCAGCTCCCAGCTTCTAGGCCCACTGGGGAGGAATCCTTATCGAGCTAGATATTTGGAAACAGCAGAGGTGACATGATGCTGGTCGGTCACTTCCACAGAGTTCAGTGGTGGTGCTATTCCAGTAATTGTGTAACAGTAAATTTGGAAATCAAGGGGCAGGATAGACATTAAACGTTCAGGTCAGCACAAGAGCATGGCAATGAACGCCCAAGTAATCCTGCCTTTTTATGTGAGTGGTCATTGGTGATCAGGATGATGAGATGATGCCATGGTGATTCACTATGGTCTAAGACTTAGGGACAGGGTGTACTCAACATTCCTTTATGACAGATTCCAGCTTCAACTAGACTTAAGATAAGAGAAGAGCAGTGTCATCAGGTCATCTGTGAGGACGTTTTCCGTCAGTCAAAGTTTTCATGCAACCGGGACGCTAAAGGAAGGTAGTCGGTCGGAAGAGCCGGTTGAAAAGTTTCTTGACTGCTGCTCACTGTGCGCTGTTAAAGCCGGGTGAGCTGAACGGTTAGGCAGTCTCATGCAGTGATTACGGCAACACAACTACCCAGAAGGCCGCAAGAGAACCTCCGTTTTAGTTTTAGGTGGCAGTCAGGTATTTTAATTCAATGGTTATTTATTAGCAAACCGAAACGTTATTCCGTTTAGGAGCGACTGAAAACTTCCTCAGCGAACTGCGAAGGTTTTGTTTAGAGAAAAGAAAGTATTTGCTGTGTTCTGTTAATCCTATGAATTTGATAGGGTAGCAAAACGAAATTCTTTCGGAAAACTATGAATAAATGAGTGAGTTTTAAAGGATGTGGATCTTCTAGAAAAAAAAAGTTTATTCTTTGACTTAAATAGTTAAGACCTTCATGATGAAACAATAAGGGTGTTTATTCCAATGTGGATTGAGAGAAGTAGAGGGAGAGTTTTGTGTAGGATAATAAGCTCCCGAAGTGGGCGACAGAGACTATATATATATGTTGTTTTGATTTTTGTGTGTATTTGTATTTAACTACCCTTGATTTGAATATTGAATAGTTGTTTGGGTTGGTAAACAAGAGTGGTATGTAGAAATCTGGTCCCTTACATTTATTGAAGTAATGAACATTTGAAGTAAGAAACCTTCTAAAATGTTGTATATAAAGACTATAGTTTCTGGATTCTGGATTCGACAATAGAAAAGTAGTTACAGACTCAGAATCAAAAAACTTACTTAGTGTATATTTTGAATTCTCCCCATCTACAATCAGATTCCTGACAACGCTCACCCACACAACAGTCGTCCTCACAAGGCTCGCTGCCAACAGCAACACTAGTGAGGCTGAAGAAGACAGGGCGACCTTTCGAAATATTCTCTAAGTTACGTTTTTTGATTTGAGTCTGTAACTCTTTCCTAATTCTAAAAATGTGGCGATTATATGAAAGGAAATGAACACGTTTGTCATGAAGAAGATAGACATTTGTAGTTTGGTGAAAGTAATATTAATTGTGTGTAATGATTGTATTCGTGAGTTTATTGAAGAGGGATCCAGGTGGGTTTATTCCTTTCCCCAATTTGGAAAAATAGATCTGAAAGGTTTATATGAAATCCTTTTCCTGTGTAGTGTTATGATTCCGTGAAAGGAATGTTGTTTTGTTGTGATCCAAAAAGGTATGTAGTAGTGTTATGATTCCGGAAAAGAAAACTGTTGTAGGTTATGATTCGGAAAAGGAATGTTGTAGTGGTTGAAGAAAGATTATGCTGTTGTTTGTCCAAGTTCTAGTGAAATGTGATGTGGTAATGAATATAAATGTATCGTGATTGTTATCAATTGTTGCTTGATAATCAAAGGTAGTTAAATCAGTTTCCCCAGGTAGAAAAGTGTACCTGGACTGAAGGGGACTGGCTGCCATGGTCTGAGGGTCCGGGGCGTAGCGGAGTTTTACCCCTTGTTTCCGCCTGTGTCGGCGTCGTCGAGAGGCGGCTGTGTGCGTCAACACCTACTGCACCTGCGTCGGGACCGACAACCCGCTGAGCCAGCTGGGCCCGGAGACGCCGCTGCTGCCAAGCCACAGAGCGTCGTCCAGAGTTCGAACCAGCGACTTTGGCTAGGCCGTCGCGGCGTTCTGTGTTTCTGTGTGTGAGCCATTAGCTGTGTGTGAGGGACTGTAGCCTTGTTGTCGGCAGAGACGACGTGAGTGTGGTAGTGATTTGAGCACAGCTCTGTGAAATTCATTAGTCCTGTGGTCGGACTTGACGCGTAGTTGTGCCTTCGTGTTAGGACTATATGTTTCGTCGTCGTATTGTCTACGTGTCGTTGGAGCCAGCAGCGCCAAGGTGATAGCAGCTATATATAGATATAATTTGTGTGTAAGCCTTTTGGTTGGCGTGCCGACCTATTGATGTTCGTGCATTTATGATATTTTGTTTGTCATATGGCTCGGGCTGCATAAAACAAAAAAGTGTTGTTGTGTTGCTGGCTGTCAATGTTCGGTGAGTAAGTTGTGTTTATGTGCACTGGAAAAGCGTGCATTGCATCCACATTTCTGTGTGAGAATCGGACAGTCAGACACCCGCAGTACACGACCCATTCCAATCCGTAACAACATCTGACCAAAACATCCCCAGAGATGGTCCATTATCACTACACTAGAACACTGATTCCAGTTGTCCATAATCAAATAAAACTTGGACACTGACCATGTCCATAAGCAAATAAAAACTTGACTCTGACTTCAGTGTCCACTAAGCAAATATAACGACTCGACTTCAGTGACATAGCAAATAAAACTGATCTGACTCCAGTGTCCTAGCAAATAAACTGACTCGTGATCCAGGTTGTCCCATAGCAAATAAAACTTGACTCTGACTCCGTTGTCCATAAGGCAAACAAAACCTGACTCTGACTCCAGTGTCATAAGCAAATAAAACTTGACTTGACTCCAGTGTCCATTATCAAGTAAAACCTGACTCAGACTCCAGTGTCCATTATCAAACAAAACCTGCCACTGACTCCAGTGTCCATTATCAAATAAAACCTGACTCTGACTCCAGTGTCCATTATCAAATAAAACCTGACACTGACTCCAGTGTCCATTATCAAATAAAACTGACTCTGACTCCAGTGTCCATTATCAAATAAAACCTGACTCTGACTCCAGTGTCCATTATCAAATAAAACCTACCTGACTCAGTGCATTATCAAATAACCTGACTGACCCAGTGTCCATTATCAAATAAAACCTGAGACCATGAACTCCATGTCCATTATCAAATAAAACCTGACACTGACTCCAGTGTCCATTATCAAAAAAACTTGACACTGACTCCAGTGTCCATTATCAAATAAAACCTGAGACTGACTCCAGTGTCCATTATCAAATAAAACCTGACACTGACTCCAGTCTTCCCATTACAGTCACAGCACCCTTAACTCTGGACATGCCAAGGTCTGGACATCTCCAGTCATGGGAATTAAACCCACAACCTCCCACCCTGCAAGCCATGACAGAGCACTGCAGCACAGCAGCTGGTCTACGCGACAGACCATGACGCTGTCTGTTTCCCCCCCCAAGGACGTTCACAGAGAATGAGACTGATACAGACACTGTCATGGAGTTCTTTTCTAGTCTAATAATACCACTCGGTTTTTGATTACATCAGTGGTGTAAACCTTGGGACTCATTTCACACCCAAATTTTGCCTTGATTCTAGCTTTAACTGTGCTGTAGTGAGTTGGTCTGCATTGATTCTAGCGTTAACTGTGCCGTAGTGAGTTGATCTGAAACACCATTGTCAAATGCAGGCACCAATAAGCCAGAACACCTACAGCGGTGACAATCTATTCCACACACGCAAAGACAACCAGAAACGATGACACCATCAGGCTGTTAGCAATTATGAGTCAAGAGATTTCTCCATGCAAGCAACGTAAGAAAGGGGAACAGATGCCATGCTTTATAACGAATGAAAATGAACTTCAGTGGAGTGAAATGTGGATGAGAAACTATTCCGAAGGTTTGCGCCACTAACCTTTGATTTAATTCCAGGGTGGAGAAATAACACCACCTTCAATGTTGGTATGGAAATTTCAGCAACATTGTGATGCTGAAGTCGATTGAACTTAAATTTATTGTTCCAGTCTTTCCATTTGAACCCCTGTTGCCATCCTCGGCTCAGCAGGAGCTGGTTGGGGAGGGAATTTCTCACAAATCATCGCCTCTCAAGGGACTCTAACCCATGACTTTCCAGCCCATAAATTGCAAAATTGTATTTCCGTCTTTCTCGTCATCTACAGACAAATGGGATTACAGCACACAGCACATTCTACAAAGGGGAAAAGAAATACTGTATAAGGACAGGAGACACCTGGTCACCCCTGCAGGACAGACGTACCATGTAAATGTTGAAGGTGCGGATGGTGCACTTGTTGAGGGTGGAGCTGGTGGTCATATCCACCACGATGTCGTCATACTGAATGGGGGAGTGCAGTTCTCCTGGCCAGTACATGTCCACCATGGACTGCACACACACACACACACACACACACACACACACACACACACACACACACACACACAAGCGCGCGCACACACACACAAGCGCGCGCACACACAGAAACACACATGCACGAATGCACACACACACACACACACACATATATATATATGTATACACACATACACACATAAGCACACATGCGCGCACACGCACGCGTTCACACACATATATGCACACACACATACACATACATACACACACACATGCCCGCACGCACGCACGCACACACACACACACACACACACACACACACACACACACACACACACACCACACACACACACACACACACTGTCACGGACGTACATACTTTTGGTTTAGAAGAGAAATCATTTCTTTTCAAACCCAGTATAAAGTGGAGTGTTACCAGTGACATCTTTACTACATTGGCCGGGTGTTGACCAGTGTGCTATTTGTGTCATCCCGGGTGCGCTACGTCCGTGCATTTCGCTCCCATCCTCCAATATTTCTCTTCATTTTTTTCTTTTAAAGCTTTCTTTTTCTGTTCTTTTATCGCTTTCCACGTGGTTCATCAGCTGATGTCAGGTGCCACAGGTGAGCTGTTTTTTTTTTACCTGTTGCCATCTTGGTTAGGTTAGTGGTGTAGCACTCATGGACGGACCGTCGAGTCAGAGAGATCTCCATCTCTGCTAGCTGGGCCCCTTTTCTTATCCACTTCGGTGTGGGTTTTGTGGAAGAGTCTTTCACCCTTCAGCGGGTCGGAAAGTATTCCACTGGACACCTGGGATCCCTATCCCTGCCAGCTGGAAGAACCACCTTGGGTCGTCCCTGACCTGGAGTCCCTTCGGTGTGGACCGGCACGGTTACGGCTGCCACCCTTCGTCGGACTGGGGAGCGAACCGTTTCTCACCTCGCCCACCCGCCATTTTGGCAACTATATGGTCTGTTTTGGACAGTGTTTTGTTTTATTTGGGCTTTCTAACCTTTCAGCGGTTGAGAGGTTTTTCTTCTGCCTTCATGTGCTGTTTGCTCGGGCACACCTTTTCTGTGTGTAACTGCTCCAAAGAAGGGGAGCAGGTATGGAAATGGTATCGAGATATGCGTCTTGTTGTAGAATTGTAGAAACGCATTATCTTTAATTGCGTTTTCGGTTCTTAGCGGCTAGGACTCTGTCGCTTTGGACTAAGTGGAAAATCCCTTACTATATAATATCCTTTCATTTCGGTCCATGGAAACTGTTTTTTTTTCTGATTACGCAGGTTGAGTCAATGCTTATCTCGCTCAATATGTGATTTGGGCCGGAAGGATATCAGAAATGTTAGTTTCATTTTCCTTGTTGCTTTATAGACACGAGACGGATCGGGGAACGCATGAGCGTGCGAACGGATAAACATTTAGACCGCGAAGTGTGGAATTCCTGCCGTATCGCCCCACATGTGGTTCCGTTCTCGTTGTGTCCTTGTCTTATGTTTGTGTGACAGACGTGTGGATGAATTCAAATTGTTTTTATTCATTGGAGCTTTTGTTGACTAAGGAAATTATCCTTAGTACAGGTCAAATAAAAGCAAAAGGAAAAGGGAAAGAAGTTATTCTAGTTTATTTGCCCTTTTGTAGTGACAAAGACATTGTTGACCTTATTACGGCATTGTGACCCTTCACACTGTGACGCACTGCCGGACCCACTGTTGCCACATACTGAATACAAGGACTATAGGGTGATGACTTCTCATCTGGAGACTGATCTCCGCCGTAGGGCGGAAGTTTTCGCCCTTTCCTTTCAGCTGCAGTTCCAGTCTTTGGCTGGCTGGACGACCAGCATCCACGGACCCTGCAGTCATCATCCTGCGTCCAGGCACCAGTCGTTTTTCCAACCTGCGGACTGGTGGAGGTGAACCTCGTCTCCTTACTGGGACACCTACTTCACCTCGGACTGGAAGACCAGCCCACTACGAACGTCACCCTCTACAGGATCCACCTCCCTCGGCGAACCTCCTCGATTCATGGACTCGAGTTGAGTGTTAATCTTGTGTGGTGTGGGTGTGGTTCTGGCGTGCGTGTGTGTGGGTCTAAAGCCGGTCACTGATTCGTTTGTTGGTTTTTTGTTGTGTGTTTTGTTTAACTCTAGTTGATTAGGTCCCGTTGGATGCAGCATTGTTTCTAATACTATCTTTCTTCTGTTATTTTGCTGATTGTCCTTGTAGTGGTTTAGTGGGTTAGGTTGGGACAGTAGCGGGATCCCGGGATATTGGATGGGTTTTGTGTGTCTATTCAATTTACTTTGTCCCCTAAGTCAGTGAGTTCTGAATAGTGCCTTTCTCTTCTATGCCCCATTTTTTTTTTCTTTTCCTCTCTCGGCTCTCTTTTCTCTTCTTTGTTTTGACCCATACCCGTCTGGAGTGCTAGTGCGAGTGAGTGATTGTAATGTGAATAAAAATATTGTCGAAACTTCTTCCTCTTGTGGTCTGGTGGTGTGAGGGATAGAGTGGTCGCTCCGTTTCTGCCACTACACATTACCTGTATAAGAACCCCCCTGTCAGGTGTACTCCCACGTGACAATTATGGTGGAGATGCGGGGTAACAGGAATGTGTATGTGGTAGTGTAAAAGCGACACTCTGAACTCACTACCGCCCGACCCTTGAGAGACCTGTCTATCTTTCTTTACGTGTATTTGAAGGGTGGTTGGTTGGGTGGGTTCTAGAGTTAGTAGGGAACCCAGTGGAGCGGACCGGTTTTGGGGTGCTGTCGGCAGTAGAGTTCCGTGCTCCGTGGTCGGACCTTCCGCGCTTCCGTTCCGCGTTCGTCTCCGTGTTTGTCTTGTTTTGTCTAGTACCGCCGGCTATTGGTTCTAGAATTTCGTTCTCCTTTTCTCATTACCTTAGTTAGAATAGGTACTTGGGTGGAGAAAGAAGGGGGTTTTGAACTCTAGATTAATAGGTCTTGCTTGTGCAGAGTCGTCGATGTCAGTGCTTGTACTGATTTTGGATTTTGGTCTGCATTTGCCTGTACCAAGACGCCGACTGTGTTAGTAAGGTAAGTGTAGGTAGGTTTGCCAAGCATTTGGTGCTTTGTTTACAAGGCAAACTTTGACATTAGTTCCGATACTGTTTGCGCGAAACTCGGTCTTACGTAAGTCTATCTACTTCAGTTCACAAAACAAGGAAAGACTATTCTTGGTGGTGTGTTATTTTGTTTTTACACACTAGGTTGTAGGATCTGTGTTGTTTAGTCTAAGGGGATTAGCCCTAAGTTGATAGGCTTTCCTCTTCTGTCTAGTGCACATACAAGCAGTTTATTTGCTTTTCTATCTAGCTGCTGATGTTAGGGCTTTCTTAATTGTTCAACACTAATTTGTGTGACTGTGGTGATTGGAATAATAATTTTGTCAGTCGTGTGTTGAGAATGGGAGTGTAGTGTCTGTGGATACACATTAGTGTCTTTCCAAAGAGCCACTTGTTCCTTTTTCTGTCGCCCCCTCCCCCTTTCATCCGTTTCCCATTCAGTTACAGAGCAGTGATTTTAGCACGTGGTTTCCGTCTGTGGACTAGATCGTGTTGCACGGGATTTCGGCGCGCTCATCTGGCCACTGGTTTGATCGAGTCGGTTCTGTCTGGTGCCCTAGTGACCGTGTTGGTGCACGTGCGCTTCCGTGTTTACGTCAGTCGCCGGTTAGAATTTAGGTTAGCTGTTTGGCCTTGCGGTACGGGTCGTTTAAGTTCTATTGTCCGTCCTGGCTTATGCGTGTTTGTTGATGTCTTGTTGCTTTTCTCTTTGGATAAGTTGGTTGCTGGTTGGAGTAACGCGTTGAGTTATGAATTCCAGTTGTATAGGTTTGTGATTTCTTTGGCCTCTTGCTGGGTAAAATCTTTGAAGTCTTATTTTGAGAAATCAACATTTGATCTGGATATAGGTTTGTTACCAGGTGTGGTAACTTTGTTTGGGTTCTTGGCACGCCGGTGCACAAGGGCAGTCGTTGTTACACATTGATGAGTTTGTGTTTTGTCGATGTATTGATTAATTCCACATCGTATTGGAATTGATTCATGTTTGGATATTGTTTTCCATACAGGAAAATCTGTTGAGCTTGGATCACGTTTTTCTGGTCAGCGGTGGTTTTCTTTTGAAGATTGTTGTTCTCAACGCTTTGAAGTGTTAAAAACATAACTGGGTATCTCCTTCGTTGGAATTCAGGGAAATAACTCCAGCTCTTTGCTAGTTATTGAATTTGGATACTCGGTGTTCATTTGGTGAGAAGAGGTTAGTTTGCTTTGCTTATTGAGCTTAGCCAGGGTTAATCGATTCAGTTCGTTTGGGCTAGCTAGTGTGGCAGTACTCTTGACTGTAATTTGGTTCGTGGAAGCATTCTTTCTCTTTGAGTTTGAACGGTTTTGTGGATTGACTACACTTAGTCATAAAGTCATACGTTGTTGACTTTGTTCAAATTACTCTCTTGTCTTGTGAGACATACCTTAGACTGTAACCTACGGTTGGTTGGAGATTTGTTGGTGTTGACTACACTTAGTCAAAAGTCGCACGTAGGACTTTGTCATTTCTCCTTCCCAGTTTTGGGAGTATTGGTACAGTAGAGAACGTAGAAATACCAATCCTGGGCCACTTCCGCCTCAACCAGTTTCGGGCGAAAGTAACCCAGGATTGGTATTTCTACGTTCTCTGACAAGTAAGACTTCAATAACCAAAAAATAACGATTATCTACAAACAAACATACTGTGTAGGGTTATCCGTTTTCAATACTAATTTACTAAAGTTTTCATAGAGTAACGTAGGGGAAAGTAGCCGGGACTGAACACGCCCCATAGAGTAACGCAGGGGAAAAGCAGTTGTGGCTGAACGCGCCCATATACACGGTGGGTGCACTAGGCTATCCGATTACTTCGCAGTATGTTAATTACAGCGTGGGGAGAGAGAGAGAATCACCAGCAACCCTGACAAAGCCGTTAAGGTTAAGTTGCCCTCAGAACAGACAGACAGACAGACAGACAGAGAAGAGAGAGACAGAGAGAGACAGACAGACAGACAGAGAGGCGGGCACACAAACACACACACACACACACACACACACACACACACACACGCAACACACACACACTCTTTCTCTTTCTTTCTCTCTTCAATTAAATGACATAAAATCCGCACACTTATTCTGACTAATTTCTACCTACAAAACTTTGCCCACACAGACAGGCAGACACGAGGCCGAAACCTGATCACTTAATTTATGCTATGGCACGGCTAGCGCAGACAAGCGACCTTCGCTCACACAGCGCACGGCCGCCTTACAAACTGCGACCAAAAAATCAATAAAGCGGGGAGACTGGGCTTGCCAGGTGAGGGGTGGGGGGTGGGGGGGGGGGGGGTGTATTCATTTCAGGTTGACAGCGACACCTGGCGGCGCGTTAGCGAATGTTCTAGACTGTCACGTGTCACTCCCACTTTGTGGCGCCATTGTTTACCGGGCTACTTCACAAGAAGGTTGTGTTTTGACTGTGCTTCGGTGTGACCACTGTGTTTTAGTTGTGTTTTATTTTAAATGGCTAACATGTTTACTAAAGAACAAACTCTTGCTATTCGAGGCCATAAGTTTTACTTTAACTGCATGTTAGAGTATTTGTTGAAAAGAATTAGGTAAAGCATAACTTTGGAAATGAACGGCTATCTTAAAGGTTTGTTGGTTTAAGGAAATGAAAACGTTGAAGGCAATATTGTTGGCCAAGATATAGACAATTTCGATACGTTTTTGACTATCGATGAGATGGCTCCTTATCTAAGAAATGGCGCTGCATTGTTGAAAGTTGGCGAGCCTTTAATTGCTAGTTGACAGCTACTAAGGACTTTGCACTATCCGATTACTTACTACGTGGCGGACATGACGATTTTTGGATCACGCCATGGGCTGATGTCACGGCCGGCCAATCACAAGACTAGATAGAATCAGCTGATCAGTAGTGGCGACATTTCCGCCCAGCACTTGTTCATTTTCCCAGTGCTGTGGTGGTGTAAAGACGGTGCTTTTTCTGCGAGAGAAGTGTTTACATATGGCACAAAATATAGCTGCAGTTTTAGAAGACAGTGTGGTTTCTGGGTTAGAAAAAGTTCTTGAATCACAAATACTTTTCAACAGCTTTATAGATTAAATTATTTGGGTGCGGAAGACATGGAATCAGCTACAACTTTCCAACAAGCTCAAAATCTCCCATTACCGCTGCCAACGCCAACGGAATTGTGGACAGAGGAAGAAAAGAATGCTTTACATGAAAATATAAGATACTTTGAAAAATGATTGAAGCAGCTCGTAAAGCAACGGTTAATGCTGGCAAGTTTTGTGAACTACTGACGATTGGAATGACGCGGTTCTAAAACAGAAACAGCTATATATAACCACCTGTCTGTCAAGTTTTCGAACTACTGTGACGGGCTTCTAAAAATAGTAACGGTTACGCGTAACCGCCTGGCCAGCAGCAAAGGCTAGGCTGTTGAGACCACAGGGACGGCCTAACAGCGCGCAGACCTGCGCGGCGGGTTTTGGACTACTGACGATAGTATGACGTGGTTCTAAAAATAGTAACGGTTACGCGTAACGCCTGGCAACATTCTTCCTGAAAATTGCTTCACGTGGCTGTCTTGAATTTACGACGTTCAAGTGTGGAAAACAAAAGCCCCCTTCACTTTCCCACAAGCACTGCCCTGTCTATTGTGTGTTTGTTTGTTGTTTGTTTGTTTGTGTGTGCGTGTGTTTTGCCCCACCCCACGACGCACGTCCCCCACCCCACGCATGCACACCCCCACCCCACCCCACCCCACCCCACACCACAATGCACACACTCAAGTCATCCACAAGTTCTTAACTAAAGTTACTCCAAGTCACTTCTAAGTATTCTCAATTTATCTTAAGTCATCCTTAAGTCATCCTCAAGTTGCCCCAAGTCACCTCAAGTCATTAAACAAGTTCTTAATAAGTTCTTGATCAAGTTCTTACCCAAGTTAACCAAAGTTTTTTACTTAAGTTATCCTCTAAGTACAACCCAAGTTCTTATTCAAGTTATCTTATAATTATCAAAAAAATACAATCTATTTTTTTAAATCTTAAATAGTAGATGCCTAATATAGTACACACACGCCTAAAAAAAACGGGGTCATCGCTGAGGAGTCTTGCTCAGCATTCTCTGCATAATCTTAATGAAGTTCTTACATCCTAAGCAACCGCATTGATTACAATTCTGGTCTAGGGAAAATTTGTTTTTTTATAGACTCCATGTCTTTATTTATTGACTTATCATTTTAAAATACGCCATGATCTATTTTTAAATTAAAAAAAAATTTAAAATTAAGTTCTTAAAATATTATTCCATTTGAAATGGATCAAAACGATCTTTGCTGTTGGCGGTTTTGGCGTGCTGTTGGTCTTTTTTTGTATTTAGCGGTTCAGATTTTTTTGATTGCTTTTGTTTTTGTTGCCATTGGTTATATATTTTATAACCGTAATAACTGCCCCCAACAGCAGAAAATGGCGCCAAAAATGGCAACAGTTTTAAGTTCAATATTCCATTGAAGACTTTGGGGCCCTAGAATCACATGGGGGTTTTTATAGCTGGCATTGAATCAACTTGTTTGGCGTTGGCGGTGTTTGTTTTCATGATGAGTTATATTCTGTAACATTAATTTTTTTTGTCTGTTCCACTCTGCTAATTTTTTTCCTGCTTTAACACGCCCAGGATGAGGATGCTTTTCACTGGCCCCCACCTGGTTCAGTGTTTCTGGCTGATTTTCGGGTTTGGTTACTTTCTCCACCTGATTCAATGTTTCCTGGTTCTGATGTTTTCCGCTCGTTCATTTTAAAGGGAAAACAAAATCTATATGATTAAAAGTTATTAATCCCATGTTATGGCGATAACAATGTTCCAAATCTGTAGTATAGATCACATCCTAGAGACTCTTGACTTTGTTAAAACTGGATCTTGCGTTAAATCATACGTAACATCTTGTTCAGAATCAATGGGAGCAAATCTACTGATAGTTTATGTACAAACTAAGAACCGTTTGCCCCACACTTTTCACCATTCTAGACCCCAGCTGCGCTTCATACCCGTTATGATACTTTATAATGTCCCTTTTGGAACATCTGTTGAATCTGTTCTATGCTGAATTCAGTTCCGAGGAACTGTTTTGTTTTCCCACATGCTGCCCAAAAAATACAGCCTTCCTTTTTTGGGCATAATGCTTGATCATCAACTTGGTCTTCATTTAAATTCAGGAAGGTTTAGGCTGCCTTGTAGCTGTAGTAGATCATCACTGTTCATGTTTTTTATTAAATTATAATTATTTTATTTTCTAAAAATGAGCACCGAAAAAACTGTTGCTAACCTTGGGATACCATTCTGCTGTTATTGGAGGGCTAAGTGTAGGATACTCAATGCTTGGTAAAAGCTTGTAAAAATAAAACCGGGAGATCTTGGCAACTAGACTTTGAAGACTCAGCAAAGCTAATTGGGTATTATTACAGCTTCGTTCGCTACGAAAGATTTTCTAGTTAAGCAAGGAATAATTCCAGACAGTATTAATATGTAAAAAAAAATACATTTATAAAAAATGGCTTCACTCGTAATGATGATAGGTGGTGTGTGGTTAATGCGCTTGCTTTTTGCGGAAGTAATTACGCGTTTAGTAAACTACGGATGACGGCGAGAGAAAAAGACATAACATAGCTATGGAGCAACTAGCCGCGCACAAGCGATATGAAAAGCAGAGAATGAGCAAATTTATTTTATTAACGACGAACTGAAAAAACAGGGCATGCAGCTTCACCCTTTAAAGATTTGATCAAGCAATAAAACAATATTATCTAGTAACAGGCCAAACCAATCAGACATTTCCCCCCCCAAAATTCAGCGACTTTTATCATCCATCAGAAAACAAAAGATGCAAGAAATCGGGTTTATTGTCGTTGGTATGGGCCGTCGTGTATTTTTGTGCACATAATATTGGCTGAATAAAAAATGAAAAAAATTATTATTCGCCAAGGATTTGGAAAAGGGGATCACAGCAATACAAAGCTAAGCCAAGCGGCAGGAGTCAGTGAACAAACAGCAAAGGAATGGTTATCTAAAAAAAGCGATTTGGCAATTTATTTACCTGCGCCCAAACGAATACAGAGACACACTTTGTGAATACAATACGAACGGGCACCCATCAAATGGACCTTCTATATTTACCCTCTGATACGATTAGACGAAAAAAAATTTAAGTACGCACCACAGTCATTGACATAGCTTCAAGATACAAAGATGCGGAACCATTAACCAAAAGAGTGCTTCTGCTGTTGGCTGTCGCCATAAGCTGATATACCAACGAGGTCCGTTAACTTACCATCGATGATTCAAGTCGATGATGGAAAAGAATTTAAGGCCAAGTGAATCAATTATTTTAAAACATAGAGTTACCATTAGAAGAGGCATTTCCCGGAGTTCACAGATCCAGGCTTTAGTTGAAAACTTTAACAAACAGTAGCTGAAAGACTTTTTCCTACCAGTATCACAGAGAGCTGATTGACAATTCTCGCAACACAGAATGGGTTAGAAGACTGCCTCAGTTTTTTCGCGCAATGAAAATGAAGAATTTAAAGGGCTAAAACCAGTACAAGCAATCAAAAGAAAAACAATAAATGTTGTTGAAGGAGAGTCTTCACCGGCAAACTATTGCCGTTTGGTTTGAAAGTAAGGTACCTTTATTTACCGGGAGAAGCAGAAGGGACACTCGCATCAGGGCAACAGATCCATTTGGAGTGTTGACCCTACGAACTAAAAAAGAATTGTAAAAATGAATCCGCCCCGTGTATTTATTACGAGAAACTGACGACAAACCAAACAACAAGCTCCTCAAAGATCTTTTGAGTGAAAGAAAAACTGCAGATAATTTCCGCAGACACACAGTTCCGCTTTAACTTAAATTACTTAAACATATTTTGGTTTAAAAATGGAAGGGCCAGAAGAAGGTAGAAACGAAACACGATGGTAAAGGAAGAGACATGTGAAAAATGATAACGGGAATCATTTCAGGCGTTGTAATGCTATTAAGAACATTTTCGGGGATTAATCATGCAACTAAATCATCCAGATCACCTACAACTCAACCCCCAAATTGGGAAAAAGAATATCTTGAAATAATAAAAAAAATTCCGAAGGCGCATCAAAGCAAACACTGAGAAAAGATTTAATGATTGGAATGAAGCTATGATTGATCTTTAATAATAAAATTGATGAAAAATATAAAACCCCCTGATTATTTATGCGGTCGCACCAGTGCCGATCATATAAAACTCCGTAATTAAACAAACACCCTGTTTTTGTGTTTGTTCTATCTACATGATTTCTTTGTTACAAACTGTTGTGTTATCGCCATGTCGATTAGATCGCAGTTGTACGTTGTCATGATGAAAAGTCTTATTGCCAAACACTGCTTCTTTGGTCAGTTGTCATAGTGATATGTTTGACTGCACAACGCTGCGAGATATTCCCTTTGCTTTCTTAATGATTTTCTCCGGCTCCGAAAACTGTACATTATTTGACTCTGAAATCCAAACAAACGTCCTTGATCACACTCCTTTCCAGATAATTCCTCCTTCATCTTTCCTAACACCTTCTTGGTATGTAGATTGAATGCAAAGGCTAATCTTTAGGGTTAATCCAATGTTATCATACCATCCCGCATGACCTTTAGCTACTTCCCTTTTCCATGGTCCTTTATGGATGTCTTCCCGTAGGAATATCTATAACACAACTGTCTGTATCTGTGTAAAGTACTTCTGGACTCAGGATACGAGGCTTAAAGTATCCAAAAGAAACTCTAACATCAAAAGCTTTGATACTTCTAAAACAGTAAACCCAATAAATACAGGTTTGTTCTAATGTGACTTTCTTCTTTTCATCATTATGCCAAAAAGGCTGATCATGAACATTACTACTGAAGTCCCTGAAATTGGGTTGAAGTCAGCTTTAATATGCGTCGTTACTCTTGGTGACCAATCTAACATCTTACGCTTGTGCGGATTCTCCATAGTCTTTCCGAACAGCTGTTTTTTCATCAACTTGAAAAAGTCGTTTTCTGAAGCATCTGTGGATTTGGTTCTGAGATCAAGTGTTCTTCATGATGTCTGGCTTCATGAACTGTTCTTGATCAAAAGCAATTATGCGATGAACTGCTGTCAAATTCAAAACCGAGCTTACAATACAATTGTAGACGATCTGTCATGATCAGCCATATCTTTTTTTTGCCACGAAGATTCGGGCCCAACACGTTTAGGCGCTCACTGGGTCCCATCTTTCGACTTCTGCTGCTAATGGAAAGACATTAATCAGTCCTGGAGTTACAAGAGGATCATTCTAAGTCAAACTACTAGAATGACAACCACGACTGTTGATCAGCGTTAAACTGTGCCCAACACTTTAAAGCCTTTTGATGTTTTTCGATCGACGCTTGTGTGCATTTTCACGTTGGTAACGGAACAGGGATTGCGCCAAATGCCCAACCCTACAGATTGATTGCATCAAAATACATGAGTAGTTAGACCATTTACTCGGATCCATCAGTCTCCCAAGTAATTGTTGGTTTGCTTTACAGTAATGATGCGCACCGCCATACTCAATTCCTCCACGCAAGTCCGGTTTCAATCATCTGTCTCATTGGTAGGTCCCGACAATAAATCAATTTGTACTCCTGTAAACTATAAAGAAAGCATCCCCCCCCCAAAACAAAAAAAACAAAACACATCCCGGGCGCAGAAATGTTAATGCGCGGGAGTCCAGGCTATAATGGGATTTCATGCAGTCTTCCTATATATTTCAAAGACGTCCGCCACCCAACTGAATCAGCCATCCAGTAGGAGTCATGATAGTCTCCCATCGTTTTTTAAACACTCTAACTTTTCCACGCCATCTTGAGCCAAGCTGGTCAACTGAATATCACTGATGTCGCTTGTCCTCTGAGACTAGGAAAAGAACGCGCCTTTAGGAGGAAGTGTATCTTCGTCAAACCTTTCCCACTGTTCATGAAACACATAAGGATAAACGCCCTTTCCTAACGAGAGTTGGGTCAAAATATTCCTTCTGTTATTATGGCAGGGACTTTAAGGACATAGCTAGGTGACATCCTAAATGATCCCATCATGTGTATGCATAGAGTCATAAAAAACATGTTTCTTTAGGATTAAAGCACATGTACGTTTCTGATGACTGTGCAATGCTGCTACCCTGAAGTCGTTGGTTACTGCTGCAATATAAGATGAGAGTCGTACTCCTCGCAATAATGAAAGAAGATGGGCAGCTTCCATGTCTTAGGATCAAACTTAGTGAAGATTGCATTTACGGTGCGCCGCTCCTCCCTGAACTTTCCGCTAAATGAGATCATGGTCTCTTACTTTTGATTGGCTATCGCCTGATGAGAGGCCTAAACCGCACATCCAACAATGAGTGGCTGAGCCATACGGTTCTTAGGTCTTCAGGCGTCATTATGAATACTTCATCAGAATAAATCAGATTTTAGAACAGTCATTACGGCACTTGCTTGCATGCGCTGTAAAAATCTTCTAGCCGCATCTGGTCCTGCTAATATAATTTCGGGGCTGAAGAGCGCCATCCCGCCTGACAATAATGAAGGCAAATGAACAAACTTGATGATTACTCAATAAGACTGTTTTTCGACTTTTTGTGGAGACTGGCCCTTCATAGAGGATCAATGGATCGATTCGCAGTCAGAGGCGGTAAACAACATAGGAATTTTTGCAGTTTTATTCGCAGTTCTTAACACTAACTTTAGATCCAGGTGGGGGCGTAATTAGTTTTCGTATTACAGTCAACTGGGCCGAAACAATGTTTCTTATGTTCGCTTGCGGCTTGAACAGATGGCCATTTCTTGTAAACATTTTCTGCAGAAATCTTGTTTTGTGCCCATCTTTTGAGTATGCTGCATTAGTTTAACTCATTGTTTCGTATCAATGGGTATGTGGCAGCCCCTCGGTAAAACATTAGTAGTAAGTCAACATGATATTTGTTTTATGTCTCGCGCGCCAATTTGTTTGACTGTTCTTGGACACTTTAATCGGCTGTAAAGAATTGTTTCCTCCCACCCATTTGAGATATTGACAGTTTATTGGTTTGTTTTGTACTTCAAACGATCAATTATTGGACTACACTAACAGGAAAGGTTATTCCAATTGAAGTTAAATCTTTGGTGTATTGCCCTGAAAGTATAGTCACTCTCTCTGGCGTGTATTCGCGTACAATGATGGCAGCCTTGCAAGAACGCACCACATGAAACATATATTGTTGTCTGATTTTTATGTTTAAACTGCTCTCTTTAAACCAACTCTCGGGGTAGCGGAATGTAAAGCCTTGCTAACAATCGGTCATACTTATCCTAGTTTTTAATCTAATCTCTAAGAACTGCGCCTCTGAACCAACAAGCCTCTACATTTTAGCTTCTTTCAGCGGCAGCGGCAAACTGTTGTAAGCAGTTCGAACTGCCCAACCGGGTGTTGCTGGTCGTTATGAGAAAGAATAGTCCTGTTGTTTAGTTGAGACCCAGACTTCTAGATTTTTTCTTCATTATTGTTAATATAGTCGATTAAAAACTAACAATACTTAACTGGCGGGTCTATTGTTATTTACTTGGACCCCACGTGAGAAACTGCATTTACAACGCTTGCCCGCACGTTTTCTGATTACTAACTTCTAAATCAATATCATTCAGTGCTCTAGACAAACGCTCTTTCTCGAGCATTCCTTCCAACAATATCATCTGGGCCTTCATATATCTTAGCCATGCTGTCCTTTCTTTTTCTAAGCCAACATATTTATTTAAATTAAAAATACAGACGGCTTAATCAGAATCGTCAATATCAACGGTCTTTTTGTGCTTGGACTCAAAACTAAAGAATAAACACCTTTTGGTTTAGTTAATGTGAGCTGTTTAAGAACAGAGGTTTAATGTCTCGTTTACTTTTTTTAAGCATCCTTTTTTATCTGCTCGGGGTCTGGCTGTTGAAGCAAACTTGCCGCCCTCGCCTTTCTTGAGAAGATCAAACTTTTGTCTTTTGTAGTCATCAAAATCGGCCTGTAAACGATTAAAGTCTCATCCGTGAAGTTTGAGTCAGCTAGCGCTTTATTTAGTTCTGCAGCTTGAAGGAACGAAGTTTAGCTGTTATTAGTTGAACCATAGCTGTGGGTGGTGCTTTTTGGAGTATAGTTTTTTTTTTTTGCTGGCGGCACCTACCGCTAATGAACACAGGGCCAAAGCTAAAGACAAACCGCCTAGAGGGTAAAGCAGCCGTGCACCTACGCCCCTGTTGCTAAAGACCGAACACTCGTTCCTGCTGATAGAGCACTTATAGTCGATGCGCCCAGGTATAACATAGGTAACAGCTAAAAGACAGCAGAATACCTCGTTTGGTTTTTTGCTGTATTTTGAGAAGGTCCTGCTCAGTTTTTGGGTTGGGCATGTGGGGGTAATGTTTGTTAATCTGAAGGTTTATGTTAGGCTTCTACTCTCGCCTTCTTTTGGTGTCTCTGTAAGGCAGCATTTTGGATAAACCTGAAAAAAAAAACAGACAGCTTTTATTTATAAAATAAAAAATAATTTAGTATTGATACTTTTAGTCGGTTATCTCAATATTCAGCAGCGCATCAGATATTTAAAAACAAATGTACAATAAGCGGTTTAACGGCTTCTTCTTCTTTATCAATTTTGAATGTTTATTACGTCTCTCACATTCTCCCGCTTCCATGCAACTGATTTATCCTCTGTTGACCTAGTCAAGCCAAAACCCGTATTTTGTTGTTAAATAGATCATCATGCCTAACTTGTGAAGATGAAATCTTTTAGACACAAGGTCTGCTGATTAACTTCTACCCCCCTTCGCCCCAAACAATTTTCTTATTTCGTCAAAATGATGATAAGGTCCTAACCCCGCTAGCGTATATATTGGTTAGGACTAACCATCAATGTACATTGCACTTTCCGTTATTTTAGGATATTTTCAAAAACTTTTCACTTGCTCTTTTGAACGGATCATCATCTTCACTACAGCAATAAAATACCTAAGCGATCTTGCTGCGACACTAAAACTAAAATACCTAAAAGCAGCGTCTGCCCTGCTTTCCTGATATGTTTTGTAATGATGATTCACTCTTTACGTAATATATTGCTAATCTTGACTGATATTGTTGCACAATCACCTTGGCAAATTAGGGTTCCTAACACCAACGCAAACTCTAACGAGATGTCAGAAATGCTGTACTTGCTTCGGCCGTCTGATATCTGATAACGCGTTTGTACTTCAATAAAAGTTAGTTTCATATGACAATCTGTCTTTTAATGCTCCTTGAAAGTATGGGGCCATGCGCTTTTAACAACTCAAAATCGAGGGTATCAAACGCGATTTCCATACGCATAACTTTACGGAGCTACAGCCTTTTTGCTGGCGATTTAACATCTGCGTCGAGTGCGGCAGCCTATATCTAAGTTTTATGTGCTGTCTTCATTTTCGATTCCTTGAAACGCAAGATACATCCCTATCATTCCCGTTAGCCATAGAACAGGATAGGTTAAAAAATAGATCCTGCATTGTGTAACAGAAAATATGTCTGCCCCTCAAGATTTATTAGAATTTTTCTTAAACATTGCCCCGCCCCCAATTCTGGACAACGTCCGCTTGTGTCTGTAGTTGAACGAGTGCTAATTTGAAAGTAGACCGCAGAGCCTGGCACAAACCCATCATCCGCACCTAGGTCTGGAAATTTGACAGTAAGAATTTGATCCGCATCAATAGTAGATGGATTATTTGGAACATAATATTCCGCTTATTTCCCTTCACGCCAAAGGTCTCTTTCAGTTTTCTTATGCGGGCCAAAGAATTGAACAAAGCTTTGTGACATTTTATGAAGCAAAATAAAAATTAATTATTTTAAAAACATGCAGGCATTGAAAGGTGAAGAAGATTATGATGTTTTTTGATCGTGGAACGACCTGAGTAAATGATCCCTTTGACACGGCACGCTCAATCTCTCATACGGCGTGAATTAACAGAAAGTAAGGTCGATCATGTTTACCAATGTTTAGGCCAAGAACCTCCCGAATTTAAAACCCTAATGATTTTGAAGTACAAGATGACCATTTGTTTGTAAAAGACGATCAGGACAACTTGTTCAGCTTACAACTATACCCAGACCCATCAAAGTTTTTAAAAAATAGTACAAATAGACAAAGACTTGGTGTGAGCGAACAAAATCGCCTTGGCTTTCTAAACCACCATTAGCTAAGTATGCAGTTGCTCAAACATCAAAACACACTACAAGAACTCCCGCAGATATACCAAAGCAAACCATGGAACTTAAGAATTAAATCAATCGGCAGACGACTTCTAAATGCACTAGAAGCAGAACCAGTTTTTCAGCAAAAAACTGCATTAAACACTAACACACACACCGCTACCCATGCGAGAAATACGGTACCCTGCTCAATGGCTTTAAGAACCATTAAGGTCGAATTTACCAAACAATTTTAAGCGAAACTGGGTGAAAATAGAATGAGCATAATAAAAAGAGAAAAAGAAAAACCGTTGAGGCTGATGACGCCAACTTAGGGCAATGAAAATTAAAGAAAGAATAACCCAAAGACTAAAAGATCTTGAACAAGAAAGAGATCAGCAAGACTAGAAGTGTTGTCTACTAACCGGAGAACAAGTGCGAACTCAAGTGCGCAGAATAAGAGAAACTATCCAAAAATTTTATATGAAAGCCACAACCCTAGCAGAAAGAAAAAAGAACACTGTTTTAGAGAGCAAGGGAGTCACATTTAGCAAGCGTTATAACGGCCTTAGATTTGCAATAAGTTACATGTGCTGTGCTATTACAGGCGTGGTGTTCCGGGTCCAAAAAAGTGCCTCCACCGCCACGCTCTCCCACACCCCCTGATAAACAAGGGTACAAAACAGCTTGATCACTCTATGCGAGTATTAATTAAACAAATTAGCTGGTAAATCTATAGACACTTTACCAGGTATATAGGGAGTAACGATAGCAGGCTTTTGTCTACTGCAAGCAAAGTAGTTGGCTATATGGCTGACGCACTTAGGGGCATTACTCTCTTAATGTTGGTTAATTTTTAGTAAGATAAAGACCAAGTAATCCTAGGCCAAATTACTCCAAGCACAAAGCGGCTGTCTTTCCTATTCAGGTCATATTTTTTGACTTCGCGAACAGAGTCCCGAGCCCCCCCCCCCCTTTGCTGAGTCTTCAATGGCCTTTGTGGCATTGACCCTTAAGGATTGGATGACATATTCTTGGGGGTCACGTAGATTTTTTTAACCTCTTGCAATATACATGGGCTCAGAATATATTTCGTTTTTTGCGACCTTCTGTATCATTACCTGTCCACAAGGATTTCATCTATAGTAGTTTATTTTGTGCTATTCTGAGTCAGAGGTCAGAAGGCAGCATGTAAAACCAGTGCCAACAGTCAAGTCATACTTTCGATCTTGCGTATTGTAAAACATTTTGGTACTCTTTTATATACTTGAAGGAAAATCAACTGCAGAATTAATGGCGTCCCTTCTAAATTTGCTAAGTATTGTTTTTGTGCCTCAAGCCATAGAAGGTTCAGTTATTGCTCGATCTCGTTTGTTGCTTGCGAACCGGTAGCAAACACCAAACTAAGTAACGAAAAGAGTCGTTTATTTCGTTCTATTCCTGCTTTATTTAGGCCCTTAGAAGTGTCGTAAGATAAAAGTTGTCCATGCTTTTTATGCTCTTGCTCTATGGACCGAGGTGAACAGTTGTGCCTGAAGGAAAGATTGTGTAAGGCGGATTCCAGTCAATAGTTTATACTTTCTGTGGCACGCCCCAAAATAAGGGGTGTCCTAGACCATGATAAGATCCAACTTTTGGTCTAAGTCTGTCCTTATGTTAATATTAAATTCTTACAAAATCCTTTCAAAAGCCTTCATGTCTATTCTGTTGCTGAATGTGATTAAACGGTTTGTCATTTGGTAATGGCGCTTGCAGTTCAGATCTAAAAAACGTCTAAAGGTGTAATAAGAAATGAGAAATCAATACACGGACCTCACCAAAGATCAGATGAATTTAATATCAGCATACGACACCTCCACATCCAGTTGATGCACAAAACCCAGCAAAGTGAACTGGTTCTGATAAAACTGGCATCGGATGCTGAACCACACTTCGCGATGTAGTCTTCTTTTTTAACAGGGGGGTTTAAGAATATTTGTCCAATGGATACTCACCTTTTTTTATGAAAAGTGTTAGTCCTGGTCACAGCAATGTGCAAGGGTGTCATTGCAATATTTTAAGATGTAGTGCGGCCCAACAGAATAATTGCATCGTTCGTAGATTTTGAACGCGCTCATTTTTATTTCGTTCAAAAAATGTTTGTAACAATAACTAACGCAAGACAGCCCTTCGTTTTTAGAACATGCTATTAATAATCTACGAATGCGGAACCAGAACGGTCACGCTCCATGAAAATATCCTAAAGTCGTATGGGTTAATATAAGCAAAGCCAAGGCGAAATGATAAGATTAAAAAAGTTAATAATAGAGGCCAATTAGTTAGCAGCCCAGTTAACCATACCTGATGGTTTATTAACGGGTTTTTGCTCGCTAAAAGAATACAATGATAATCTTCGACATTGCTCTCAAACTTAACACTGCGAATCCGGAAAACAATGTTGATCCCTTCAAACCTAAAAGAAGAATAGGGTACTAGTAGATAAAGAGCAGCTAAAATGTTAGGCTTTAACAACTGCACAATCGGTCCGTTCATAGTTTTTTTTGAGTACGTCAAAAAAACAACTTTATGAGTGAGAAAATCCGCTCGATCTGCATTACATTCATTACACTATGTTCAATTGGATGAGCTGGAGCACTGATGAAAACTTTTATGATGGAAGGCCCTCAACTGTTTTAAGAGCCTTCCGTCAGGGAAAGCAGCCATATTGCGATTATGAAATATACAAATCCCAATTTCCAAGGTTAAAAGATTTTATTTTGTGGAGGGGTTGATCTTTAATTATAAAAATTGCAGACAAAGCGGGAAAGTTGAGAAATGAGATAACCTGCACATTGTTTTGGGAATAAAATAAGAAGTTGTTCTAAAAAAATAATGTCGCGGGGGGCCAGGAAGAATCAGAGTTACATTAGAGCCTGTGAGGTGTATAACCTTAGAAAAAAAAGACCTATGCAGACGTTGCGGACTTGAACAGAACGGTGGATATAGCATTTGTATGTTTTTTGAGTACACTAAAGATGGCTATTAAAAACGCAAAGAGTTGGCGAACAACAAAAAGTCATTCCTAAACTAGAACACCTGCGCAATCTTAGAGGGCAAATAATTTTGGCCAGTATGAATACAAATATGTATCGAAAACCTGACCTCAAAATGGCACTTAGAAACCCTATTTAGAATGGGACATTAAATTTGAACTTCCTAAGCCCATTTACATTTTTTGGCCTCATAAAAGTTTAAGAAAAGCATTCAACTCTGCCCTTTACATGTAAGTCTTATTCCGGACGAACAATAGTCGGCAAGAACTTGAGAAATTAACGCCGTATGGAAAAAACCAGTACACTCCTCCACAGAAAAGAAACAGTTTAAAAAAAGCTTCTACAAAATTACAGTTCTTTTCCCAAGCAGAAAATTAGGAGACACGTTTCACAATGATATTTGAATTTCTGTCTTTAAAGATGCGGAGAGGATGGGGTTTTGTGGCGTTAGTGACGTCCTTAAAAGGAATAATATTAGCTGGCAAAACTTAGACGTAAACGCCTAACGCTTACATCGTCGTTCTTGTTCTTCACCATGTGAGGATATTAGATCATAACAACAAGCAACAAAATCAATGTTACTTAAATAAAAACACTCTTACAGAACTGAATTGGATTAATCTTACCCATATAGGCCTCATAGGGTTTTATTATACTGAACAAGTTTTGACGGAGAGTATGATAAAAATAATAACTGGATTAGATTAAATTCTTCTATAAAACCATGGAGCAGTTAAACTTTATGACAAAAACTCCTCATTGCTCATTGATTTGTGGGCAGACTGGTTGTGGAAAAACAATATTTGTCCTAGACCTATTACAAACAGTTTATCGCTATAATTTTAATCATATTGTGGTTTTCTGTCCAACACTTAAATGGAACAAAGCATATCATGATAGAAGGTTTATATGGACAGATGATGACATATATTTAGTTGATCCTAGCAATAAACTGAGTGAGTGTTTAGAACAGTTTTATAGACTGTTTGAAGGAACGCAAACACTATTTATTATAGATGACTGTTCGGCAGAAAGAGACATAGTTAAAAAGAGAAACACTTTGTCAAAACTAGCTTTCAGTGGAAGGCATGCTAGGTAAGTGTGTGGATTTTATGCCAAAAATATAACTCAGTTTTAAAAGACTTTAGAGAACAGTTAAAGACTGTAGTGTTATTTCACATGAAAGACAGAGACTCATTTGAAGAATGTTTGCGCGAAAATGATGTTATTGAAAATGATCAGGAAAAACATAGGATTAAACAAAAACTGAAATCTGAAAAGTTTAGTAAATTAGTATTGAAAACGGATAACCCTACACAGTATGTCTGTTTGTAGATAATCGTTATTTTTTGGTTTTGAAGTCTTACTTGTCAGAGAACGTAGAAATACCAATCCTGGGTTACTTTCGCCCGAAACTGGTTGAGGGCGGAAGTGGCCCAGGATTGGTATTTCTACGTTCTCTACAGTTATTGACTACCCTTAGTCATAGAGTTACATTTGTGGAACGTTACTACTCCGTATTTCCTTCTCGGGGGAATACAGCTGCAATTTAGTGGATTGGAGTTGCTGATACGTTGTGAGCTTACAGTTTCGGTTCCCATTCTTGGACTTTGACTTTGTGGTTCTATCTTGTAGGAACTTGGACTTTGGAGGAGATATTGTTGGTGGACCACTCTTGGTTCGTTGGATAAAAGCACTTCCTCGGGTGTTTTGTTAGGCCTGTCCATGCGTGTTTGACTTACATCAAACCCTTACGTCATTTCTCATTCTGTATCTTTCAGTGAGTGTTGTCATTCTCGGTGAGGGGGGGTTAACCATCGTGCTGGTGTTACCCTATATGACTCGTGGTTTAGATAGTGCGTTTTCCCTTTGGAACCTAGTGACTATTTACAGAATCGTGGATTTATATCCATTTAGTATCGTCCTGTACTATTGGCTTGTGGTGGGTTCAAAATACTTTGTGGCCTTCGAAGTAGTCCGACCGTGATACTAAGTGCGAAGTGGACACGCACGTCGGAACCTTCGTGGGATTTCGTTCATCAGAGTTCTGCGGGGCTGTGCAAATCCTGTGTATCACTTAGTGATTCGGTGACTTCGTGTCTTGTGAGGTGTACTGTAAGTTATGGAACACGTAGACGACGGGCGCCGGATCACACGTTCTCAGACTCGTGGTGCAGGAATCCTACCAGGGATGGGGAGCCCCATGAGTCAGGCGACGACTGGCCCTACTACCCAGGTCGTGTTTTCTTCTGGTGGGACTCGTCCTCCAGTCACCGCAATGTCCACAATACAGGAGATGACCCCTCCTGGGTCACTCTCTCCGAGACGACCTCTGCCCACTCCGGTCTCAGGACTTCGCCCTCCGCCGTATCTTCGAGATGACTTCCGTTTTCGGCCTTCGCCTGTGCCTCAATCCTCCTGGACCAGCGCCCATGGATCCTCTTATGTTGATGAGGATTGAGAGGGAAGAAAGAGAGGCAAGAGAGAGAAGAGAGCGGGAGGAGAGGAGACTGGAAAGGGAGGAGAGGATACTGGAGAAGGAAGAGAGAAGCGAGGGAAAAGAGAGAGAAGGAGGAGAGAGAAGCCAAAGAAGAGAGACGGTGGAAAATGGAAATGGAAGAAAAGAGATTGAGAGAGAGGAGAAAGAACGGCGATGGAGAGAGGAGATGGAGAAAAGGAGACTGGAGCGAGAGTCGAAAGAAAAGAGAACAGTTAGAAAGGGAGGCCCAGAAACAGAAAGAGTTGGACTTTGAGGCTCGTTTGGAGGAGGAAAGAGAAAGACTTCGGGCCGAATTAGTTCAACAGTTAGATGCACCCGAAGCACAGTCTGTGGTTGCTTCCGAGAATGGCTCTGACCATCGGGAAATAGCGGATTTTCATCAGGGCCTGGTTATTCCAGTGGTTCACCCAAGCTACATATGCCAGTGAAACCATGCTAGCGATAACATAGTTACCTACATCGAGCACTTTGAGGCGGTTGCCGCTGCGTACCAGCTAAACGACCAGAGGAAAGCCCTTTACCTCATCATAGCCTGACGGGGGAAGGCTAAGGAGGCGTTTGTTGAATTCCACCCGGAGCTTCCTATACCGATTTAAAAGCGGCTCTTCGCGGAGACTGCACATGACTTCCGAGTCCTATAGAAAGCAGTTTCGCACAATGAGGAAAACCTTCAGAGGAGACTTTTCACCAGTTCGGGGAACGCCTACGGCGCACTATGGAATATTGGATTGAAGCCTCAGAAATGGAATTGAAGGATTGTTTCCTCTTGGAGCAACTCATGAATTCGGTATCTCAGGAACTGCAGTTCAAGTTGGGTGAGGAGAAAACAAAGACATTCGCCAGGGCAATCGAGATTGCTGAAGCCTTCGCAGATGCGCGTCGTCACTATCGCATGCCTGCACCAGGAACAAGTAGGAAACCCGCGATCGGGAGTCACGTGATCCCAAACCGTCGTCGCCCTCCAAAAACGTTTTCTCCAGCGATTTCCAGAACATCTGAGCCAAGCCCAAGCTTTGCTTCCTCTGTGGGGAAAAGGGGCATTTCGTTCGGGATTGTCCCAAGAGGAAGGACAAGGCAAAATCCGATATCTCGCACGTTTAGGGTGGCATTTGGAGAGAGTAAGGTCACGACCCCAACATGTCCTACCTTCCCGTCGGTAGTGTGTGGCAAGATAGTGGAGGCTGTTAGGGACACAGGAGCTACAGCGGTCTAAATCAAACGAACAGCTAGTCCCAAGTGAGGCACCTCGAGGGGAGGAGTGCCATGTGTCAGGAATCGAGTCATCCTTCAGGGCAAAACGATCTACAGTATTGGTAGATGTCTCTACGCCATACTTTAAAGGGAAGGTGTGGGCAGTAGCCCTTCAGCGACCTGCGTACCCCCTACTGATTGGCAATTCAGTGTGCTTTGGGGATGGTCAACGTCGGGAGATATCGTCAGAGTTGCCAGCAGAAGTATTTGTGGCTGCCACCACGCCGTTCCCAAGCACGGAGAGAGAAAGAGGCCCTGAAACCCCTCCTGAAGCCCCTGACTCAGCATGGCATCTTGACCATGGATCCCTCAACTGTAAGCAGCTTGCAAACAAAGGATCCATCCCTCAACAAAATCCGGAGTTTGGTTGGGAACCCAGCAAGGACGTCCCGCAGCAGCGCGGTAGAGTTCGTGAGTCGCAAGGGACTGGTGCACAGACGTCATACGTCATCTACTGCGTCTGCCACTCCACTTGTCGTACCAGAAGCTCTCTGCAGCACTGTCATGCGCTTAGGCCACGATACCCCTATGGCAGGACATTTTGGGGACACGTCCGACCCTGGAGAGAATCCAGCAGGACTTTCATTGGCCAGGAGTGTCGAAGAACATCCAAAGGTATGGTCGCAGCTACAATGTTTGCCACCGAACAACCCCGAAGAGCCGGAACACCAGGATGCCTGTGGCGTTGTTGACATCAACAAGTTCTGCATCCTTGAGGAGTAGAAAGCCATTGTTAAAAAAGCGAAGGAGCAGACCCAAAGTGAGTCAAACATGCGCTGAAATGAGAGCGAATGAGAGGGAGTCGAACACCAACCAGGACCGCTTCAAAGCCATGGAGTGTAAAAACAACATCTCTGTGACAAAGGTGACCACAGATGTATGAAGATAGCAGAGAACGCGGGAACATGAGAAATGGAATCCTTCTCTACGTAAAGGCATGACC
The DNA here is from genome assembly GCA_018398815.1 of Conus ventricosus. Classification (NCBI taxonomy): domain Eukaryota; kingdom Metazoa; phylum Mollusca; class Gastropoda; order Neogastropoda; family Conidae; genus Conus; species Conus ventricosus. The sequence continues at coordinate 90,272,506 of CM031610.1, forward strand.
CATTTTGCTGAAAGTCTCTCGGCTGTTCGGAACCACAGGGAGGCTATTCCAGTGGATACGGACTGTTGTGCGAACAGACCAAGAATGACTGGAAAGGAACCTTCAATGCCCTGTCCATGGAAGCCATGCAGAAAGAGGAAGCTGGAACAGATCAAGCTGAAGACGCCACAGAACCGACAGCAAATTGTGCGGGTTGAATCAGACCTACAGAGGGCCAGTGAGCAAGCTTCTCGCAGTCAGCACGCCTTGGAGCAACAGGTTCACAGCTTTCAGGCCGAGACCACCGACATGAAGAAAGTGCTGACAGAGTTGGTCAACACTGAGCTGGTCTTCCATGCCAAAGCCCTGGAATTCTACGCACTGTGCTTCCAGACCCTGAACGTCATCGCCCCAGGCGGTGGCCTGGAGGAATTCAAGCTACAGATGAAGCCAGTCGACGCAGTGCGTCAGGAACATAGCGGTATGGCTTTCCAGCAGTCCCTGAACAGCAACAGCAGCAGTCGTCTTGCTCATCACCCTCAGTGCCACCACCTTGTCTACCCCTCTCCAGTGCCCCTGTTAGCAATGGTGTGCCCAGAGAGGCACTGGATGATGACACTGACTATGAAGATGATGATGATGAAGGCTGATTACCTCAGCCGGATGGAGTAATGAGTCGAGGTTCAGGAGTGGGGAATGTTTACATTGTACAAGAGTGTAAGGGTGTACAAAACGTATTGGAGGCTGTGATAGGCTGTGCCTCAGTGGCACAAGCCTCTTTGGTTGGGGGGTGTTGTCACGGACGTACATTTCTTTTGGTTTAGAAGATAAATCATTTCTTTCAAACCCAGTATAAAGTGGAGTGTTACCAGTGACATCTTTACTACATTGGCCGGGTGTTGACCAGTGTGCTATTTGTGTCATCCCGGGTGCGCTACGTCCGTGCATTTCGCTCCCATCCTCCAATATTTCTCTTCATTTTTTCTTTTAAAGCTTTCTTTTTCTGTTCTTTTATCGCTTTCCACGTGGTTCATCAGCTGATGTCAGGTGCCACAGGTGAGCTGTTTTTTTTTTACCTGTTGCCATCTTGGTTAGGTTAGTGGTGTAGCACTCATGGACGGACCGTCGAGTCAGATCTCCATCTCTGCTAGCTGGGCCCCTTTTCTTTATCCACTTCGGTGTGGGTTTTGTGGAAGTCTTTCACCCTTCAGCGGGTCAGAAAGTATTCCACTGGACACCTGGGATCCCTATCCTGCCAGCTGGAAGAAAACCCCCTTGGGTCGTCCCTGACCTGGAGTCCCCTTTGGTGTGGACCGGCACGGTTACGGCTGCCACCCTTCGTCGGACTGGGGAGCGAACCGTTTCTCACCTCGCCCACCCGCCATTTTTGGGAACTATATGGTCTGTTTTGGACAGTGGTTTTGTTTTATTTGGGTTTTCTAGCCTTTCAGCGGTTGAGAGGGTTTTTCTTCTGCCTTCATGTGCTGTTTGCTCGGGCACACCTTTTCTGTGTGTAACTGCTCCAAGAAGAAGGGAGCAGGTATGGAAATGGTATCGAGATATGCGTCTTGTTGTAGAATTGTAGAAAAACGCATTATCTTTAATTGCGTTTTCGGTCCTTAGCGGCTAGGACCTGTCGCTTTGGACTAAGTGGAAAATCCCTTACTATATAATATCCTTTCATTTCGGTCCATGGAAACTGTGTTTTTTTTTTCTGATTACACAGGTTGAGTCAATGCTTATCTCGCTCAATATGTGATTTGGGCCGGAAGGATATCAGAAATGTTAGTTTCATTTTCCTTTTTGCTTTATAGATACGAGGACGATCGGGGGAACGCATGAGCGTGCGAACGGATAAACATTTAGATCGCGGAGTGTGGAATTCCTGCCGTATCGCCCCACATGTGGTTCGTTCTCGTTGTGTCCTTGTCTTATATGTTTGTGTGACAGACGTGTGGATGAATTCAAATTGTTTTTTATTCATTGGAGCTTTGGGTTGACTAAGGAAATTATCCTTAGTACAGGTCAAATAAAAGCTAAAGGAAAAGGGAAAGAAGTTATTCTAGTTTATTTGCCCTTTTGTAGTGACAAAGACATTGTTGACCTTATTACGGCATTGTGACCCTTCACACTGTGACGCACTGCCGGACCCACTGTTGCCCATACTGAATACAAGGACTATAGGGTGATGACTTCTCATCTGGAGACTGATCTCCGCCCTAGGGCGGAAGTTTTCGCCCTTTCCTTTCAGCTGCAGTTCCGGTCTTTGGCTGGCTGGATGACCAGCATCCACGGACCCTGCAGTCATCATCCTGCGTCCAGGCACCAGTCGTTTTTTCCAACTGCGGACTGGTGGAGGTGAACCTCGTCTCCTTACTGGGACACCTACTTCACTCGAGAGAACTATAAAAGGGGCATTCTGGCTCACCCGGTCTCACCCAGTTTCGACCGGGCGACTCCAGAATGCCCCTTTTATAGTTCTCTCCCAGTAAACCCTACAAACAAACATACTGTGTAGGATTATCGTTTTCAATACTAATTTACTAAACTTTTCAGAGAGTACTTCACAAGAATTAGCACAGGAAATTAGAGGTTTAAACGCTGCACATTAAGCTCTGTTGGATTATTCTATTAAGAAACGCCACTTAAAAAAAAAAAAATAAAAAATAAAAATAAAAATAAAAAATTAAAAAAAATTTAAAAATAATAAAAAAAAAAATAAAAAAAAAAAAGATTCTAAAAATAGCGGTTATGCATAACCGGGGGCTCTGCTTCAACTTCTTCTTGCTCCTATTCAACGCCCCTGCTTCAGCTTTTTTTTGGCTGCCTTCGGGGCTCTGCTTGCCACAAACCACCCAGCAAGGGGAAATGACATGATTCTAAAAATAACGGTTATGCATAACGGGGGCTCTGCTTCAACTTCTTCTTGCTCCTATTCAACGCCCTGCTTCAACTTTTTTTGGCTGACTTCGGCGGCCACAGAGTGTACTTTATTCAACTGTTTTGTTTATTAAATCAAGCTTTTGATAAATGCACTTGGTGGCCGCTTGAATAATCTTCAGTTGACAGAGAGACCAACAGCCGCCTTGAATTTACGGCGCCCAAGTGCCAACCATAAAACCCTTTCCCATTTCCCACACAAGCACCTCCCTATTTTTTAAATGTGTGTGCGTGCGTGCGTGCGTGCGATTGTGCTTGTATATATGCTGTTATTGCTGTTGTTTTGTTGTTTTACTGATAATAACTATATTATATTCTGAACATCCGTTTCTTATAAATAATTAAAGGTGCGCGCACACTAAACACGCATGCACACCCCCTGCCCCACCCCCACCCACGCATGCACACACTCAAGTCACTTCTAAGTTCTTAACCCAAGTCGCCCCAAGTCACCCCAAGTCCTTAATTAAGTCACCCCAAGTTCTTAATTAAGTTTTTTAATCAAGTTCTTAATTAAGTTTTAATCAAGTCACCTTTAAGTTCTTACTTAAGTGTACCTTTAAGTTTCTACTTAAGTCACATTAAGTTCTTAATAAGTTCTTGATCAAGTCACCTTAAGTTCTTAGCTTAAGTCACCTCAAGATTGTAATTAAGTCATCCTTTAAGTACAGCCAAGTTCTTATTCAAGTTAACTTATAATTATTTATTAAGTTCTTAAAGTATTATTGCATCTGAAATGGATCAAAATGATCTTTTGTTGTTGGCGGTTTTGCTTGCTTTTTTGTTCATCTTCTATATTTAATGGCAGAGATTGTTCGGTTCTGCTTTGGTTGTTGGTGTCTTTGTTTATATATTTTATAACTGTAATAACCGCCCCAACAGCAGCAAGGGCGCCAAAAATGACAACAGTTTTAAGTTCAATATTCCATGAAGACTTTGGTGGTGTAGGCCCAAACCCCGTTGTTGTAGGATTAACTTGTTCTGGTGTTTTTAAAGCAGGCATTGAAACAACTGGCACTTTTTCATTCTGTAACATTAATTTTGTTCGTTTGTTCCACTTGCTAATTTTTTTCCCTGCTGCAACACGTCCAGGATGAGGGGGTTTATGCTCACTTTCTCCACCTGATTCAGTGTTTTCTGATTCTGCTGATTTTCTGGCTCGGTCATTTTGAAGGGAAAATAAAATCTATATGATTAATGTAATTAATCCCATGATTAATGGCGATAACAATGTTCCAAATCTGTAGTATAGATCACATCCTAGAGACTCTAATGACTTTGTTAAAACTGGATCCTGCGTTAAATCATACATAAAGTCTTGTTCAGAATCAATGGGGGCAAATCTACTGACTAGTTTAGTGTACAAACTAAGAACCGTTTGCCCGACACTTTTTACCATTCTTGATCCTAGTTGCGCTTCATACCTGTTATGATACTTTATAATGTCTTGCGGCGACATTTGTTGGATTTGTTCTATGCTAAATTCATTTCCAAGGAACTGTTTTGTTTTTCCACATGCTGCCAAAGAATACAGCCTTTCCTTTTTTGGCATAATAGCTTGCTCATCAACCAGGTCATTTGTAATCATAAGTTCAGGAAGGTTTAGTAGATCATCGGTGTTCATGTTTTTATTAATTATAATTATTTTGTTTTTAAAAAATGAGCGCCGAAAAGACTGCTGTAATCTTGTTTACCATTCTGCTGTTATTGGAGGCCTAAGTGTAGGATACACAATGCTTGGTAAAAGCTTGTTAAGAATTAAACCAGCAGATCTTGGCAAGCTAGACTTTGAGGATTCAGCAAAGCTAATTGCTATCATTACAGCTTCGTTTGCTAGGGAAGATTTTCTAGTTAAGCAAGGAATAATTCCAGACAGTATAAATATGTAAAATAAAAAATACATTTATAAAAATGGCTTCATTCGTAATGATGATAGGCGGCGCTGTGGTTAATGCGCTTGCTTTTAGTGGAAGTAATTATGCATTTAGTAAACTACGGGACGACGGTGAGAGAAAAAGACATAACAAAGCTGTGGAGCAACTAGCTGCAGCACAAGATAACTATGAAAAGCAGAGAATTGAGCAGTTAGATTTTATTAACGATACCCTGAAAAAACAGGGGCATGCAGCTTACACATTTAAAGACGTTGACCAGGCAATAAAAGAATATTATCTTGTAACAGGCAAACCAATCGAGACATTGCCCCCACCAAAATTCAGTGACTTTTATCAACCATCAGAAAAACAAAAGATGCAAGAAATCGTTTTTATTGTCTTTGGCATGACCGTCGTGTATTTTGTTGCGCATAATATTGGCTGAATAAAAATGAACAAAATCTATTATTCGCCAAAAGGATATTGGAAGGGAATCACGGCAATAAAAAAGCTAAGCCAAGCAGCGGGAGTTAGTGAACAAACAGCAAAGGAATGGTTATCTAAACAAGCGATTTGGCAAATTTATTTACCTGCGCCTAAACGAATACAGAGACCACACTTTGTGAATACAATACCGAACGACACCCATCAAATGGACCTTCTATATTTACCCCATGATACGATTAGACGAAAAAGATTTAAGTACGCACTCACAGTTATTGACATAGCTTCAAGATACAAAGATGCGGAACCATTAACACAAAAGAGTGCTTCTGCTGTTGCTGTTGCTATACAACTGATATACCAACGGGGCCCCTTAACTTATCCTCGCATGATTCAAGTCGATGATGGAAAAGAATTTAAAGGCCGAGTGAATCAATTATTGTTAAAACATAGAGTAACCATTAAAAGAGGCATCCCAGGAGTTCACAGATCACAGGCTTTAGTTGAAAACTTTAACAAACAGTTAGCCGAAAGACTTTTCTCCTACCAGTATCACAGAGAGCTGATTGACAATTCTCGCAACACAGAATGGGTTAGAAGACTGCCCTCAGTTTTGCGCGCAATGAATAATGAAGAATTTAAAGGACTAAAACCAGTACAAGCAATCAAAAAACAAACAATAAATGTTGTTGAAGGAGAGTCTTCATCCGGCAAACTATTGCCATTTGGATTGAAAGTAAGGTACCTTTATTTACCGGGGGAAGCAGAAGGGGACACTCGCATCAGGGCAACAGATCCAGTTTGGAGTGTTGATCCATATGAAATAAAAAGAATTGTAAAAATGAATCCGCCCGTGTATTATTTACGAGAAACTGACACAACAAAACAACCAGCTCCTCAAAGATCTTTTGTGAAGGAAGAACTGCAGATAATCCCACCAGACACAGTTCCAGTCGCTTAATTAATTTTTAATTTACATAAATATATTTGAGTCTAAAATGGAAGCTCAGAACGAAGCAAGAATGGTAAAGGAAGAGACCTTGAAAATGATACGGGAATCATTTAATGCGTGTTCTGCTATTAGGGGAACATTTGTGAAGATTAATCAATGCATGCTAAACCATCCAGATCACCTACAATCCAAAATCCCAAATTGGGAAAAAAAATATCTTAAAATAATAAAAAAATTCGAACGCATCAAGCAAACATGATAAAAGAATTAGATGAATTGGATGAAGATATGGTTGATCTTATAACACTAGTTGATGAAAAATATAAACCCTCCTGTTTATGCGGTCCTCCAATGCCCGATTGCATATGAAAACTCTGGATTAACAAATACTCGTTTAGTGTTTGTTCTATCTAATGACTTCTTTGTTACAACTGTTGTGCTGATCTCATGTAGATTAGATCGTAGTTTTACGTTGTCATGATGAAAAGTCTTATTATCAAACAATGCTTCTTTGTAGTTGTCATGTGATATGTTTGACTGCACAACACTGCGAGATATTCCTTTTGCTTTCTTAATGGTTTTTTTTTTGGCTCGAAATACTGTACATTTTCGACCTTAAACCAATAAACTCCTTAATCACCCCTCCAGATAATTCATCCTTCATCTTTCCTAAAACCTTCTTGTTAACGGATGAATGTAAAGGTGAATCTTTAGAGTAATCAGATGTATCATACCATCCCGCATGCCCTTTAGCTACTTCTAATTCCATGTCTTTATAGATGTCTTCAGTAGGGACATCTATAACAAAACTATCTGTATCTGTGTAAAGTACTCTGGACTCTGGATACGAGGGTTTAAAATAGTCATAAAGAAATTCTAACATTAAAAGCTTTGATAATTCTAAAACAGTAAACCCAATAAATACAGGTTTGTCCAATTTGACTTTCTTTTTTTTCATCATTATGCCAAAAAGGTGTTCATGAAATCTTCTAAAGTCCTGATAATTTGGTTTTGAAGTCAGCTTAATTGCCTCGTTCTCTTTGGTGACCAGTCTGACATCTTTGCGCTTGTGCGGATTCTCCATAGTCTTTCCAAAACAGCTGTTGTTCATCAACTTGAAAAAGTCTTTTTCTGAAGCATCTGTGGATTTAGTTCTGAGATCAGTGTTCTTCATGATGTATGGTTTCATGAACTGTTCTTGATCGAAAGCAATTATACGATGAACAGCTGTCAACTTTAAACCATGTCTTAAATAAAATTGTAGAAGTCTGTAATGACAGACATAATTTTTTTGCCGCGAAGATTAGGCACAAGTTTAGGTGGCTCTCTTGGATTCATCTTTAGACTTTCTGCTGCTAATGGGTAGTCATTATGTAGGTCATGGAGTTCATGAGGATATTCTAAGTCAACTTCTAGAATGTATCCGCGCTGTCGATCTAACGTCAAACTGCCCAACCACTTTAATGCTCTTTGAACATTATTCGTACCGCCGCCAGTGTACATTTCAAAGTTACGTAGTGGAAGTGATTGTGCCATTGCCCATCCATACAGATTGTTTGCATCTAAATACATGAGATAGTTAGACCTTTTACTTGGATCATAATCGTCCAAGTATTTGTTGTTTGCTTTACAGTAATGATGCGACGCCATACTAATTCCCCCACGCAATCCGTTTTCAATCATCTGAATCATTGGTAAATCTGACAATAAATCAATCTGTACTCCAGTAAACTTTAAGAAAGCATCCCAGCTCATCCCAGGCGCAGAAATATAATGCGCGGGATCCAGGCTGTAATGTTTCATGCAGGTCTTTCTATAATTTTCAAAAATATCCGCCAACAAACATATATCAGCCATTAAGTAGGAGTCATGATAGTCTCCCATCGTTTTACAATCTAACTTCTGCCACGCATCTTGAGCATGCTGGTAATCAGAATCACTAATGCCCTTTCCTCTAAGACTAGAAAAGAACGCGTCTTTAGGCGGAAGTGTATCTTCGTCAAACCTTTCCCAACTGTTCATGTACTCATAAGGGTAAACGCCCTTTCTAACAAGAGTTGAGTTAAAATATTCTTCTGTTATTGGGCAGGACTTTAAGGACATAGCCAGTGACTCTAATGATCCCATCAGGTGTTGCATAGAGTCATAAAAAGACATGTTATTTAAAGTGAAACACATGTACTTTTCTGATGACTGTGCAATGCATGACACCCTGAAGGCGTTGGTTACTGCTTGCAATATAAGATGAGAGTCGTAACCTCGCAAGTTATGAAAGAAGATGGGCAGCTTCCATGTCTTAGGAGCAAACTTTAGTTGAAGATTGCATTTGTTATGCGCCGCTCCTCTGAACTTTCCGCTAATGTGATCATGGTCTCTTACTGTTGGATTCTCTGCGTCTGATGAGAGGCCTAAACCGCAAATCCAACAGTGAGTGGCTGAGTCATACTGTTGTTGATCTTCAGGAGTCATAATAATGTCTGAGAGATTCAGTTCATTAGAACAGGCGTTACGCACTTGCTGCATGCGTTCTAAGAAGTATTCTGCAGCATTAGGCCCTCTATATAATTCTGGCTTTGAATGAACGCCATCCGACCTAACAATAATGAAGGCAAATGAACAAATCTGATGATTACTCATTAAGACAGTTTTCGGAAGTTTCTGTGGCGTCGGCCCCTCATAGGGAACAATAAGCGACTCAAAGTCTGCGTAAACAACATATGGAGAATTTTGCAGCCGTTTCCAGTTCTTAAAACTAACTTTAGATCCGGGCGGGGGTGTAATTAGTTCTGTATTACAGTCTACAGAACTTTTACAATGTTTTATATGTTCACTCGCGGCTTGAAACAGATGGAATTCTTGTTAAACATTTTCTACAGAATTCTTGTTTGCTATGTTTTTTTGTAGTATATACTAACAGTCTACTCATTGTGCTATCAATGTGTAATGTGGTAGCCCTGCTGGTGAAAACATCAGTAGTAAGTCCACATGGCTTTTGTCTGGGCCGCCTATTTTTGGGCTGTCTTTAGACACTCTAAATAGGCACCAAATTTGTTTCCTCATCCACGTGTATACATTAACAGTTATTGGTTTGTTTTGTTCTTCAAACTGATCAATTTGATCCATGCTAACAGGAAAGGATATTCCACTAAAGTTAAGATCATTGATGTAAGGTTCATAGTTAAAATACTCTCTCTGCGTTTTTTAGCAACGTAATGCAGCCTTGCAAGAACACACCACATAAAACATTTGTTGTCCGAATTCTTTATGTTTAGAACTGCTCTTTTTGCGACTAATGCTGGAGGGAGTGGAATGTAAGACTTGCCAACAATCGGCTCATACTTAGCCTGTTTTAATCTGATCTCTAAGACTTCGTTCTCTGACCAACCAGAGCCTCTCATTTTGGCTTCTTCAGCGGCCACATCAAACTGTGTAAGCAGTTGGTCTGCCCAACCGGGTGTTAAGTCATTACGAGAAAGAATAACCTGTTGTCTAGTTGAGACCCAGACTGGCAGATTTTCTTCATTTATTGTTATATAGTCGATAAAAACAGCTAACTGTACTTTAACTGGCGGGTCTATTGTTAGTTTACCTGGACTTGAGAAATAGCATGCACAACACTTGCCTGTACGTTTGTTGGATCAATGACTTCTAGATCAATTTCATTTAAAGCTTTTGACAAACGCTCTCCCTCGAGCATTCCTTTAAACAATTCGTCTTGTCCTTCATATATCTTATCCATGTTGAGTTTCTTTCTAACTCAAAACTATTTATTTAAATTAAAAAAAATACTTTAATCAGAATCAATATCAACGTCTTTTTGTGCTTGGACTCATAAACTAAAGTATAAACGCCCTTTGATGTTGTTAATGTGAGCTGTTTAGAGCAGAGTTTAATGTCTCGTTTACTTTTTTTAAACATTCCTTTTTTATCTGCTCGGGGTCTGGCCGTTGAGAAAAACTTGCCCTTGCCTTTCTTTGAAGATCAAACTTTTGTCTTTATAGTCATCAAAATCAGCTTGTAAACGACTAAATTCTTCGTCCGTGATGTGCGAGTCAATAGTGCTTTATTTATTGTCAGTTTAAAACGAACTAAGTTTAGCTGTTATTAGTTGAACCATAGCTGTGTGCTTTTGGAGTTTAGTTTTTAATTTTTTGCCAGCAGCACTTACAGCTAATGAACACAGGCCAAGAGCTAAAGACAAACCACCTAGAGGTAAAGCTGCGGGCACACCAACACCTGTTGCTAAGAGACCAACACTTGTTCCTGCCGATAGTGCACTTATAGTTGATGCTCCAGTATTAACATACGTAACAGCATTACAGGCAGCAGAATACCTTCATTTAGTTTTGCTGTATTTTGAAAGGTCTTGCTCTAGTTTTTGTTGCATTTGCGTAATGTTTGTTAATCTGAAGGTTTTTATGTCGGGGGTTTCTATTATCTCTTCTTTTGGCGACTCTGTAGGTACTTTTGGAAAATGCAGAACAGGCATGCTTTTTTTAAAATATAAAATAATTTAGCATTCTATATTTTTAAATCTTCAGGTGCGCATACTATATTTTGAAAATCTGTTATTAAAAATATTCAGCTGCGCATCATATATATAAAACAAATGTACATTAAGTGGTTTATCGCCATCTTTTTCTTTTTCAATTTGAATGTTTATTACGTTTCTAACAGTTCTCCCCACTTCCATGCAACTTATTATCCTCAGTTGCCCTTAGGTCAATCCATAAACCGTATTTTGTTGTTAAATAATCATCAAGCCTAACATCATGAAGATGGAGATCTTTAGACACAAGGTCTGCTGTTGGATTTCTATGCCTCCCGCCTCTGAACAATTTTCTTATTTCATCAAAATGCTGATAAGGTTTAAGCCCGCTAGCGTAGATTTGGTTAGGACTACCCTCAATTGTACATTGCACTTTCGTTATTTTAGGATTAAAAACTTTTCGGTTTGTCTATTGATGGTTCTCATCTTCGCACAGCAATAAAATGCCTTTGAGTGATTTTAATGAGACACTAAAACTAAAATTCCATATAGTGTCTGCCCTGCTTTTAGGATGTGTAGAATGGTGAATCACGCTTTCGTAATATATTGCTAATTCTGACTTATATCGATGCGCAATCAGCCTTGCTAAGTCAGGGTTGCTAACAACGTCAAACTCGAGCGCGATGTCAGAAATACTGTACTTGCTGCGGTGTCTTCTTCAGATTTAATAACCCATTTGTATTCATAAAAGTTAGTTCATATGACAATCTGTCTTTTAATGCCCTTGAAAGTATGGCGCATGCGCACTTAAACAACTCAAATCCAAGGGAATAGAAAAGCGATTTCCATACGCATAACTTACAGCTACATACTTTTTGCCGTCTTTAGCATCTGCGGCGCCTATTCTACGTTTTAGTGCTTCTTCATTTTCAATTCCTTGAAACGCAAGATCATCCCTTTCATTCTTGGTTAGCCATAGATCACAATAGGTTAAAAATATGTCTGCATTATGTAAAGAAAATATTTCTTTCCCCTCATGTTTTATAGAAATTTTCTTTACGATTGCCCGTCCCAGATTCTGGACAACTGTCCTGTTTGGGTCTGTTGCTGATTCGAGTTCTATTTTGAAAGTAAGTCGCGCAGAGCCTGGCACAATCACTTCATTTGCTCCTAGGTCTGGAAATTTGACAGTAAGAATTTGATCTGCATCAATAGTAGATGGATTATTTGGAACAATAATATTCTGTTTATTCCCTTCACGCCCCAGGGCTCTTGCAGTCTTCTATGCGGGTCAAGAAATGAACCATATGCTTGTGACATTTTTATAAAACAAAATAAAAGTTTATTATTTAAAACCATGGCGAGAATTGAAGGTGAAGAAATTTTGGTGCTTTTGATCCTGAAGACGGACGTGAGTGAAATGACTCCTTTGACACAGCGTCGCTCATGGCACTCATTGCGGCTGAATTAGAAGAAAGTAGGGGTCCTGAAGACGACGTGAGTGAATGGACTCCTTTAATTACAGCATCGCTCAGCGCCCTCATTGCGGCGTGAATTAACAGAAAGTAGGGTCAGATCATTTTACCAAAGTTTAGGCACAAAACCTTCCCAATTTATAGCCCCTGGTGATTTTGAAGTAAAAGGCGGTCATTTGTATGTAAACAACGATCAAGGACAGCGTGTTCCCCTTACAGATAAACGAGACCCGTCAAAGTTTGTGGGCATGAATACAATTAAACAAAGACTTAAAAGTGGGCGAACGAAGTCGCCTTGGCCTTGTTAGACCAAAATTAGATAGGGAGGCGGTTTCTAAACTTCAAAACGCACTGCCGGAAATCCCGACAGATAACCAAACGCAAAACATGGAACTTCAAGATTTAAGTCAAGCAGCAGACAAAATAATAGAAGCAGACAAAATAATAGAAGCAAAAACCAGTTTTTCAGAAGAAACAGCATTAAAAACTATTCACGATCCGCCGCTACCCATAGAAGAAATAAAATACCGTGGTCGTTCTTTAAGAGCCCTCAAAGACGAATTAAAAAAACTATTAGCAAAAGTGGAAGAACTAGATGAGCATATAGAAAGAGAGAAAAAAAAAACTCGCTGAGGCTGATGACGCCAACTTAGGGCCTGATATTAAAGAAAGAATAACCCAAAGACTAAAAGATCTTGAAGAAGAAAAATCGGCAATACTAAAAGAGGGGTATACTATCCGAGATCAATTACGATCTCAAGCAACCAGAATAAGAGAAACTATCGAAAAAAATTTTATATGAAGACACAACGCTAGCAGAACGAATCCGAACGCTGTTTAAAGAGCAAGGAATCACATTAGCAAGCGTTATAACAGCTTTAGGATTTGCAATAAGTACACTGGTGATGGCTATTACAGGCGGCGGTGGTCCGGTCAGTGCCTCCATCCATCACCTCCACCTGATAAATCATGGGTAAAAAACCAGCTTGATCATCTTGCAAGTTTATTAAAAAAATTAGCCAGTAAAGCCGTGGACGCTTTACCTGGAATATTAGGAAGCGTCGTTAGCTGGCTTTTGTCTACCGCAGGCAAAGTAGTTGGCTTTATGGCCGAGCACTTATGGACATTAGTTCTCTTAATAGTTGGGTTAATATTTAGTAAGATAAAGACCAGTAATCCTATGCCAGTTAATACAACAACAATGCCGTCTTTTCATATTCAGGTCATCGCGAACAGAGTCCGCGTCTTCAATGGCCTTTGGGGTTTGGGCCTTGGGGATTGGATGGCTTATTCTTGGTGTTTTTTTTTTATTGTTTTTTAATATTACTGGCCCAGAATTTATTTCGTTTTTTCCGACCTTCTGTTCAAACGCCTGCCACAAGGATTTCATTATTGTAGTTTATTATTATTCCTATCTGGAGTCTGAGGTCAGAAGGCAGCATGTATAAACCATGCCAACAGCAAAGTCTACTTTTGATCTTGCGTATTGTAAAACATTTTGGTACCTTTTAATACTTGAAGGTAAATCAACTGTAGAATTAATGGCGTCCTCTAAATTTGCTAAGTATTGTTTTTGTGCATCAAAACCAGTAGAAGGATCTGTTATGTTCGATCTCGTTTGTGCTTGCGAACCTAGCAAACACCAAACGTAAGTACGAACAGAGTCGTTTATTCGTTCTATTCCTGCTCTAGTTAGGCCTTAGAAGTGTCAAAGGGATAAATGTTGTCCATGCTGTTTTATGCTCTTGCTCTATGGACCCTAGGTGAACAGCTGTGCCTGAAGAGAAGATGTGTAAGGAGGATCCCAGTCATAGTTTATACTTTTGTGCGCGCCCCAAAAATAAGGGGTGCCTAGACCATGATTAAGATCCAACTTTTGTCTAAAGTCTGTCTTGGCTTTAATATTGAATTCGTTACAGATCCTTTCAAAAGCCTTCATGTCTATTCTGTTGCTGAATGGTTTTAAACGGTTTGTCATTTGGCAATGGCGCTTGCAATTCAGTCAAAATACGTCTGAAGGTGTAATAGAAATGAAATCTATACACTGACCTCACCAAAGGATCAGGGTGATTTAAATGATCAGCATACGACGCTCCACACCCAGTTGATGCACAAAACACAGCAAAGTTTAACTGGTTCTGATAAAACTGCATCGGATGACTAAACCACACTTTCGGGATGTGGTCGTTTTTAATAGGGGGGTTAAGATATCTGTTTAATGGCGTACTCACCTTTACTTGAAAGGCGTCAGACTGAGTCACAGAAATGTCAAGAGTATCAGTTGTTATATTTTTTAAGATTGTAGTGCGGCCCACAGAAATATTTTGCATCAGTATATTTAAAGGGAATCATTTTTATTTCGTTTAAAAAATGTTTGTAACAATAACAACCCAAGACCGTCCTTCGTTTTTAGAACATGCTATTGATAACAATTGCGGAGCCAAAATGGTCGCACTCCATGAAATATTTTACAAAGTCGTATGGTTTAATATAAGTGAATCCAAGGGGAATAATACGATTCTAAAAGTTGACAAAGCAGGAGACAAAGTTAGCCAGTTAACCATACCTGATGGTTATTACGGGGCTTGCTCACTAAAAGAAGCAATGAGTAACTTCAACATTACTCTCGAACTTAACAATGCAAATCTAAAAACAATGTTAACATTCAAACCTGAAGAAGAAGTAGTACTTTACCTTTTTTTGATGTAAAACTACTAAAATATTAGGCTTTACAACTGCCAATCAAGCAATGCATAGTTTTAGAGTTGCGCCAGACAAAACTACTTATGAGGGGGAAAATCCGCTCAATCTTGCATTACATTCATTACTCTATGTTCATTTGGATGAGCTGAGCACTGATGAAAACTTATATGATGGAAGGCCCTCGACTTTTTTAAGAGCTCTTCCGTCAGGGAAAGCTGCATATTGCGATTATAAAATTATGCAATTCCTTAATTTACATTTTTAAAAGATTAGTTCGTGGAGGATCGAATCATTTAATATAAAAATCAAGACAAAACGGGGAAAGTTGTGAAATGTGATAACCTACACATTGTTTTAAAAATAAAATAATTTGTTGTTCTAAAAAATGTCGCGCGGGCCAGATGAACCAGGAGTTACATTAGCGCCTGTAAGGTGTATACCTTAGAATTAAAAGACCTTGCAGACGTTGCGGACTTTGAACAGAATGGTGAGATAGGCGCTTTTTATGGTTTTGAGTACACTAAAGACGGTGATTATAAACGCAAAGAAGTAGGCGGACAACAAAAGGTTTCCTAAACTAGAACAACTACACGCAATGTAGAGGCAAATAATGCTGGCCAGTCATGAATATAAAATAGTTCGAAAACCTGACAGCAAATGGCACTTAGAGCCATATTTAGAATGGGACATAAAATTGAATTCATAAGCCCATTTACATTTTTTAGTCGTCAAAAAAGTTTCAGAAAAGCATTCAACTCTGGCCCTTACATGTAAGTCTTATGCCAGAGGACAATAGTCGGAAAGAGATTGAAATAACGCCGTATGGGAAAAAACAGTACATCCTCCACAGAAAAGAAACGGTTTTAAAAAAAGCTTCTACAAAATTACAGTTCTTTCAAGCAGAAATTAGGAGACACGTTCACAATAATATTTGAAATTTCTGTCTTAAAAAGATGAGAGAGGGATGGGTTGTGGGCGTTAGTGACGTCCTTTTAAAAGGAATTAATATTAGCTGGCAAAACTTAGACGTTAAACATCTTAAAGTCACCATTGTCGTTCTTCACAATGGTGAGGATATTAAGGTTATAACAACAAGCAACAAAATCACTGTTGACTTAAATAGAAACAATCTTACAGAACTGAATTGGATTAATCTTACACATTTTGGTCTTATAGGGTTTTATTATACTGAACAAGTTTTGACAGAGAGTATGATAAACATAATAACTGGATTAGATTAAATTCTGTTATAAAACTATGGAGCAGTTAAACTTTATGACAAAAAATCCTCATTGCTCATTAATTTGTGGGCAGACTGGTTGTGGAAAAACAATATTTGTCCTAGACCTATTACAAACAGTTTATCGCTATAATTTTGATGATATTGTGATTTTCTGCCCAACACTTAAATGGAACAAAGCATATCATGATAGAAGATTTATATGGGCAGATGATGAAATATATTTAGTTGATCCTAGCAATAAACTAAGCGAGTGTTTAAAACAGTTTTATAGACTGTTTGAAGGAACGCAGACACTATTTATTATAGATGACTGTTCGGCAGAAAGAGACATAGTTAAAAAAAGAAACACTTTGTCAAAACTAGCTTTCAGTGGAAGACATGCTGGGATAAGTGTGTGGATTTTATGTCAAAAATATAACTCAGTTTTAAAAGACTTTAGAGAACAGTTAAAGACTGTAGTTTTATTTCACATGAAAGACAGAGACTCATTTGATGAATGTTTGCGCGAAAATGATGTTATTGAAAATGATCAGGAAAAACATAGAATTAAGCAAAAACTGAAATCTGAAAAGTGTAGTAAATTAGTATTGAAAACGGATAATCCTACACAGTATGTATGTTTGTAGGGTTTTACTAGGAGAGAACTATAAAAGGGGCATTCTGGAGTCGCCCGGTCGAAACTGGGTGAGACCGGGTGAGCCAGAATGCCCCTTTTATAGTTCTCTCCTCGGACTGGAAGACCAGCCCACTACGAACGTCACCCCTCTACAGGATCCACCTCCCTCGGCGAACCTCCTCGGTTCATGGACTCGAGTTGAGTGTTAATCTTGTGTGGTGTGGGTGTGGTTCTGGCGTGCGTGTGTGTGGGTCTAAAGCCGGTCACTGATTCGTTTTGTTGGTTTTTGTTTTTTTGGTGTGTTTTGTTTAACTCTAGTTGATTAGGTCCCGTTGGATGCAGCATTGTTTCTAATACTATCTTTCTTCTGTTATTTTGCTTATTGTCCTTGTAGTGGTTTAGTGGGTTAGGTTGGGACAGTAGCGGGATCCCGGGATATTGGATGGTTTTTGTGGTCTATTCAATTTACTTTGTCCCCTAAGTCAGTGAGTTCTGAATAGTGCCTTTCTCTTCTATGCCCCATTTTGTTTTCTCTTTCTTTTCCTCTCTCAGCTATCTTTTCTCTTCTTTGTTATGACCCATACCCCGTCTGGAGTGCTAGTGCGAGTGAGTAATTGTAATGTGAATAAAAATATGGTCGAAACTTCTTCCTCTTGTGGTCTGGTGGTGTGAGGGATAGAGTGATCGCTCCGTTTCTGCCACTACACATTACCTGTATAAGAACCCCCCCTGTCGGGTGTACTCCCACGTGACGCGCACACACACACGCACACACACACACACACACACACACACACACACACACACACACACACACACACAACACATACATACACTCACATGCACACATATACATACACTCACATGCGCACACACACGCACACACACACACACACACACACACACACACACACACACACACACACACACACACACACACACACACACACATACACATGAATGCAAAAGTGCGCAGGATGGAAAGGAGTGTACATGTTCTATCAAAGGGAGGGTAAATATGGGGAACATATACTACACATCAAATTTACATACATTTTAGCCAACACTACAGTCTGAAATCAAAGGCATGCTCATGATCTGCAATGGATAACAAATGTTTTACCCCTAGAGGAAGCACTTCTAAACAGACATAGAACTTCTGCTGCTTACATAACCAGTCCACTCCTGCTGCTTACATAACCAGTCCACTCCTGCTGCTTACATAACCAGTCCGCTCCTGCTGCTTACATAACCAGTCCACTCCTGCTGCTTACATAACCAGTCCACTCTTGCCGCTTACATAACCAGTCTACTCCTGCTGCTTACATAACCAGTCCATTCCTGCTGCTTACATAACCAGTCCACTCCTGCTGCTTACATAACCAGTCCACTCCTGCTGCTTACATAACCAGTCCGCTCCTGCTGCTGCTTACATAACCAATCCACTCCTGCTGCTTACATAACCAGTCCACTCCTGCTGCTTACATAACCAGTCCACTCCTGCTGCTTACATAACCAGTCCACTCCTGCTGCTTACATAACCAGTCCGCTCCTGCTGCTGCTTACATAACCAGTCTACTGCTGCTGCTTACATAACCAGTCCACTCCTGCTGCTTACATAACCAGTCCGCTCCTGCTGCTTACATAACCAGTCCACTCCTGCTGCTGCTTACATACCCAGTCCGCTCCTGCTGCTGCTTACATAACCAGTCCGCTCCTGCTGCTGCTTACATAACCAGTCCGCTCCTGCTGCTGCTTACATAACCAGTCCACTCCTGCTGCTGCAAACATAACCAGTCCGCTCCTGCTGCTGCTTACATAACCAGTCCACTCCTGCTGCTGCTTACATAACCAAACCGCTCCTGCTGCTTACATAACCAGTCCACTCCTGCTGCTTACATAACCAGTCCGCTCCTGCTGCTGCTTACATAACCAGTCCACTCCTGCTGCTTACATAACCAGTCCACTCCTGCTGCTAGCTTACATAACCACTCTACTCTTGCTGCTTACATAACCAGTCCGCTCCTGCTGCTTACATAACCAGTCCACTCCTGCTGCTTACATAACCAGTCTACTGGCTGCTTACATAACCAGTCCACTAATGCTATACTTACATACTACAAGTCCACTGCTGCTGCTTACATAACCAGTCCACTCTGCTGCTTACATAACCAGTCCACTCCTGCTGCTTACATAACCCGTCCAACCTGTCTTAGCTTAACATACCATCTCTCTCTGCTTACATAACCAGTCCCCACATACCTCCTGCTGTTACATAACCAGTCTACTCCTGCTGCTCACATAACCAGTCCACTCCTGCTGCTTACATAACCAGTCCACTCCTGCTGTTTACATAACAAGTCTACTGCTGCTGCTTACATAACCAGTCCTCTCCTGCTGCTCACATAACCAGTCCACTCCTGCTGCTGCTTACATAACCAGTCCACTGCTGCTGCTTACATAACCAGTCCGCACTCTGCTGCTTACATAACCAGTCCACTCCTGCTGCTAACATAACCAGTCTACTGGTGCTGCTTACATAACCAGTCTACTGCTGCTGCTACATAACCAGTCCACTCCTGCTGCTACATAACCAGTCCACTCCTGCTGCTTACATAACCAGTCCACTCCTGCTGCTCACATAACCAGTCCACTCCTGCTGCTTACATAACCAGGTCCGATCCTTGCTGCTTACATAACCAGTCCACTCCTGCTGCTTACATACCAGTCCATCCTGCTGCTTACATAACCAGTCCCTCTGCTGCTTACATAACCAGTCAAATCCTGCTGCTGCTTACATAACCAGTCTGCTCCTGCTGCTTACATAATCCAGTCCACTCCTGCTGCTTACATAACCAGTCCCTCCTGCTGCTGCTTACATAACCAGTCCACTCCTGCTGCTTACATAACCAGTCCACTCCTGCTGCTTACATAACCAGTCCAGTCCTGCTGCTTACATAACCAGTCCACTCCTGCTGCTTACATAACCAGTCCGTCCATGCTGCTTACATAACCAGTCCACTCCTGCTGCTCACATAACCCTCCACATCCTGTCTGCCTTCCATAACCAGTCCACTCCTGCTGCTTACATAACCAGTCCGCTCCTGCTGCTTACATAACCAGTCCACTCCTGCTGCTTACATAACCAGTCCACTCCTGCTGCTTACATAACCAGTCTACTGCTGCTGCTTACATAACCAGTCCACTCCTGCTGCTTACATAACCAGTCTACTCGCTGCTGCTTCACATAACCAGTCTACTCCTGCTGCTTACATAACCAGTCCACTCCTGCTGCTCTACATAACCAGTCTACTCCTGCTGCTTACATAACCAGTCCACTCCTGCTGCTTACATAACCAGTCCACCTGCTGCTTCCATAACCAGTCCACTCCTGCTGCTTACATAACCAGTCCACTCTCTGGCTTACATAACCAGTCCACTCCTGCTGCTCACATAACCAGTCTACTCCTGCTTACATAACCAGTCCACTCCTGCTGCTCACATAACCAGTCACTCCTGCTGCTTACATAACCAGTCCTACTGCTGCTGCTTACATAACCAGTCCCTCCTGCTGGTCACATAACCAGATCTACTGCGCTGCTTACATAACCAGTCTATGCTGCTGCTACATAACCAGTCACTCCTGCTGCTACATAACCAGTCCTACTCCTGCTGCTTACATAACCAGTCTACTCCTGCTGCTTCACATAACCAGTCACTGCTGCTGCTTACATAACCAGTCTACTCCTGCTGCTTACATAACCAGTCTACTCCTGCTGTTACATAACCAGTCTACTGCTGCTGCTTACATAACCAGTCACTGCTGCTGCTTACATAACCAGTCCACTGCCTGCTTACATAACCAGTCTACTCCTGCTGCTTCACATAACCAGTCCACTCCTGCTGTCACATAACCAGTCCACCCATGCTGCTACATAACCAGTCACTGCTGCTTACATAACCAGTCCACTCCTGCTGCTTACATAACCAGTCTACTCTGCTGCTTACATAACCAGTCCACTCTGTGCTTCCATAACCAGTCCATGCTGTAAACCAATCTGTCAAACCAGTCGCACTCCTGCTTACATAACCAGTCTACTCTTGCTGCTTACATACCAGTCCACTCTGCTTAATAACCATCCACTCCTGCTGCTTCCATAACCAGTCACACTCTGCTTACATAACCAGTCTATCTGCGCTTACAAACCAGTCCACTGCGCTATAATAACGCAGTACTCCTCTGCTTACATAACCAGTCGTGACCCTGCGTGCATACATGAACCATCTATGCATGCTTTAATAACCATCACATTAGTATACAGAGAGCACAAGGACCTCATAAAGGCCAAGAAAAGACCAAAACTTCAGACGTGACTCCATGTGCACGAAATGAACAAATCACTTTTGAAAATCAAGTTCAGAAAAGATGAAATCCAAGTAAATAAAGAGACGCAAATTGTACACATTATCTTTGTATAAATGGACAGTGAAACCACCTGAAAAGCTATTTCATGTTTGTAAAGCTTTGTCAGAACTTGAGACTTCAGCTGTTGAATCAATGTATCGACCTAATGGCTCTCGGCACATTCATGCATAAAACATGGTGTTTTCATGCAGGATGATTACACACTCTTCAGTATAATTAGTTAAAAAAAAAAAAAAACCCCAATTTTTCATAAAAAATGTTCTTGCGTAAATGATATTTTGTATTTTCTAATTAAAATGTTCGCCCTAACATGTGCTAGGTTCATAATCATGACAATCAGCTTTGAGCATGCAAAATATTTAGTAACAAAACCAAATTTTTTGCAAAACTGGAAAAATGAATATTTGTTTTTCTATTTCAATGCTGTCGCCACCTAACATCTCTCTCTCTCTCATTACAATGCATGCTCTCTTTCACTGAAAATATTTCAAGTGAACGATTAGACTTTGGGGAATTTTGTTTCAAAACAGGGAAAATAGAGAGTAATGCTCTCTCTCTCTCTCTCTCCTCTCTCTCTCTCTCTCTCTCTCTCTCTCTCTCTCTCTCTCTCTCTCTCATCTCTCCTCTCTCTCTCTCACACACACACCACACCACACACACACAACACACACACACCACACACACACCACACACAAACACACACACCACACACACACACACACACACACACACAACACACACAACACACACCCTACCCTTCCTTTTTCCTGCAGGTCGGAGAGCATGATGATCAAAGCGGACTTCTGTTCCCACACCATCCTCCAGAAGTCGCAGACCGTGCCCACCATGGGTCCCTGCGTGGCGATGTACTCCCGAGGTGAGGTATACCCCTAAACACAGCACAAGATGGGCCCAGCTGAACACACGTACTTCAGAACGACCACACACGTACCATTACACATGTACAACTCACATGCTTCAGTACCATCACACATGTACATCTCACGTACTTCAATGCCATCACACATGTACAACTCACGTACTTCTGTACCAACACACATGTACACCTCACGTACTTCAGTACCATCACACATGTACAACTCATGTACTTCAGTACCACCACACATGTACAACTCACGTACTTCAGTACCATCACACATGTACAACTCATGTATTTCAATGCTATCACACACGTATAACTCACGTTTTTCAATGCCATCACACATGTACAACTTACATACTTCAGTACCATTACACATGCACAACTCACGTACTTCAGTACAATCACACATGTACAACTCACGTACTTCAGTACCATCACACATGTACAACTCACGTACTTCAGTGCCATCACACATGTACAACTCACGTATTCAATACCATCACACATGTACAACTCAAATACTTCAGTACCATCACACATGTACAACTCTTCAGTACTATCACACATGTACAACTCACGTACTTCAGTAGCATCACACATGTACAACTCACGTACTTCAGTACCATCACACATGTACAACTCTTCAGTACCATCACACATGTACAACTCACGTACTTCAGTACCATCACACATGTACAACTCACGTACTTCAGTACAATCACACATGCACACCTCACGTACTTGAGTACCATCACACATGTACACCTCACGTACTTCAGTACCATCACACATGTACAACTCTTCAGTACCATCACACATGTACACCTCACGTGCTTCAGTACCACACACATGTACAACTCACGTACTTCAGTACCATCACACATGTACAACTCTTCAGTACCAGCACACATGTACAACTCTTGTACTTTAGTACCATCACACATGCACAACTCACGTATTTCAGTACCACTACACATGTACAACTCATGTACTTCAGCACCATCACACATGTACAATTCACGTACTTCAGTACCATTACACATGTACAACTCACGTACTTCAGTACCGCCACACATGTACAACTCACGTACTTAAGTACCATCACACATGTACAACTCACGTACTTCAGTACCATCACACATGTACAACTCACGTACTTCCATGTCATCACACATGTACAACTCATGTACTTCAGCACCATTACACATGTACAACTCATGTACTTCAGTACCACCACACGTGTACAACTCACGTACTTCAGTACTGTCACACATGTGCAACTTACATACTTCAGTACCATTACACATGTAAAACTCACATGTACTTCAGTACTATCACAAATGTACACCTCACGTACTTCAGTACCGTCACACATGTACAACTCACATACTTCAGTACTATCACACATGTACAACTTACATACTTCAGTACCATTACACATGTACAACTCATGTACTTCAGTACCACATGTACAACTCATGTACTTCAATGCCATCACACATGTACAACTCACGTACTTCAGTACCATCACACATGTACACGTCACGTACTTCAGTACCATCACACATGTACAACACACGTACTCAGTACCATCACACATGTACAACTCACGTACTTCAGTACCACTCACACTGTACAATTCAGTACTTCAGTACATCACACATGACAACTCATGTACTTCAGTACCACCACACATGTACACTCACGTACTTCAGTACCATCACACATGTACAACTCACGTACTTCAGTACCATCACACATGTACAACTCACGTACTTCAGTACCATCACACATGTCACCTCACGTACTTCAGTACCACACACATGTACAACCTCACGTACTCAGTACCATCACACATGCACAACTCACGTACTTCAATACCACACACATGTACACATCACGTACTTCAGTACCATCACATACGTACAACTACGTACTTCAGTACATCACACATGTACAATCACGTACTTCAGTACCACCACACATGTACAACTCACGTACTCCCGTACCATCACACATGTACAACTCACGTACTTCAGTCCACCACACACGTACAACTCACGTACTTCAATGCCATCAAAATATACAACTCACGTACTTCAGTACATCACACATGTACAA
This sequence comes from Conus ventricosus, assembly GCA_018398815.1. Classification (NCBI taxonomy): domain Eukaryota; kingdom Metazoa; phylum Mollusca; class Gastropoda; order Neogastropoda; family Conidae; genus Conus; species Conus ventricosus. The sequence goes on from CM031610.1 coordinate 90,296,651, forward strand.
CTCACGTACTTCAGTACCATCACACATGTACAACTCACGTACTTCAGTACCATCACACATGTACAACTCACGTACTTCAGTACCATCACACATGTACAACCTCACGTACTTCAATACCATCACACATGTACACCTCACGTACTTCAGTGCCATCACACATGTACAACTCACGTATTCAGTACCATCACACATGTACAACTCACGTACTTCAGTACCATCACACATGTCAACTCACGTACTTCAGACCATCACACATGTACAACTCACGTACTTCAGTACCATCACACATGTACAACTCACGTACTTCAGTACCATCACACATGTACAACTCACGTACTTCAGTACCATCACACATGTACAACTCACGTACTTCAGTACCATCACACATGTACAACTCACGTACTTCAGTACCATCACACATGTACAACTCACGTACTTCAGTACCATCACACATGTACAACTCACGTACTTCAGTACCATCACACATGTACAACTCACGTACTTCAGTACCATCACACATGTACAACTCACGTACTTCAGTACCATCACACATGTACAACTCACGTACTTCAGTACCTCACACATGTACAACTCACGTACTTCAGTACATCACACATGTACAACTCACGTACTTCAGTACCATCACACATGTACAACTCACGTACTTCAGTACCATCACACATGTACAACTCACGTACTTCAGTACCATCACACATGTACAACTCACGTACTTCATACCATCACACATGTACAACTCACGTACTTCAGTGCCATCACACATGTACAACTCACGTACTTCAGTACCATCACACATGTACAACTCACGTACTTCAGTACCATCACACATGTACAACTCACGTACTTCAGTACCATCACACATGTACAACTCACGTACTTCAGTACCATCACACATGTACAACTCACGTACTTCAGTACCATCACACATGTACAACTCACGTACTTCAGTACCACTGTACACTCAGTACTAGTACACACACATGCAACCACGTTTCAGTACCCACACATGTACAACCACTGTACTTGAGTACGACAGCATGGGACAACCAGTACTCAGTACATCACACAGTAAACCAATTGTATTCACACAGTCACTGTATTCAGTACCATCACACAGAACCGTCTTGTACCATCAGACATGACGAACCACGTTTCTCCTTCACAATTCCACCTGTATTATACCTCACACATGTATTCACCACGTACTCAGTCCATACACTTACAACCAGCTCGACAGCACAGACATCAGTACTCAGTCCTCCAGTAACATAAGATCGTCCATTCCCTGCAACTCAGTATTTCAGACCTCCACTTCATTATTAGTCATCAGACATCAGTATAGTACATCAACTTACACACACCATACACATACAATGCAACCACGACTGCAAGAATCAACATGACACGCTAGTACTCAGTACCATCAACATGTACAACTCAGTACTTCATCCACACCTCTGTATCACTAGTTCTTTATCACAAGGAAAATCACTACATTCTACGATTTGCACACCATATCGTACAAAACTAGACTGCATGCCATCACACATTCACCTACTTCATGCATCAGCATGACAACTAGTATCAGTACTCACACATGTCATCCCGTACTTGTACCATCACCATTTTCAACCACGTACTCAGACCATCAAAACAACTCACACTTCAGTATCACCAGCACAATCAGTTTTCGACGCCAAGAGGAAGACATTACTGTGAATGACAACATGAAACATGAGCAGCAACAACAATGTTTTACGCGTACAGTCATAGACAGACGCTTGTAATGCGACAGGAATGACACCCAGCGTTCCCTTACATTCCAGCAGTGAATACGCAGAATGTGATTCAACTCCTGCGTCCATCACAAACCAGCTGCAGCACAGAACGTTCTGTTGTCCTCCAGAGCAAAGGAACGCAGTTTCCTTGCAAATATTTCACCTTTTTTATAGTGCTCGACATCTGTATTCTAATTAAACATACACATACAAGAACCAGCTGGAAGAAGCAGCTAGATCTACAGTCTAGTTCTGCAGATAACATAAGGTAACTTCATCTCATTGCATGCCCAGCCCTCTTGTTTTGAGGTTCTTTAAAAGGAAAATCCCCTCCATTCTTCTGATTTTTGTCACAGCCATATCGTCAAAATGAGTGCATGCCATTCACAACTTTTCACCAACTTGCATGGCATTCTGCAGCCATGAAATTGGGCAGGTGGGCTCACACCAGCATGCCCTGTACTATGTATACTGCATTTTACCTGTCTCAGCATGAAAGATCATGCCCTTGTCACAGGACAGTCATTAAAGTTTCAGCTTCAGTATCGTCAAGGAGGCATCACTGCGTGTGGACCAGTCCAGACACACCGGTCTATAAGATGCTACACCGCATCTGCTAAATCATGAGAGCACAGTGCGCAAGGCTTTAAATGGTTTAGACGAGTAAGTGAATAACTAAGAAGAAAGGATCTGGAAAGTCGGCTAGTAGATGCCTGACCCGAGGATCAACCCAGTGTGCTGGTCAGGCTTCGGATTCCTAGCTAATATCGCTTGCCCAACTATAAGGGTTCTCTCTCTCTCTCTCTCTCTCTCTCTCTCTCTCTCTCTCTCTCTCTCCTCTCTCTCTCTCCACACACACACACACACACACACACACACACACACACACACACACACACACACACACAACCCCACACACACACACACACACACACACGCACACCCGTCTAATATCACGATTAGTGGAAAGACGTTAAATGAATGACACACACACACGCACACACACACACACACACACACACACACACACACACACACACACACACAACACACACACACACAACACACACACACACACACACACACACACACACACCACACACACACACACACACACACACACACACACACTGCTAACATGGTCTGTGTGACGACTGTCGTCATGTATGTGTTTATACGTTCACTTACAGCAATGTAGTTGGCGTTGATGAAATCGGAGTTGAAATCATCAATGCTGAGCTTTACACGCGTGTGCTCATCTGGAAACATCAAACAATTTTTCAAAAAAAAAAAGAAAAAAATCAACAGAGACGAAAGTAAAGAAATACACCTCTTTCTAAAGCACTCAGCTCAGAAGGACATGTGGGGTTCCCAGCTGGCTCTCCACAGCAATGCCTTGGTCTGTACGTCTGTCTGTATCTAATCACCTCTTTTTCTCAGCTGTCAGGTAAGCCAGACTGAAGTAAGGACTACCTACAAAACGAGTCACAAGACAAAACACGACGCGTTTCGACCTCTTAGGTCTTCTACAGGCAAGACACAAACAAATAGGACAATGAAAATGAACGAGTTTGTCACTTAGCTTGATCTCTTCAGCACGTCGTATTTTGTCTTGTGACTCGTTTGTCCACGTTTCTCTTGGCGGTTCGCTAACATTTATTTAAGATTTGTTTAGATTTCCGCCTGCAGTCGTCTCACTTTGCAATTAGATCTTGTTTACTACAGTTTTGCACATTCTTTCTTGGCACATCTGTAACACTGTTACCGCCCTAGGAAAGTTCGAAAAAAAGAGAAAAGAAAGGAAAAATGAAAGGACTATTCAGCCTGAACAGGAGGTCTGCATTTTGAGATCATGATGACCGAAAATGAATTACTTCCCTTGAATACCTGACCACCAACGTGAAAGCTAAGAACATTAATTTCAGCACAGTGACATCCTCCTCCCCCCACTTAAAAATGATAACAAGCAACTTTGGCATACAACCAATGTGACCAACTAGTAAAAAGATTATAACTGTTGACAGCCAGGAGTCCCATCTCATTGCCAAACTTGGTACGCTACAGCCCCAAGGCATCATCATCCAACAGTAAAGTTTAAAAACGGAGTGACTTAGGGCGGAAAATGAAGCAAAATTTGAAAAGAGAGAGGGTTAGTTACCGCCAAGTACACAGCACCTTCTCCCTTCCCTCTCACCCCTCCTACTTCCTCTCCCATGATCCTCCCGTTTCCATATGGTGGCCATTTTTGATTGCGAGACAAAGAGGTGAAGAAGCTAACAGTAGCTAAGTGTTGTCTTGTTCTTTGTCACTATCCTTACATGAAGAAGACCTAAGAGGTCGAAATGCATTGTGTCTAGTCCTGTACTCTGTTTGTCTGTGTCCTTGGCGGTAACTAACCCCCTCTCTTTTCAAATTATCCAACAGTAACACAAATATACATACCTACCTTTTCAACAACAATCGGCAATATCTTCCACCAACACACACCCCACACACACACACACACACACACACACACACACACACACACACACACACACACACACACACACCCCACCACCACCACCACCACCACCACCACCCACCACCACCACCACCACCATACCCTCCACTACCCACTTCATACAGAAGTTGTAGCCACCCTCCATTTTATTTTATTCTATTCCATCTTTATTTTCATTTATTTATAAGTTATTCCTATTAAATTTTAAAAATCTGTATTGTATCTTTTTAACTTTTTTTTTAATTCTATCTATTTTTGTTTCTCCCCAACATCTGATTTTATTAGCATTACCCACACCCCCACATGTAACTACCCACACATAACTACTATCATCACCATCACCACCCATTAAAGTTGGTTATCTATTTATCTATTTATTGATTGATGGATTTTTTATTTTTCATTTTTTTTAACCCTACTAAGCACAATTATCAATCCACCATAATCACTACCATCACTAATATATCATACTATTCTACAAAACAAGCTACAAACCCAATAGTTTTACTCCCCCTCCCTCTCCCTCCCCCCCCCCCCCCCCCCCCCCCCCCCCCCCTCCGCAACTCACTATTTCCTCTCCCATGAGCTCCTACTGGGTGACCTCGTTTCCGTCCGGCGGCCATTTAGTCGTGCAGCGAATATGAGAAGATAAGTGATTTCTTGTTCTTCGTTTTCACTGTCCTAAAAGTTATTTGTTTTTGCCTAAGAAGACCTAAGAGGTCGAAATGCATTGTGTTTTGTCCTGTACTCTGTGCTGTGTCCTTGGCGGCAACCAACCCCCTCTATTTCTAAATTCAGCCGAGAAGGTTTTCAAAAGCATGGAAACAAACGAAACAAATCGATAAAGGCTCTAAAGACATGGACAGTCATTTCCTACCATGAGAATCTCCTCACAACATGGATTCACTCCTCATCTTCAACTAAGAAATGCAAGAAAATCACGGAAAATGAGAAAGAAAATCTTATTCCTGTTTCTTTTCAGATTAGAACAGCAAGTTCAGTCAGAACATCAGCATCAATATAGACTTCATTGCATGTTAAAGTGCACTTTCTAAGTCTTTGTCATACCAAAGTTCAGATACCATGGAGCCCATCTTGAACACTTTTTCCCCCCAAATATATAAGTGCAGCAAACACGATGATAAGGCAGGGAAAGGGGGAGGGGAATACAGTGTTAGAAAGAAACAAACAGACACCCCCCAAAACCAAACACAAAACAATGCAGAAAAGCGAAACCCAGCAATGCCAAACGTATTGCTGTATTTCATATAGCATGGACCCAAGTTTGATATCTTGAGAGAAAAAAGGAGGGAGGAAGGATCGTTAACATAATCAATTAAAATTAAATGACTTAAATTCTGCAGTGTGTGCTGCGCACTCTTTACCATTGGTCAACACCTCAGAGTAAACACCTCAAGAGTCAACACCTCAGAGTCAACACCTCAGGTCAACACCTCAGAGTCAACACCTCAGGGTCAATACTCAAGGTCAACACCTCAAAGACAACACCTCAAGTCAGCATCTCAGGGTCAACACCTCAGAGTCAACACCTCAGGGTCAACACATCAGGGTCAACACCTCAGAGTCAACACCCCAGAGTCAACACCTCAGAGTCAATACCTCAGGGTCAACACCTTAGAGTCAACACCTCAGAGTCAGCATCACAGGTCAACACCTCAGAGTCAACACCTCAGAGTCAACACCTCAGGGTCAACACCTCAGAGTCAACACCTCAGGGTCAACACCTCACAGTCAACACCTCAGAGTCAACACCTCAGAGTCAACACCTCAGGGTCAACACCTCAGAGTCAACACCTCAGAGTCAGCATCACAGGGTCAACACCTCAGAGTCAACACCTCAGGGTCAACATTACAGGGTCAACACCTCAGAGTCAACACCTCAGGGTCAACACCTCAGAGTCAACACCTCAGAGTCAACACCTCAGGGTCAACACCTCAGAGTCAACACGCAGAGTCAACACCTCAGAGTCAACACCTCAAAGACAACACCTCAGAGTCAGCATCTCAGGGTCATCACCTCAGAGTCAACACCTCAGAGTCAACACCTCAGAGTCAACACCGCAGAGTCAACACCTCAGAGTCAACGCCTCAGAGTCAACACCCTCAGAGTCAACACCTCAGGGTCAACATCACAGGGTCAACACCTCAGAGTCAACACCTCAGAGTCAACACCTCAGAGTCAACATCACAGGGTCAACACCTCAGGGTCAACACCTCAGAGTCAACACCTCAGGGTCAACACCTCAGAGTCAACACCTCAGGGTCAACATCACAGGGTCAACACCTCAGAGTCAACACCTCAGAGTCAACACCTCAGAGTCAACATCACAGGGTCAACACCTCAGGGTCAACACCTCAGAGTCAACACCTCAGAGTCAACACCTCAGAGTCAACATCACAGGGTCAACACCTCAGGGTCAACACCTCAGGGTCAACACCTCAGGGTCAACACCTCAGGGTCAACACCTCAGAGTCAATCAACAAGCACAGCAACACAGCTGCCAATTCTCTGTGGTCCAACTGCAGGAGTTGGGGCAGGAAAAAAGGACTCTTCATGTTCACAAAAAAGACACAGCCAATGTTAGTTAGGCACTCAAGGTCTGACCAACACATTTGTGACTACAAAATCCCAGTAGAACAAAACACTCGATTTAGGCAGTCTCATTTGTTAAAAAGAGACGCCTTTCATGTACCTACAAAGTCCAGTACATCAAAATACGATGTTCTTATAATCACATTTTGAGGAAATACTTTCTGTACAAAACCCAGTACTTTGAGATACTGCTTTCTGGTTGTCCCAACTCATGGCGGTTTGAGCTTGTAAAAACCAAGTATCACCAGACACTTTGTTCTTGTTGTCTCAACTGGTGGAAATGCTTTTAGTACGGGTTTGGCAAAACCTCCTACTTTGAGATACTGGCTTCTGGTTGCCCTTGATCGTGGCACTTTCAGCCGTCGAAAACCAAGCATCTTATGCATGTTTTGAATTGTATTGTTTACACTTAGCACAAGAGATGAATGCAAGTTCAAGAAAATGCTTTGAGCATAAATGATATTGATGTACTTTGTGTAAAAGTTTTGAGGCGCTCACTTAATTTTTCATGCTACAGCAGCTGAAAGTTTAAAAATCGTCTCCTGTAAACTTTCAGAAAATTGAGATACTTGGTTCTGGCAGTCAACCCTCGAAATGCTTCTGATGGAACACACCATGCCATGTGAAAGGGGAATGCAGTAAGCTCACATCTGCAGACTGAGACGTGTGCCAGACCAGCCTGCAGCTTGAGGACACTGGGCCTCCAGGCCAAAGTCCTGGCCACAGAGCTTGCAGGAAGGGGATGTTTAGGCTCACCAGCCTATGTTCTCATGAAGCAGCTCTTGATGTAGGGCAGGAAGGGGATGTTTAGGCTCACCAGCCTATGTTCTCATGAAGCAGCTCTTGATGTGGGGCAGGAAGGGGATGTTTAAGCTCACCAGCCTATGTTCTCATGAAGCAGCTCTTGATGTGGGGCAAGAAGAGGACCAGAACCCTGAAGCAGTTGAAAAGGGATCCAGCTGGATCTGGTCGAGGAGGAACCAAAGTGAACTTCATAAGGCTTAAAGTTCCCAGCTTTGAGGAGGTGTCTCTTAGCAAGTGCGGGTGAGACAACTGGTTAAACAAGCAACGCATTGAAAGGACCACCCATGCAAAAGTTGCGGCTATGAATTCTGTCAATGCCAGAACAAAGTTGGCAGCAGAAAGGCATCTGGGAGTCATGACCTGGATATGACCTTGCCCCCTTAAAGTGTATGGAGTTCAGGGCCGAAACACTTGTCTGAGGGAGGTTTCTCCCCTGAAGACCCTCTGCTGTCAGGCTCTGTCTACACTTTCTTTCTGCTCAGCCAGACAGAGAGTTGGAGGTTATAGGAAGGAGACATTCTACAAAAACGTCTTAAAGGGATGTTTCTTAGCCAAGTCAAGAGACATTTTTTTCAGAATACATAACACCATTCAATCTAGAGAAACACACAAAAACCTTTCACTGCCTGCTCGATGGTCAGACCATGACAGTTCATTCTGACAAAATAATCAACATCAATAAACAAAGAAAAAAAAAAAAAGAAAAAAAAAACCAGACTCACAAGGCAGAATGTCGAGAAAACGATTTTTCACTTTGTTGGCATCCAGCAAAGCTGCTTCCTGGGTATATTCCCTCGGGGATCTATCTTGAAGATCCTGCAGTATGCCACACACACACACACACACACACACACACACACACACACACACACACACACACACACACACACACACACACACACACGGTAATGGTCGAAAGAGAAAGAATTATTTGCTATAATTGTCAAATCTTACAATGCAATTCAGACCTTTCGTATCGTTGTCTTCCAGAAAATGTATACTATACTGTTCAAAAAAAGAAACGCAAAATGAAATTTTGCCACCTGGGGTGGACCATACAGTTGAGAACACGCCAAAAACCGGCCCTGATGTATGTCCTGAACGTCGACGTGCTAGGATAACATTGATTCCGGTTGTCACTATGTGCACGTGCGTGTTGTGGGCCAGGTGCGACAGTGCAAACATTGGGTTGTGCTTCTGTTGTTTCGCCTGCAAAGCATGCCCAACTCAGTGGTGAACACACACACAACATGGTCATAGTGCAGTATAAAAGCCGGGTCATTTTGGCAACCGGCAGACACACCGTACCAAAAAACAGCATGCCACGTTTGAGCCCAGCAGAGAGAGAAAACGCCCTGGGTCGTTTGCAAGTTGGTCAGAGTGCAACTGATGTGGCCCATGCTTTGAATGTCTCCCCCAGTACCATATGCCGACTTTGGACTCGCTTCCAGAGGACAGGGTCATTAGCTGATGCCCCGAGGTCAGGCCGACCTCATATCACAACGCCAGTCCAGGACCGCTTTATACGGCTAAGACATCTCCGCAATCGCTTCCTGCCGGCCTCGTCCACTGTCCAGGCATGCGCTGGTGTCCGTCGCATCTCCGACCAGACTGTCCGGAACAGGCTGCATGCTGCTGGGCTGAGGGCTTACAGGCCCCTACGTGGCAACGTAATGACGGGGCGGCATCGACAGACCAGACTGCAATGGGCTACGCAACACAGACACTGGACACTGAGGAACCATTGGCGACACGTCTGGTTCTCGGATGAGTCACAGTTTCTGCTGCAGCGCCATGACAGGAGGCGAAGGGTTTACCGCCGGGTTAATGAACGCAACCAGCAGAACTGCGTCGACGAGGCACCTCCGCATGGTGGCGGCAATGTCATGGTATGGGGGGCCATCAGCAACACAGGCAGGAGCCAGCTGGTGCGCGTGGAAGGTCACCTGACAGCCCAGCAGTACGTCCAGGTCATTGTTCAGCCACACGTCCTGCCTCTAATGGCCACTCCCAGGGCCGTGTTCCAGCAGACAACGCCAGGCCCCACACAGCACGCCTGACCACAGCCTTCTTTACCGCCAACAACATCAACACCCTGGCCTGGCCATCTCTTTCCCCGGATTTGAATCCTATTGAGCACGTTTGGGACGTTTTGGACAGACGCCTGAGAGTGAGGGCCAACGCCCCAGCGACTCCAAATGAACTGTTCCGGGCATTGCAGGCCGAGTGGGCGGCCATCCCACAGCAGACAATCAGGAACATTATTGCTTCATTGCCCCGCAGATGCCAGGCTACCATTGCAGCCAGAGGGGTCACACCCGTTACTGACTTTGGAAGCGGCCAGCCGATTTCCCTGAGGGTCTGGGGCTGGTTCTTTACCACAGCATTGCAGGGGAGACTTCTGTCCTACTGATGACCTGTTTTTGTCATTTTCACATTAAACGTGTTGTCACACTGAGCTTCAATAAATTGTGTTTCAAATCGGCAGCTTGGCATTTTGCGTTTCTTTTTTTTGAACAGTATAATAATTTCCTCTTTCGTTTCACTCTGTATTGCTCTGCTTTTTCTTCTCTCTGTCTCTATGGTAACCCATTCCCATATTTATGTTCTACAAGGTCTTCTACATTTTTTCTTTATCTTGTTAGGATGTTGGATTGAGGTTTGGTATATGAACTGTATCCTTGTCTTCTGGAAATAACCAGGTAGTAATTTCCTCTTTTCTGTAACCCCTGTGACTCTTGCCTCTGCATTTCTTGTTCTCTTTCTTTACTGTTGTCCACTGTTTTTCTGGTCCATTGCACTGACTCTTTTCTGCAAAGTCTTGACGCTTTTTCAGTGGGGTTGCAATTCACATAGCCTACAACAGTCTTTCACTGTTGTTTGGAAACCTGAAGGTGAGATGTCAAATCAGCAAGATGGGCCCTTGCTGTCCACCCTGCAGTGGAATTCACTACCATGACATTTCCATGCGTCTTTGTCATACTAAAGGTTTTCTTACTCTCTCATGTAAACTACAGGTGATAAATCAATGGCTGACAGTCTTTGTCATACTAAAGGTTTTCTTACTCTCTCGTGTAAACTACAGGTGATAAATCAATGGCTGACAGTCTTTGTCATACTAAAGGTTTTCTTACTCTCCTGTGTAAACTACAGGTGATAAATCAATGGCTGACAGTCTTTGTCATACTAAAGGTTTTCTTACTCTCTCGTGTAAACTACAGGTGATAAATCAATGGCTGACAGTCTTTGTCATACTAAAGGTTTTCTTACTCTCTCATGTAAACTACAGGTGATAAATCAATGGCTGACAGTCTTTGTCATACTAAAAGTTTTCTTACTCTCTCGTGTAAACTACGGGTGATAAATCAATGGCTGACAGTCTTCGTCATGTGATAAATCAATGGCTGACAGTCTTTGTCATACTAAAGGTTTTCTTGCTCTCTCGTGTAAACTACAGGTGATAAATCAATGGCTGACAGGCTTTGTCATACTAAAGGTTGTCTTGCTCTCTCGTGTAAACTACAGGTGAGAATCAATGGCAGACAGTCTTTGTTATACTAAAGGTTTTCTTGCTCTCTCTCGTGTAAACTACAGGTGATAAATCAATGGCTGACAGTCTTTGTCATGTGATAAATCAATGGCTGACAGTCTTTGTCATATTAAAAGTTTTCTTACTCTCTCATGTAAACTACAGGTGATAAATCAATGGCTGACAGTCTTTGTCATACTAAAAGTTTTCTTACTCTCTCATGTAAACTACAGGTGATAAATCAATGGCTGACAGTCTTTGTCATACTAAAAGTTTTCTTACTCTCTCATGTAAACTACGGGTGATAAATCAATGGCTGACAGTCTGATCAAGCCTCGTCTGTTTTAAAAGCATCAATAGTTCCAGTAACATGTTACTAATTTGATGGGCATTTAACTGATCAATGTTTGTTACTTTTTCAGGACAGGAGTCTTTCCTTTCTCTCCAAGCGATAGCAGTCCTACAAGAGTTCACTGTGGTCTGATGTGCTGCGATAAAACAGAATCTGAAACCCTCCACACAGTGACAGCGTTCCATCCATTCTCATGGACACTGGTCCTTTCTCTGGGCATACACCTCTTGCTGTCTTCGTCCCTTGGTCTTCCTCCTTACCTCTCTCTCTCTCTCTCTCTCATCTCTCTCTCTCTCCTCTCCTCTCTCTCTCTCTCTCTCTCTCCTCTCTCTCTCTCTCTCTCTCACCCCCATCTATCCACTTGCCTGTCCTTTCCAACACTTTCAAGAACAATACTTGTTCTGACAAATTCGCTTTGTCTAACTGCTTAAAGCATGAAGAATCTTGAAGCGAAACTTTTTCCCTGGCGCAAATAGAAAACCAGAACATGTACATGGTATTATCAGAAAGCAAAGCACACACGGTGACAGTTAAGCTGGGAAAGGAGTGCAAAGTGAATGAAACAGATTCTTACCTCATACTCTTTTGAAATAGAAGATTGGAGTCCTTATGAAGACGCTCCAAATGCGTGGCAAAATCTTTCAGTTTGATGGGTTTCCTGTGAAAGAGCACAGCGAAGGATCACAATCACCATGCACAGCTTCAAGAGAAGTACCCTGATTGAAATCCGTTCACTGTCAGATTAAGGTCAAAGGTTAAAGGCACATAGCCTAGCCACCATACGGGAAGTGAAATGTTATGTTCATCTGTATCTGCATCTACGGCATAAAGAGGTGCCAGCCCCCTTTGGCCCTCAGCATTTCAGAGTACAAGCAAAACAATTCTCAGTACATGTGTAATTCTTCGTCGTATTATCATTCTCCTGAAGGAAACAAAAATGCAAAAAGTGGCAAGTTTTGTAATGGAGCTTGTTTCTAAGGCTGTGCAAATCTGATGGAACTGGTAAACTGTGCAAGTCGTCAGCAATATTTTCTTCAATCTGGTGGACAAACTGAAAATCATTTCACACAAAATTCAACTGAAAATGATAGGGTGAAAACACAGGTTGCCACGGGGCTTCGTTACGGAGGGCAGAAGCCCATTTCCCTCCGTCACTCATCCGCCGTCTTCTTCTGCAGCTTTACACGTCCCTGAATTCAATCAGGTATCTTTTACTGCTGAGTGGACAGGGGAAGTTTTTAAGGCATGTAAATCCCCCTTCCTCTTTAAGAAAGACTTATAAAGCTGGGCACGCTTCAATCAAGCAAATTGTAGAGATACAATCTGGTAAAGTTGTTCTAAAAAGTCTAACCGAATTATTTTTCAGTGTCTCTGTATCTGCATGTTTACATTTTCTATGTTTTGTCATATCATTTTCAACTCTGTTTTTTTTTTGTCAGTTCAGTGGTATACGGCAGACTCTCTCATCAATCGTAAATTCAGTGCATGACCTCCAAAGGCACACTGAGCACTGGGGTTCTCTCATAGTTTCTGATCCACGCTCACACAGAGTTTCTGGAAGCCATCAGTCTTTTCCTGGAATGCAACCTTTCCTGCCATTATCAGCCAAACACTCTTTCCTGCCATTATCAGCCAAACACTCTTTCCTGCCATTATCAGCCAAACACTCTTGCCTGCCATTTTCAGCCAAACGGTAAATTTGATTTCAAAACGACACAAACAGAGTTGCCTCTTTGATCAGCCAGTTTGAAGTTTTGAGTTTTCACCCTTGAGCAAGTTTTGTCACCATGTAGCATCAGCCTAGAACTGATCATGACATGACTTCACTTCCAACGTCAAATGCCACGACATTTTCCTTCATGAATTATGATACATGAACACAGAGGCTTGTGGAAGAACCTGAATCAGCTGTCAAAAAGGCACTGATGAGGAAGACCTCAAATGTCATGAGATTGTATGGTGTCAGCATTAAACGGCCATTTTGGCTGCCCGTCTTCATGTGATGTGGTGGTACAGAGTGGAAGTGGAGAGAGACAGGCCCCCTCCCCCCATCCCTCCCCACCCCATCACCCAGGTGCTTATCCCCGTGCGCTCTATCACCTCTGGTATGTTACAACATTAAACCTGCGTGTAACCAACTTTTGAAGACAATTCAATCCGTAGACTGAACAGGACATAAAGGTGCCTACTAACCATGCGCTTTGTTCCTTCCCTTTGGCTGTGTAAGGAAGAACCTGTCATATTAAATGTATGTTGATGCACAACAAGACTGTTGGAGAATGTATATATCTTACATAGTCCCAAAGGAAGCTTGTCCTAAACATTAATTCAATCCTTTTCTTTCACAGTGCAGTGCAGACTTACCGAGTAGGATCAGAGGGAAAGGGCCGACAATCGGTTCATTAATTCAATCCTTTTCTTTCACAGTGCAGTGCAGGCTTACCGAGTAGGATCAGAGGGGAAAGGGCCGACAATCGGTTCATGAGGGGCATGCTGTCCAAAGCAAAGGCTGAAACAGAGGCAGCAGGTAGAAAAAAAATCAGGTTTACGGAAAAGGACATATCCGAGATTACATTATCTTTACTTCATTAAACCTTCTCTCTCTCTCTCTCTCTCTCTCTCTCTCTCTCTCTCTCTCTCTCTCTCTCTCTCTCTCTCTCTCTCTCTCTCTCTCTGACGGTGAACATTTCCTGTACCTGTATGTTGTTTATTGTTCTATGTTGTTTATGCACCCCTTCAATAGGAGCCATGGCCTTAATGAATGGATTATCCGTATTCGTATACGCATCTCTCTCTCTAAATGAATGAAGGATCATGATTAAATGATGGAGGTTTCATTTTCACTATGGTTTGCTGTTAATTACATAGCATATACACATGTGTACATGCACACAACACAAACACACACTGTGCTATCACACAATACACACACACCACACACACACAACACACACACACCACACACACACACACACACACACACACGCACACACACACACACATGCACGCACGCACGCACGCACGCACGCGCTCACGCACACACACACACACACACACACACACACACACACACACACACACACACACACACACACACACACATCCCCCCCCCCCCCACACACACACACACGCCCACAACTAACAGTTGTGCTTGTGCATGCATGAGTGTGCGCATTCAAGCGTGTGCATGTTCACTTATGTTCACTTATGTGTATGTAGCACGTTCATGGTTACTAATACACACTTACCTATACTTGCAAGTGTGAGGGCAGTATACGTGTGGATATATCTAAATGGATGGTAGATTTGAGGATGGTAGTATATAACATATAAATAAATAAATAACATGATTTTTTAAAAACAAATATAGTAAAACAAATGAAGTAAAAAGAACTAGCACACTGATATACCCAAAAAGTAAACAATTATAAACAGAATAGTAACAAATAAAGAATAGATAAACAAACACAACACAGGTGCACATACACACTTTCTCTCATCCCTGTACAAGACCACAGAATTTAGCCACACATTCTCTTGCAGAACGTGGGCAGGTATGATCGAAAATGGAGAGAACAAAAACTCTGTCAGCGATGACATGTTCACCACTTCATGTCCTGTCTGACAGTCTGACCTTTTCCGACGCCACATGACCACCACCACCACCACAGTGGCTACGACCAGGACAGCAAGGACAGCTCCCACGATGGCACCCACTGGTGGCTCTGAATCAGACAAACATCAGTGATGTGCGATCTTCTTCTGTTGGATGTGTGCTTATGTGCAGAGGGGTGCTGGGAACAGGGCTGGGAGTGGGGATGTGAAAGGACTGCTTGCACACGTGAATTTGTGTCCAGTACGATGACTATCAATATCTGTTTTCCTTTCTAATTAACCCAGAGAACTTCCCTTCAGATCCTGCTTTCATCTCCCCTCCATATCCCACCGAGAAATCTTCTCCAGATCCCAAAGTGATCTCCCCTCCAGATCCCACACTGATCTCCCAAACCAGATCCACACTGATCTCCCCTCCATATCTTACACTGATCTCCCTTCAGATCCTCACATCTGACCTCCCCTCCACATCCCACACTGATCTCCCCTCCACATCCCACCTGACTCTCCCCTCCACATCCCACACTGATCTCCCCTCCACATCCCACACTGATCTCCCCTCCACATCCCACACTGATCTCCCCTCCACATCCCACACTGATCTCCCCTCCACATCCCACACTGGTCCTCTCCTCTACATCCCACACTGATCTCCCCTCCATATCCCACACTGATCTCCCCTCCACATCCCACACTGATCTCCCCTCCACATCCCACACTGATCTCCCCTCCACATCCCACATTGATCTCCCCTCCACATCCCACACTGATCTCCCCTCCACATCCCACACTGATCTCCCCTCCACATCCCACACTGATCTCCCCTCCACATCCCACACTAGATCTCCCTCCACATCCCACATTGATCTTCCCTTCAGATCCCACACTGACCTCCCCTCCACATCCCACACTGATCTCCCCTCCACATCCCACACTGATCTCCCCTCCACATCCCACATTGATCTCCCTCCACATCCCACACTGATCTCCCCTCCACATCCCACACTGATCTCCCCTCCACATCCCACATGATCTTCCCTCAGATCCCACACTGATCTCCCCTCCACATCCCACACTGATCTCCCCTCCACATCCCACACTGATCTCCCCTCCACATCCCACGCTGATCTCCCCTCTACATCCCACACTGATCTCCCCTCCACATCCCACACTGATCTCCCCTTCAGATCCCACACTGATCTCCCCTCCACATCCCACACTGATCTCCCCTCCACATCCCACACTGATCTCCCCTCCACATCCCACACTGATCTCCCTTCAGATCCCACACTGATCTCCCCTCCACATCCCACACTGATCTCCCCTTCAGATCCCACACTGATCTCCCCTCCACATCCCACACTGATCTCCCCTCCACATCCCACACTGATCTCCCCTTCAGATCCCACACTGACTCCCCTCCACATCCCACACTGATCTCCCCTCCACATCCCACACTGATCTCCCCTCCACATCCCACACTGATCTCCCCTTCAGATCCCACACTGATCTCCCCTCCACATCCCACACTGATCTCCCCTCCATACTCACACTGATCTCCCTCCACATCCCACACTGACCTCCCCTCCATATCTCACACTGATCTCCCCTCCACATCCCACACTGATCTCCCCTCAATTGTACCCACTCATCTCCCCTCTACATCCCACACTGACCTCTCCCTCCACATCCCACACTGACCTCCCCTCCACATCCACACTGATCTCCCCTCCACATCCCACACTCATCTCCCCTCCACATTCCACACTCATCTCCCCTCTACATCCTACACTGATCTCCTCTCCACATCCCACACTGACCTCCCCTCCACATCCCACACTCATCTCCCCTCCACATTCCACACTCATCTCCCCTCCACATCCCACACTCATCTCCCCTCCACATCCCACACATGACCTCCCCTCCACATCCCACACTCATCTCCCCTCCACATTCCACACTCATCTCCCCTCCACATCCCACACTGATCTCCCCTCCACATCCCACACTGATCTCCCCTCCACATCCCACACTGATCTACCGGCAACCAGTATTGTCTGCACAATCATTCATATTTCCCTTCTTCCCTCTCCCTCCTTACCCCCCCCCCCCCCCCCCCCCCGATAAACCTGACATTACTATCTTCTTACAAAGATGGTTGTATTATGGACGAGCTATAGCTATATAGCCACAGGATCAGTAAACTGTGTGATGATTCATTATATCAAGCCACAACATTACGTTCAAACCTCTCCTTCCGGCCCTATAACCTTCCATGAACCCAGTTAGGCACCCACTTACTGCTAGCTGGAGAACGTTTTCCAGCTGTAAAGTCCGATTTCATGAGTTACCAGGCTGGAGCTGACCAACATCAGCTGGAGGCCAAACACTCCTACCCTTTCAGTGTGAAATACAAAGGGTTTAGACCAAAACGACCTTTTTTCGGAAACAAAACCGAAACCACGCACATAAACAATTTTTCTTTCAGACAAAATTAACGGTACAACTCTAAAATTCTGCATGGTGTCCTACTATTTGAAAAAACGTTTCCAAGACAACCGGAGATGAAACACATATAACTTTTTTTTTCTTGATTGTTTTCGACGATATTTCATCATACAAAACAGGTAAAAATATCCGACACACACTGAACATTAAACTGCAGCTGTGGTGTCATACCTAAAAGCACATATGGCTTGTTCTTGCATGCTGCCTCCTTTACTACTGTGACTTTTGCAACACTCTGTGTTTGATGTGCCTTCCAGTGAACAACAGTGATAATGGTAATAGATGAAATGAGGAATCCAATGCATAACAGACTATTACTGTTATTCCTGATCTCCTGGGTTTTTTCTCTGTGATCAATGTTAGTCTCCTCTGGAACTTTTGTCAGGGGTGAACCTGAGGTGGATGGATCAGATGGTTGATGGTCCAGGTGGGCTTTGGGGTGGAGGAAGGGCACAGGGAGGGGGGAGGAGAGGTGGTTCAATTTCTTTCAAACTCAATTGTCATAACTCAATGGTCCAGAAACGAATTGGGCAGGATGGCAAGGGGATTGAACAGAATTGTTCCTTCACAGTCTTACATTGTCTGAAACACAAAATGTTCCATTTTCTTACACTGTTTGCAACACAAAATGTTCCATTACACGGGCCTTACACTGTCTGCAACAAAACATTGTCCCTTTTACACAGCCTTACATTGTCTGAAACACAAATTGTTCCCATTTACAAGCCTTACACTTGTCTGCAAACACAATTGTTCCATTTACACAGCTTACATTGTCTAAAAACACAAATTGTTCCATTTACATAGCTTAACACTGTCTGCAACACAATTGTTCCATTTAATGCTTAATTGTCTAAAACAATTGTTCATTTCAGCCTTAACACTGTCTGCAACACAGATTGTTCCCATTTACACAGCCTTTTACATTGTCTGAAACACAAATGGTTCCATTTACACAGCCTTACACTGTCTGCAACACAAATTGTTCAGATTTACACAGCCTTACATTGTCTGCAACACAAATTGTTCCCATTTACACTGCCTTACATTGTCTGCAACACAAATTGTTCCCATTTACACAGCCTTACATTGTCTGCAACACAAATTGTTCCCATTTACACAGCCTTCACATTGTCTGCAACACAAATTGTTCCCATTTACACAGCCTTACATTGTCTGCAACACAAATTTTCCCATTTACACAGCCTTACATTGTCTGCAACACAATTGTTCCCATTTACACAGCCTTACATTGTCTGCAAACACAAATTTTCCCCTTTTCACACAGCCTTACACTGTCTGCAAACACAAATTGTTCCCATTTACACAGCCTTACATTGTCTGCAACACAAATTGTTCCCATTTACACAGCCTTACATTGTCTGAAACACAAATTGTTCCCATTTACACAGCCTTACACTGTCTGCAACACAAATTGTTCCCATTTACACAGCCTTACATTGTCTGAAACACAAATTGCCCAATTTACACAGCCTTACATTGTCGGTAACATCCGCAAATAGCAATAACAGCATAAAAAAGATGAACTGGTACTCGCATATTTCTATGATCTTTATGCATGTTATGTGTGGAAGTGAGTGCATGTCTTCAAGCATGAATTCATGTGTGTGTGTGTGTGTGTGTGTGTGTGTGTGTGTGTGTGTGTGTGTGTGTGTGTGTTGGTGTGTGTTGTGTGTGTGTGTGTGTGTGTGGTGTGTGTGTGTGAGTGTGTGGGGTGTTTCCAGGATCATTCCTCCCCACCATCTCCCTCCAACCCAAATACTCCCATACATACAATCCCAAGAACAAAACCCTCACCAGCAGCATCCACAAAGAAACTTTCCGTCCTGGCCTCACTGGAGATGCCATTGCTGACGGCCACGATGCTCACGTGGTAAGTCTGCTCAGCATCCTGGATGGCGAAGGTGGGAGACCGGGGAGGCCTGACCCACACAGTCACTGTCTGTGATATCTCTGTCACAGTCACTTGGTAGGTTTGCAACCACGCCGGCGGAAGGACGAAACTCCAACGTGACGTTTGGCACAGCGTAATTGCCATCCACCATGTGTACCCGGCATCCCCGGCTCTGTAAAGAACACAATGAATTTGAAGTGGAACAGGGCAGTGTTCAAGATGTGACTGTATCTACGGCACGGATGCATGTTCTGTACATTCTGTCCTAGAATCAACACAACAGCTCTAAAAATAAACAGTATAATAGGTCAGCTGTCGCCGCTGTTGCATTTAAAATAGCTGTATCAACTGTAACACTTCAAGTATTTAAAACAGAAGACAACTATTGAAAATTTGATAAAAGGAAATAAAATCACAATCTGAAGAGAAATTTACCTGATTCATTCTGCGTTGAGGAATAAGGAAACACATGAGTGTTGCACATGGTACATGCCACGCATTCTTGTGTACATACACGCATTTTGAAATTTTGAAGAATTTTTTTCAGAACACTGGGCACTTAGCATTACATCTTTTGGATCCATATAAAACAGAGGTATCATCCACATGTACCCCCTGTGCACTCTTCAGCTTGAAGCATGCAAAAACCAATTTTATCAAAGAATCATACCTGTCGGTACATGCAAGTTTTAGATAACTTCTTCCCATACTGCAAGCAAATAGTCACTGCAGTATAAACGTGGATACCGTCAGGTTAGATTCTGTCAAAAATCAGAGTGCTCTTCTGCATTCAAGTCACACAACACTGCGTCTTTGGCTGTAATTCACCCATTTTATGCTGATTTCAGATGAGATATATGTCTGCATAGTGTAAGCTGGTGTGTGTGTGTGTGTGGTGTGTGTGTGTGTGTGTGTGTGTGTGTGTGTGTGTGTGTGCGTGCGTGCGTGCGTGTGCGTGCGGCGTGCGTGCGGTGCGTACGTGCGTGCGTGCGTGGGGTGCGTGCGTGCGTGCGTGCGTGTGTGTGTATGTGTGTGTGGGGTGTGTGTGTGTGTGTGGTGTGTGTGTGTTTTGTGTGTGTGTGTGTGTTGTGTGCATGTGTGTGTGTGTCATCTGTATTTGTGAGTAAACGTGTGTGTGTGTGCATCTACATGTGTGAGTGTGAGCACATGTGCACATTCAGAGAGAGAGAGAGAGAGGAGAGAGAGAGGAGAGAGAGAGAGTGAGAGAGAGAGAAGAGAAAGGGGAGAGGGGAGGGGAGAGAAAAGAGAGAGAGAGAGAGGAGAGAGAGAGTGTATGTGCGCGCCATTTTTGTGTTTGTGTGTGTGCGTGCATGTATGAATGCGTGTGTTTGTATGTAAAGTACATGTGCGTAGTCATCTGTAAGCAGAGGTGATGAGGTGTACGAGTATATTTTGCATACACATGCACATGTGTGCCAAAGAATGTACATTTAACTGCGTGCAAACATGTAATACTGCTGAAAATTCACACCAGACAAAATAACACATTGTGCTTTCGAACAAAACACCTCCTAATGTGACTAAACGACATTTACACCCGTTACACATATGCCATCGCCTGCAAGCTTCGCCACCCAGCAAAACACAGAATCCCTTTTGATTTCCCCTAAGTCTCCTCTTGCCTGCTGTCATGTCATGTTCACCTCTGTTCGTAAGCCCACGACAGGGCATCATCCAACCCCACAGAGCGCTATTCCACCTTGACAACTGACCCCAGCTGACCCTGACTGACCTCGACTGACCCCAGCTGACCCTGACTGACCTCGACTGACCCCAACTGACCCCATCTGACCCTGACTGACCTCGACTGACCCCAACTGACCCCAGCTGACCCTGGCTGACCCCTACTGACCCCATCTGACCGTGACTGACACCAACTGACCCCTACTGACCCCGACTGACCCCTTCTGACCTTGACTGACACCAACTGACCCCATCTGACCTTGACTGACACCAACTGACCCCTACTGACCCTGACTGACGTTGACGTTGACTGACACCGACTGACCCCAACTGACCCTGATGGACCGACCAGCACATCATGATCATGGAACCACTCACTTGTGTACACCGGCACACTCTGTGATGAAGTGAACTGCTCCATCGGTTCATAGTTGGGGTCTTTCCTTGTTCTTGTGGTCACAGAGACTGAGTACTGTGTGCCGGGGGTGAGGCTGGGGAAGGAAGCTGAGCGGGCACTGCTCCACTGGCTCCATGACAGAAGCTGGCTCCCCTCTGACAGGGAGGCTCTGTAGTCAGCGGCAGCTCCGTTCAGTGCAGTGGGGTCGTCCCAGGCAGCCATGATGCTGGTCTCCATTTTAGGATCAGTCTGACCCAGGATTCCAACTTGCAGATTGTCCACTGAATGACAGAACACAAGTCAATATTGTAATTATTACACTGAACAGTAAACCCAAAACAAATAATGCTATTATAAGTGTTTGTCATTGGTTGACCAACAAACTGATGATACCAATTGTTTTAACCCTTGATACTCTGTAGTAAAGTTTTGCTGACATACCTTTCATTACACTTAATACAAGGGAATGAAACATTGCCAGTTATACCAAAACTACTCAGAATCGCTAGGAATGAAATTATCGTACCTAGCACAAGGATATCCCTCATGACATTTGCCCAGCAGAAAGAAGCTTAAGGCCTTCTTCCTGCTCTGCTCAGCAAAGACTGGATTGTGTGAGTTCAGGTCAAAGTCATCAGTATCAGGAAGTTGAGGGGAATGTCGATGCATGGATGTGGTAGCGCCCTCTGAAGGGGGATGCTCACTCACACTAGATCTGCGACTCAGCAATTAGTGTTTGTTTGGAACAGGCACACCACAGACCATAGCAATTAGTGTTGTACAGGGTGTTCTGCATGTGTTTGTTTGGTACAGGCACACCACAGAAAACAGTAATTAGTGTTGTACAGGGTGTTCTGCATGTGTTTGGAACAGACACACCACAGACCATAGCAATTAGTGTTGTAGAGGGTGTCCTGCATGTGTTTGTTTGGAACAGACACACCACAGACCATAGCAATTAGTGTTGTACAGGGTGTCATGTGTTTGTTTGTTTGGAACAGGCACACCACAGACCATAGCAATTAGTGTTGTAGAGGGTGTCCTTCATGTGTTTGTTTGGAACAGACACACCACAGACCATAGCAATTAGTGTTGTAGAGGGTGTCCTTCATGTGTTTGTTTGGAACAGACACACCACAGACCATAGCAATTAGTGTTGTAGAGGGTGTCATGTGTTTGTTTGGAACAGACACACCACAGACCATAGCAATTAGTGTGTAGAGGGTGTCCTGCATGTGTTTGTTTGGAACAGACACACCACAGACCATAGCAATTAGTGTTGTAGAGGGTGTCATGTGTTTGTTTGAACAGACACACCACAGACCATAGCAATTAGTGTTGTAGAGGGTGTCCTGCATGGGTTTGGAACAGGCACACCACAGACCATAGCAATTAGTGTTGTAGAGGGTGTCCTGCATGTATTTGTTTGGAACAGGCACACCACAGACCATAGCAATTAGTGTTGTAGAGGGTGTCCTGCATGTATTTGTTTGGAACAGGCACACCACAGACCATAGCAATTAGTGTTGTAGAGGGTGTCATGCATGTGTTTGTTTGGAACAGGCACACCACAGACCATAGCAATTAGTGTTGTAGAGGGTGTCCTGCATGTATTTGTTTGGAACAGACACACCACAGACCATAGCAATTAGTGCTGTAGAGGGTGTCATGCATGTCTTTGGAACAGGCACACCACAGACCCTCTCAGTGGCCTGCCAGCAGAGCAATGCCTTTTCTGGTGGGATGCCCCATGAAGGCCTGGAGCAGACTGCTCCCTGTGAACTGTGACACAGGGGCTGTGACTGGACAGGGCCTGTGTGTGGCTGTGAAAGGGACAGCCACAGGGAGCGGTTTGGGATTGAGGCCACCGCAGGGTGCAGAGGATGAGGCAGTAAATACACCCCCCTCCCCCCAAGATTATCTGTACTGAGTTTTCTTATGTTGTGCTGTTTGACAATTGCAGCTGATTCCTCTGTACGTAATATGAACACCCCTCCATGGCAATAAGAATTGTTCGTTCTTTTTTCATCATATCTGCTTACCTGTGTGTTTCCCAAACAAAGTGGGCTTACCTGTGCACAGACTTTGGCCAGCGATAACTATCTCACCGCTGTGTCTCCTTTATTATGTTAGGTTCTTGCTAACTGCATTCCACACGCGGGCCTCAATTTACTCTCTCACTGACAAGGAATCTCACTACTACGAGTACTTTTATGATATAGAACTGCTTTTGCTACATTAGCAGAATTTCTTTTAAATGAAAAAGAAATGAAAGGGAGATCAGGGAGCTAACCTCGCCTCCATACCCAGTTAAGCGTAACATTGATCTCCCTTAGTAAGTTAACTTCATTGAGTCATACTCGAACATTGCTCAGTTTTCATACCTTTTCCCAGGAAAGCAGGTGAGTGGGTGGGCATCATTGTGTCTGGACAGGTAAGCATGTCACAAAAACTACTTTTAGTGAGTGATAAAATTCCTTTTTCTCATACTCTCCCTGTCTCTGTACAATACCAAAACCAAAGACTTGGCACCATAGGACACCGTCCTACCGCCTGGCTTTGTCAGTAAAAGGTGCAAAGACTGAGCCTGTTCTTACGTTTGTTATGCTGTGAACTCACTAAGAGCCATCACTCTTACTGCCCAACGGGGTATAGCTCCATCCTCCTGTGTGCATCGACCTGACAGTTAAACCAGGCATCTGTCTACATGTACCGACACCACCTTGGGGAATCAATCACTTTCGTTTCATCGGCTTCAGTATCAGTTTCATCAAGGAGGCGTCACTGCGTGCGGACTAGTCCATATACGCTACACCACATCCGCTAAATTTTGAGACCACACTACGCATGATTTTAAGCTGATGGATAAATGAAATAACCACTAAGATGACAGAATTGAAAAAGAGGGTCTCGTGGTAACTACTCAGCAGATGTCTGACCTAATTATTAGCCCAACGCGCTGGTCAGACCTTTTCATCAAATAATTCACAGTTGTTTTCAGACGCCCAGGTCATGCTTTGTTCTGTTCTGGGCATGCTGTGCTATGAAGTATCCACACTATAGCAAATCGGTTATGTTGGTCACCTCACATGTGATCCATAGTCACAATGTCCATGTCACACATCATCCATCGTCTAGTCATCCAGTGTGGGCATCGGGCGCACACACACAACAGGTATGCGACATGAGCAGATGTTAATTCTGATTGACACCCACGTTGAGTGAAACTTTAGCATCAACTATTCTTTGGCTTTCCTAAAGTCAGATAACACTTTCAAAGCACTTGCCTTGTACTGATGACGTGGAATTCAGATCAGGTGGGTAGAAAACTTGCAATGAAAAAGGCAGATCTTCAGCAGGAAATTTAGATAACATGATAGCTCTGAAGTGAAATAAAGAGGTTATTCTGTTCATACCCTCAGCAGAAGACAAAATCTGCCACTGGGGCTGACTAGAAACATAAGTGGCTACGAGCCTGTGGCAGTTCACTTAAGTCTAGTCCACACTCTCAATCAAATCTTTATGATACTGATTATCTTTGTATTTAATTTTTAAAGTATTTCTAAACATTCTTGCTTACAATTTCACATTTCTTTTTCAGAAATAATCTCGACACAATTAATTATTAATTTTGGTCCTGCTAATAGACCTCAGAAATGAGTTTGTTGCATAGCCATGGCTAAAGATGTGACTTTTGTACAGCAGAAGTTGTGAGCCCAAAATTCACCGTGAATGGATGAAAGAGACTTCAGTTAACTAAAGTCAGTGGCTGTGTCCTTTCTTCCTGCCCCTGAAAGCTGAAAGTTGTCGTGCACCGTCACATGACCATCACACACATGCTCACCACGAATGCAGACATTTGTTGTTCTTTGCCTGAAGTAGCCCGAGCGCACAAACACTTCTTCTGTGAGGTGGAGTCATCATAACTGAGACAGTCCTGGTGATTGTGTTCTGACACTCATTGCTAGCGGTACATGTGGAGTCGTAGGTCCGTCCTGAAATGAGAGTCACAGCCACTTGTCGTCAGCGCATATAGTTGCATGGATATTACTTAAAGAATCAAAAGGAAATGGTCAAGGAATTCAGTGACACACAAAAAGAATAAAGAAGACAGACAGACAGACAGTTGAAGAAAAACAGAGACAGAGAGCCAATATCCAACGACATATCGGGTGAGAAAGAGAAGACAGAACGGAAACAGGGACCGTCAGAGGTGAAGACACTGAGGATGAAAAAGACACAACTGAAACATGGACCTCAGAGGTGAAGACACTGAGGATGAAGAAGACACAACTGAAACATGGACTGTGAGAGGTGAAGACACTGAGGATGAAGAAGACACAACTGACACATGGACTGTGAGAGGTGAAGACACTGAGGATGAAGAAGACACAACTGACACATGGACTGTGAGAGGTGCAGACACTGAGGATGAAGAAGACACAACTGACACATGGACCATCAGAGGTGAAGACACTGAGGATAAAGAAGACACAACTGACACATGGACTGTGAGAGGTGAAGACACTGAGGATGAAGAAGACACAACTGACACATGGACTGTGAGAGGTGAAGACACTGAGGATAAAGAAGACACAACTGACACATGGACTGTGAGAGGTGAAGACACTGAGGATAAAGAAGACACAACTGACACATGGACTGTGAGAGGTGAAGACACTGAGGATGAAGAAGACACAACTGACACATGGACTGTGAGAGGTGAAGACACTGAGGATAAAGAAGACACAACTGACACATGGACTGTGAGAGGTGAAGACACTGAGGATAAAGAAGACACACTGACACATGGACTGTGAGAGGTGAAGACACTGAGGATGAAGAAGACACAACTGACACATGGACTGTGAGAGGTGCAGACACTGAGATGAAGAAGACAACAACTGACACATGGACCATCAGAGGTGAAGACACTGAGGATAAAGAAGACACAACTGACACATGGACTGTGAGAGGTGAAGACACTGAGGATGAAGAAGACACAACTGACACATGGACTGTGAGAGGTGAAGACACTGAGGATAAAGAAGACACAACTGACACATGGACTGTGAGAGGTGAAGACACTGAGGATAAAGAAGACACAACTGACACATGGACTGTGAGAGGTGAAGACACTGAGGATGAAGAAGACACAACTGACACATGGACTGTGAGAGGTGAAGACACTGAGGATAAAGAAGACACAACTGACACATGGACTGTGAGAGGTGAAGACACTGAGGATACAGAAGACACAACTGACACATGGATTGTGAGAGGTGCAGACACTGAGGATGAAGAAGACACAACTGACACATGGACTGTGAGCGGTGAAGACACTGAGGATGAAGTCAGGCTGAGATGGAGGAAGGGAAACAGGCAGACACAGTCAAAGATGTCCAAGTCAGCGGAGACAGAGAGGCCGTGTTCAGAGACATGCTGAGAGAAAGACTCACGAACAATACTGAAAGACAGACAGAAGATGTAAAGACAGACAGAAGATGTAAAGACAGACAGAAGATACAAAGACAGACTCAGGAACAACACAGAAAGATAGACAGAAGATGTAAAGATAGACAGAAGATATAAAGACAGACTCAAGAACAACACTGAAAGACAGACAGAAGATATACAGACAGACTCAGAGGGAGGAAGACAAACAGGCAGACAGACTGACCATGATGCACACAGGAAAATAAACTGAGATAGTGAGGCAATACCCAAAGGGAAAGAGAGAAAGATAAAGGCACAACTGCAGGACAGACTGACAGACTGGGCAGATAGAAGAGATGGAGACAGACTGACAGACCGGGCAGATAGAGAGATGGAGACAGACTGACAGACTGGGCAGATAGGAGTGATGGAGACAGACTGACAGACTGGGCAGATAGGAGAGATGGAGACAGACTGACAGACTGGGCAGATAGGAGTGATGGAGACAGACTGACAGACTGGGCAGATAGGAGATATGGAGACAAGTGGCAATGAAGGTGGAGGAACAGAAAGACAGTTGTGCAGTGCAGTTGTTTGTGTGCATGTGTATGCGTGCGTCCTTGCTTAACGTTTAATATTGGCACTGTCTCTGTAGTTACGATTACTGCATCTAATGGTGAAATGACAGACATTTGCTGCACACTTCCTGCTGTCTTGCATCAGGTTTGACAACACACTGGGTGATGAACCATTCACAGGTTAACATGCAGCTGTCTGTCGCAATACACCCAATACTTATGGCATTGTTTCTGATTGCTGCCCACATCTACACACACAGTGTCTGACAGTTGTCTGTCACAAAACTCTCAGTACTTACGGCACTGTTTCTGACTATTGCCCACATCTACACACACAGTGTCTGTCTGTCAGTTGTCTGTCACAAAACTCCCAGTACTTACGGCACTGTTTCTGACTGTTGTCCACATCTGCACACACAGTGTCC
Organism: Conus ventricosus; assembly: GCA_018398815.1. Classification (NCBI taxonomy): domain Eukaryota; kingdom Metazoa; phylum Mollusca; class Gastropoda; order Neogastropoda; family Conidae; genus Conus; species Conus ventricosus. The sequence goes on from CM031610.1 coordinate 90,324,827, forward strand.
GCCTGGCAGTGGTCTGGCGAGGTTCCAGAGCATGGCTGGTTCAGAGACGTTTCTGGAAACATACAGGAGGGAACAGATGAACAACAGATACTGGAAGATAACCACCTGTACATAGTACTGAAGGGGAAAACAAGTTAACGAGAGACTGACAGTTTAGCACATTGTCCGTGACCCTAGAACACAGGGTAGTGGAATAAACACACTGAGAAACCGGTCTTTTTTCAACACGCCATGCTAACTTTTCAACAAGTCATGCTAACACACTGGCTGCTGCTAGGCTGCAAGACATATAGGCTGGTACAGAACTGAAACTGCAAGACATATAGGCTGGTAACAGAACTGAAACTGCAAGACATATAGGCTGGTACAGATTTCTTTCTGGGAGATGCAGACACCTGCAGTGCTGAGGAAGAACTCTGAGCAACACTCAATGATACATTGAAACAAATGTGAAAGAAAAATATCATCATTCCGTCAGACAAAAGGGAAAACAAATCATGACAAAAGACTTTCATTAGCCTGGGATTTTTTGTCTTGTAATTTGTTTGTCCGGTAGAATAAACAATAATTTTCCTTTTAAATTTATTTCAATGTCCACCTGCAGTCACCTCACTTTGAAACTAATCAAGAAAACATTGATGAAACCTCTTTTCTCTCAGTTCTCATCATCTGAGCCTGCAACATAGTCAGGCCAGTGTTCAGTCCAGTGTAATATACTGTTCAAAAAAAGAAAAAGCAAAATGAAAATTTTGCCACCTGGGGTGGACCATACAGTTGAGAACACGCCAAAAACCGCCCCTGATGTATGTCTTGAACGTCGACGTGCTAGTATAACATTGATTCAGGTTGTCACTATGTTTCACGGGGCGTGTTGGGGCCAGGTGCGACAGTGCAAACATTGGGTTGTGCTTCTGTTTTTTCGCCTGCAAAGCATGCCCAACTCAGTGGTGAACACACACACACCATGGTCATAGTGCAGTATAAAAGCCGGGTCATTTTGGCAACCGGCAGGCACACCGTACCAAAAAAACAGCATGCCACGTTTGAGCCCAGCAGAGAGAGAAAACGCCCTGGGTCGTTTGCAAGTTGGTCAGAGTGCAACTGATGTGGCCCATGCTTTGAATGTCTCCCCCAGTACCATATGCCGACTTTGGACTCGCTTCCAGAGGACAGGGTCATCAGCTGATGCCCCGAGGTCAGGCCGACCTCATATCACAACGCTAGCCCAGGACCGCTTTATACGGCTCATACATCTCCGCAATCGCTTCCTGCCGGCCTCGTCCACTGTCCAGGCATGCGCTGGTGTCCGTCGCATCTCCGACCAGACTGTCCGGAACAGGCTGCATGCTGCTGGGCTGAGGGCTTACAGGCCCCTACGTGGCAACGTAATGACGGGGCGCCATCGACAGACCAGACTGCAATGGGCTACGCAACACAGACACTGGACACTGAGGAACCATTGGCGACACGTCTGGTTCTCGGATGAGTCACAGTTTCTGCTGCAGCCCCATGACAGGAGGCGAAGGGTTTACCGCCGGGTTAATGAACGCAACCAGCAGAACTGCGTCGACGAGGCACCTCCGCATGGTGGCGGCAATGTCATGGTATGGGGGCCATCAGCAACACAGGCAGGAGCCAGCTGGTGCGCGTGGAAGGTCACCTGACAGCCCAGCAGTACGTCCAGGTCATTGTTCAGCCACACGTCCTGCCTCTAATGGCCACTCCCAGGGCCGTGTTCCAGCAGGACAACGCCAGGCCCCACACAGCACGCCTGACCACAGCCTTCTTTACCGCCAACAACATCAACACCCTGGCCTGGCCATCTCTTTCCCCGGATTTGAATCCTATTGAGCACGTTTGGGACGTTTTGGACAGACGCCTGAGAGTGAGGGCCAACGCCCCAGCGACTCCAAATGAACTGTTCCGGGCATTGCAGGCCGAGTGGGCGGCCATCCCACAGCAGACAATCAGGAACATTATTGCTTCATTGCCCCGCAGATGCCAGGCTACCATTGCAGCCAGAGGGGGTCACACCGTTTTCTGACTTTGGAAGCGGCCTGGCGATTTCCTGAGGGTCTGGGGCTGGTTCTTTACCACAGCATTACAGGGGAGACTTCTGTCCTACTGATGACCTGTTTTTGGGCATTTTCACATTAAACGTGTTGTCACACTGAGCTTCAATAAATTGTGTTTCAAATCGGCAGCTTGGCATTTTGCGTTTCTTTTTTTGAACAGTATAAACCAGCAGGGCACAGTCTCTCCCAGTCTCTCAGTCAGCATTCAGTGTAATGTAACCAGCAGGGCACAATCCTCCCAGTCTCTCAGTCAGCATTCAGTGTAATGTAACCAGCAGGGCACAATCTCTCCCAGTCTCTCAGTCAGCATTTAGTGTAATGTAACCAGCAGGGCACAATCTCTCCCAGTCTCTCAGTCAGCATTCAGTGTAATGTAACCAGCAGGGCACAATCTCTCCCAGTCTCTCAGTCAGCATTCAGTGTAATGTAACCAGCAGGGCACAGTCTCTCCCAGTCTCTCAGTCGCATTCAGTGTAATGTAACCAGCAGGGCACAATCTCTCCCAGTCTCTCAGTCAGCATTCAGTGTAATGTAACCAGCAGGGCACAATGCTCCCAGTACAATCTGATCAGATGTCAATCTTTAGTCTCTCGGTCAGCAAGCAGTGTAATATAACCAGCAGGGCACAATCTCTCCCAGTCTCTCAGTCAGCATTCAGTGTAATGTAACCAACAGGGCAAAACTCTCCCCAGTCTTCAGTCCACATTCAGTGTAATGTAACCAGCAGGGCACAATCTCTCCCAGTACAATCTGATCAGATGTCAATTTTTAGTCTCTCAGTCAGCATTCAGTGCTAACAATAACTGGACTGTCACCATGGCTGATTCATATGCAATGTCCATGTTTATCAATTTACAGAGCGTAAACACTGACACTGTTACCAAGGCTGATTTACCTACAATGTCTGTGTTTATCAATTTACACAACGTAAACACTGAGACTGTCACCATGGCTGGTTCGCCTACAATGTCCATGTTTATCAATTTACAGAGCGTAAACACTGACACTGTTACCAAGGCTGATTCACCTACAATGTCCGTGTTTAACGATTTACAGAGCGTAAAACTGAAACGACGTGAACTATGTTTTTCACTCCATGCTCACACCATAATGACATGGTTAGAACAGAGCATAAACACTGAAACATCAACAATGTCTGTGTTTATCAATTTACAGAGCGTAAACACTGAAACGACGTGAACAATGTTTACCACTTCATACTCACACCATGCTGCCATGGATAGAGTCACAGGCAGAGGGTGTGGAAAACTGCACACTCCAGTCCCATCCAGGGCATTTCTTTGTGGGATTTGTTTTGCCCAGACTGGTTAAAAAAAATCCCAGACTGTTCCTTCCTAGAATTGAGTATGCCGTAAGCTCTATATGGAAGACTCATGCTTCCCGGAGTCGTGCCACACACGCACGCACCACCGCCAAAGCAAACTCCGCAAACGCGCGCAATCACTCCTTTCACCCAAGGTGCGTCAAATAAGTACACAACACCGAAAATTATTTTTTTTTCCTCCGCTCCCCTACGGGAGAACAAATTAATTGATACATACAATGTTTAAATCCACTTTCCCACCTCCTCTCCAATTGAGGAGGCAACAACAAAATAAATACAAGCCCACCTCCTCTCCACTAGGAGTAACACCAAATAAATACAAACACACCTCCTCTCCCCAAGGAGTAACACCAAATAAATACAAACACACCTCCTCTCCACCAAGGAGATCACGCCAAATAAATACAAACACACACTCCTCTCCACCAAGGAGGTAACGCCAAATAAATACAAACACACCTCCTCTCCACCAAGGAGGTAAACCAAATAAATACAAACACACCTCCTCTCCACCAGGAGGTAACGCCAAATAACACAAACACACCTCCACTCCACCAAGGAGGTAACACCGGGTACTGTTTCCCCTTCAATTGACACGTTCATAAAACATAGGGTCTATGTCACTATCCATCATCACCGTATCTATATCATATAACATTAGCTTATAACCTCAACACACGAAACCAACCAAATCCAATTCACAACAGTGGAGGTCGTAAAGTAGAGTCATTACACTATGGGGGAATGCGCCAGAGTCTTCATCCACATGGGGAAATACGCCAGAGTCATTCTTCTTCAACACAGGAGAATGCGCCAAAGACATTCTTTATCCACATGATTCCTCCTCCTTGAGGAAAGGTACTGCAGGCGAGGTCCGCCACCCGTCCAGGCTGGGGTCAGGTCCGGCACCTCCGCCACCTTCAATCACTCCCACCCATGGCCCGACGTGAGACAGGCAACCTGTCAACACACTTGGAACCACGTGCAGTTCTACAATAACTAAGGAGACTCACTTCAAATGAAAATGTAAACAGTAACCTTTTCTTAAAACTTTTTACTTTAAATATTACTTTTCCTTTCTTTCCCCCCATTTCTTTTATAAAGAAATGTTACAGGAATAACCACACTGGTTCTTATTCTTTTCTTTTCTTTTGAATACAAATGTGTTCTTCAATTTTCCCCCAAAGATTTCACTCCTCTCCAGTTAAACATTAATGACAAAAATACCTCAACGATGCATCAGTCTTGCATCGGTCTTCAATCACCGTAATCAAACAGACCATGCGACTCCCCCGGCTGGCGTAGAGCAAGTGATTATAAGATTTTCTAGCTAAGTTAAATAACGCGCGCAGCGCTCCCAAGCAGTACTCACCCGGGCCACTATCCAACAAAACAACGCCGTACAATCACATGACCTTTTTCTCTCAGTACCCCAATACCTCTGACGTTCAATCTTAAGACCGTTAATACACAAAACATGTGCACACGACACCTTCACACATCCTGTGCACATGACAGAGGCAAAGTATGGATACATGTCTGAGACAGCTGCTCAAAGTTGCTGACCAACACTGCAGGTGTTTGTATTTCACAGGCCTGGTTGATGATGGAAGTACCATGAAAGGAAGCACAGCGTATGGCCTTCCTGGGGGATATCATCTTCATCCCCATCCTCACTGAGCATCATTTAAAAAGTCTCAAATTCTGTGCCCCTTCACGCCCTGCTCTCATGATGACGTAATTTTTCATTTCCTCTCCCTGTGACAGGTTCAAGTCAAAGTTGGAAGTACTGGCAAGTTCGTGTGGCCTTAGTGTTTGAAAGTGCTGGCAAGTTCGTGTGGCCTTAGTGTTTGAAGGTACTGGCAAGTTCGTGTGTCCTTAGTGTTTGAAAGTGCTGGCAAGTTCGTGTGGCCTTAGTGTTTGAAAGTACTGGCAAGTTCGTGTGGCCTTAGTGTTTGAAGGTACTGGCAAGTTCGTGTGGCCTTAGTGTTTGAAAGTACTGGCAAGTTCGTGTGGCCTTAGTGTTTGAAAGTACTGCAAGTTCGTGTGGCCTTAGTGTTTGAAAGTAGCAAGTTCTGTGCCTTAGTGTTGAAAGTACTGGCAAGTTCGTGTGGCCTTAGTGTTTGAAAGTACTGGCAAGTTCGTGTGGCCTTAGTGTTTGAAAGTGCTGGCAAGTTCGTGTGGCCTTAGTGTTTGAAAGTGCTGGCAAGTTCGTGTGGCCTTAGTGTTTGAAAGTGCTGGCAAGTTCGTGTGGCCTTAGTGTTTGAAAGTACTGGCAAGTTCGTGTGGCCTTAGCAAGTTCGTGTGGCCTTAGTGTTTGAAAGTACTGGCAAGTTCGTGTGGCCGTAGTGTTTGAAAGTGCTGGCAAGTTCGTGTGGCCTTAGTGTTTGAAAGTACTGGCAAGTTCGTGTGGCCTTAGTGCTTGAAAGTACTGGCAAGTTCGTGTGGCCTTAGTGTTTGGTGGTTTGTTTATCAAGGATCAGGACAGGCACAAGTTCGTGTGGCCTTAGTGTTTGGTGGTTTGTTATCTAGGATCAGGACAGGCACAAGTTCGTGTGGCCTTAGTGTTTGGTGGTTTGTTATCTAGGATCAGGACAGGCACAAGTTCGTGTGGCCTTAGTGTTTGGTGGTTTGTTATCTAGGATCAGGACAGGCACAAGTTCGTGTGGCCTTAGTGTTTGGTGGTTTGTTATCTAGAATCAGGACAGGCACAAGTTCGTGTGGCCTTAGTGTTTGGTGGTTTGTTATCTAGGATCAGGACAGGCACAAGTTCGTGTTGGCCCTAGGTGTTTGGTGGTTTGTTTATCTAGGATCAGGACAGTCTCCACTGAATACAGCCAGATCTAGCACAAGTGCAGCATCTCCACTGGCAGGTTTGCCCAGTGATGACCACATCATGACTGAGTGTACTGTCCAGTTATTGAATGTAAAGGCTCTGTCGACTAACTGAAGGTAAAGGTTCTGTCCAGTAATTGAAGGTAAAGGCTCTGTTAAGTCATTAAAATTTTAATGATGACCACACAATGACTGATTGTACTGACCATAACTGAATGGTAAAGGCTCTGTCAAGTTATTAAAGATTTAATGATGACCACATAATGACTGTTGTACTGTCCAGTAACTGAAGGTAAACGCTCTGTCAAGTTATTAATAGATTTAATTTATGACCACAACAATGACTGATTGTACTGTCCAGTAATTGAAGGTAAAGACCTGTCATGTAATTAAAGGTTAATGTTATGGTGAAAGTCCCACAGCCTACTGGGTGTTGGACAATGATCTATCGGGATTCAATGTCTACAGACCAAGGCAATTAGGAAGGAAAGCCCATTCCTTTCTTTCCACTGCTTTACCCTCCCTGGCCAGAGTCAGGTACCCATTTATTACAGGGTGGACAGGAAAGCTTTTTAGCCATATTAGCTGCCCATTATTATAGGGGGGACAGGTAAGCTTTTCAGCTGTTATCAGGTACCCATATATCACTGGTGGACAGTGAGCTTTTCAGTCGTAGTAGCCACTCATTTATTGCTGGTGGACAGATAAGCTTTCCAGCCGTATCAGGTACCATTTATTACTCTGGGTGGACAGTTTAAGCTTTTAGCCGTACACATACTTTATTACTGGATCGGCAGGTAAGGTTTTCAAGGCCTTCTTCCTTGGCGCTGAACCCTGAGCGATCTGTGCGATCAAAGCTAAGCGAATTCTCGTTGTTTTATTCGTTTTAACATCACCTGACGAAGACCTAAGAGGTCGAAACGCGTTTGTTTTTGTCTTGTGACTCGTTTGTCACGTCTCTGGCGGTTCGCTAAAACATTTAATTAAGATTTGTTTAGATTTCCGCCTGCAGTCGTCTGTTTGCAACTAAACTTATTTTTAGTTGTAATGCTAATTTGTGACTGAAAGATAAAAATAAACCAGCACATTGTTAAATGTCAGCAAGTGGATTATCTGCTGCTGTGATTCTGTTCACTGACCTACACACACACACACACACACACACACACACACACACACACACACCACACACACACACACACACACACACACACACACACACACACACACACCACACACACCAGCATTACATACTACTCACGTTGCAAACACTGCTGACCATTCTGATAATAGCCACTGTTACACTGACAGGTCCCAGAGCACTGAGCATTGTCCACACACTGGCCAGTGGAACAACTGACACCTGGAGCCTTTCCTGTAAAACACACACAGTCCTGTCATCAGCATCTGGGAACTCAGTCATTCTGAACACATGACCCATAACACAAAGGTTATTAATGCATAGAGTTACAGAGAGATGGGGATTTAACACATGGGTTATTAATGTATAGAGTTACAGAAAGATGGGTTTTAACACAATGGATATGAATGTATAGTTACAGAATGATGGGGATTTAACACAAAGGTTATTAATGGATAGAGGTACAGAAAGATGAGAATTTAGCACAGAGGTTATTAATGGATAGAGTTTCAGAAAGATGGGGATTTAACACAATGGGTATGAATGTATAAAGTTACAGAAAGATGGGGATTTAACACAATGGTTATTAATGTACAGAGTTACAGAAAGGTGGGGACTTAACACAAGGATTATTAATGTGTAGAGTTACAGAAGGATGGGGATTTAACACTACGGTTATTAACGTATACAAGTATTGAAAGATGAGGATTTAACCCAAGGCTTATTAATGTACAGAGTTACAGAAAGATGTGGATTTAACACAAGGCTTATTATTGTATAGAGTTACAGAAAGATGGGGATTTAACACAAGGGTTATTAATGTATACAGTTACTGAAAGATGGGGATTTAACACAAGGGTTATTAGTGTATAGAGTTACAGAGAGCTGGGGATTTAACACAAGGTTATTAATGTATAGAGTTACAGAAAGATGGAGAATTAACAAAAGGGGTTTATTAATGTATCACCATCATCATCATTCTCTTGCCCATGATGGGCGTAGAGGAGAGATGAGAGACACCTCTCGAAGCCAGGCACCGCCATCCGGCCCTGTCCTCTGCCTGTCGCATCAGCGTAGGGCCATCCATCCTGGTCCATTCTTTGATGTTGTCCATCCAGCATTTGGCTTGTCGTCCCCTTCGTCTGCCGCCTTTCCCAGCGTGCCCTGGAGGACTGTTTTGGGCAGTGAATTGTGGCGTATGACATGCCCGAACCACGACAGCTTCCTCTTCTTGACTGTTGCCAAGAGGGTTCTTTGGGGCCCTGCAAGTGATGTTATTTGGCTCCTCACAAGGTCGTTTGTCTTCCGGTCTTGCCAAGAGATCCCGAGCAAGCGCCTGAAGCATTTAGTTTCAAACGTCTGGATTCTCTTGGTGGTCTCTGCTGTCATGGTCCAGCTTTCGCAGCCATACAGCAGGATGGACAGCACCAGGATTTGTACAGCTTCATCTTTGTAGGAAAGCTGATCTCCCTGCTCTTCCAGATCTTGTTTAGCTTTGCCATTGCTGCTGTTGCGATCGCTAGTCTGGTCTTGATTTCTGTTGTAAGAGCGACCGTCTTTGGTGAGAGTGGCGCCAAGGTATTTGAAAGCGTCCACTTCTTCAAGCTGTTGCCCGTTCATGTAGATTTCAGCATGGGTGTTGGTTGTGCTGTTGACCACGACTTTGCTTTTTTCTGTGCTCACTTCCATTCCATATCCCACCTGCCCTTTCTTCCAGTCTCTTTGTCAGGTCTTGTAGTTCTTCGTTGCTGCCTCCCATCAGGTCGATGTCATCTGCGAACCTCAGATTATTGATGGTTCTTCCTCCGATGGAGACAGTGGAGTGGAAGTCATGGAGGGTTTCACGCATGATGTTTTCCAGGAAGAGACTGAACAGTACGGGAGATAGCAGGCAGCCTTGACGGACTCCAACTGTGGTCTTGAAGTAGTCCCCTATCTGGTTGTTGAGGAGGACTGCGCTGCTGGCGGTGTTATACAGTGCCTGGATGGTTTGGACGAGACCCTCCTCCATGCCAAACTTTCTGAGCACCTGCCAAAAACCCTTGTGCCACACCCTGTCAAACGCTTTCCCAAAGTCAATGAAGTTGTGGAACAGGTCTCTCTGATGTTGCAGATGTTTCTCCATCAGTATCCGGCAGGTGCAGATCTGTTCTACTGTGCTTCTGCCTGCCCTGAATCCAGCTTGTTCTTCCGTCAGCTGTTCTTCCGCCTCTTTCTTCAGTCGATTCAAGATGACTCTGAGCATGATTTTACTGGTATGGCTAATGAGACTTATTGTTCTGTAGTTCTGGCATTGGCGTAGATTTCCCTTTTTGGCAGGGGGATGATGAGTGATTGAGTCCATTCTGTGGGCCACTGTTTTGTCTCCCAGATCTTCTGACAAATCGATGTTACTAGAGTGACCAATTCCTTCCTCCATGTTTGAGCAGCTCTGCTGGAATATTGTCTGCTCCAGGTGATTTCCCTGCCGGAAGGCTGCCGATGGCTTCTTCCACTTCTTCTCTCATCACTGGTAGTGGTGAGGATTCCCTTGATGGTGTTGAGTCCCCTCAAACAGACTGTCGTCTGGCTGTATAGGGTAGTTGTAAAGTTCTTGGCACTACTGTGTCCATCTGTTCAAAACAGCGGAGCTTTCTGTCAACAGCTCGCCTGAGGTATCCTCGATGACTGACGATCTGTTTTGCTGCATCTTGGTGAGGTTTTTCAGTGTGGTGAAGGCAAGTTTGCTGTTTCCCTTTTCCATGCCTTTCTCGATGTTCTCGCACTGATTATTGATCCATTGTTCTTTGGCTTCAATCATTTCCTTCTTTACAAGGTTGTTGGTTTTTCGATACTGTGCCGCTTGTTCAGGGCTGGAATTTTTCGTATTCTTCAGTGATCTTCTTTTGTCGCAGAGGTCAAGGATGTCGTTTGAGATCCATGCTTGGTGTTTCTTCCTCTGTCGCCCAAGTACCTCCTCTGCTGTTTCGCAGACTGCCTCATTGAAGCTGTTTGTGAGGTCGTTGATGTCATTGTCCAGGAGGTTGAGTGCCACGAACCGCCCCCCGAGCTGTGCCTGGAATGCCTCTTCTATCTCTGGGTCTTTTAACTTCTCCAGGTCAAACTTGATGCGTGGCTGCGCAGCTTGGTACTTCTTCTTCAATTTGATCTTCATTGTGAGCAGCACGAGATCGTGGTCGCTGCCTATATCAGCTCCGGGTATGTCCTCGTCTTTGCTTTATTGATGCTTGATTTGAAGCGCCGCGGAGTGAGGACAAAGTCGATCTGGTTGTGAGTCATTACGTTCGGCGCATGCCAGGTTGGTCTTCTTGACAGTTTTGTGGGGGTAAAGGGTGTTGGCAATGGTGAGCCGTTGGGTGGCAGGCAAACTCCAGAAGGCGAAGTCCCCTGTCGTTAGTTTCCCCTGTGCCGTATTGACCCACTGTTCCAGCCCAGTCTTTGTAGGCATCTGGGCCGACTTTGGCGTTGAAGTCCCCCTGAACTATGATGATGTCTTTCTTGGGGCTTTTCTGATGGTATCTTCTACTTTCTCGTAGAATTCTTCCACCGCCTGATCTTTGTGGCTGGTAGTTGGAGCATACACCTGTATGATGTTGATGTTCATTGGTTTGCCTGACACACGAATGCTGATGATTCTGCTGTTAATGTATAGAGTTACAGAAAGATGGGGATTGAACACAAGGGCTATTAATGTATACAGTTACAGAAAGATGGGGATTGAACACAAGGGCTCTTAATGTATAGAATTACTTAAAGAATGGGATTTGACATAAAACATGGCAGGTACAACTCAGAAAAAGCTGACAATTTCATTTCATTGAAAGGGGAACAATACAACACCCCAAATCAGTTGTATGAAAAACATCGATGTGTCCATGCATGTTTGTGGAATACAGTCATGTGGGCGTGTGCTTGTACACTTGCATGTGTATATATGCATATGTTCATGTGTGTATATGAGTGTATGTCTACTCAAAATTACCTTTATTGATGGTTTTACACACACACACACACACACACACACACACACACCCACACACACACACACACACACACACACACCACACACACACACACACACACACACACACACACACACACACACACACACACACACACACACCAGCATTACATACTACTCACGTGGCAAACACTGCTGACCATTCTGATAATAGTCACTGTTACACCGACAGGTCCCAGAACAGCCAGCATTCTCCACACATTCATTATCAGAGGAACAACTGACACCTGGAGCCTTTCCTGTAAAACACACACACAGTCCTGTCATCAGCATCTGGGAACTCAGTCATTATGAACACATGACCCATAACACAAAGGTTATTAATGTATAGAGTTGCAGAGAGATGGATTTAACACATGGGTTAGTAAAAGTTAGAGTTACAGAAAGATGGGTTTTAACACAAGGGTTATGAATGTATAGTTACAGGAAGATAGGGATTTAACAGAATGGATATTAAGGTTTCAGAGGTACAGAAAGATGGGGATTTAACACAAGTGTTATTAATGTATAGGTTACAGAAATATGGAGATTTAACACAAGGGTTATCAATGATAGAGTTACAGAACGATGGAGATTTAACACAAGGGTTATGAATGTATAGTCACAGAAAGATTGGGATTTAACACAAAGGTTATTAATGGATAGTGTTACAGAAAGATGGGGATTGAGCACAAAGGTTATTAAAGGATTAGAGTTACAGAAAGATGGGGATTTAACACATGGGTTTATTCATGTATAAAGTTACAGAAAGATGGGGATTTAACACAATGGTTATTCATGTACAGAGTTACAGAAATATGGGGACTTAACACAAGAGTTATTAATGTATAGAGTTATTGAAAGATGGGATTTAACACAAGGCTATTAAGTTTACATGTACTGAAAGATGGAGATTTAACACAGGGGTTATTAGTGTATAAAGCTACAGAAAGATTGGGGAATTGAACACAAGGGCTAGTAATGTATACAGTTACAGAAAGACGGAGATGTAACACAAGAGCAGCTAATGTATACATAAATACATAAAGATGGGGATTTGACATAAAACATGGCAGATGGAACTCAGAAAAAGCTGACAATTTTATTCATTGAAAGGGAAAAACACCCCCCCTCCAAAAAAAAATAAAAAATCAGTTGTATTGAAAACATCGATGTGTGTGTGCATGTGTTTGGGAATACATGTAGGCGTGTGTTTGTACACTTGCATGTGTATATATGCATATGTTCATGTGTAGATGAGTGTGTGTCTACTCAAAATTACCTTTATTGATGGTTTTACACACACACACACACACCACACACACACACACACACACACACACACACACACACACACACACACACACACACACACACCCACACACACACACACACACACACACACACACACACACTCACACACACACACACACCAACATTACATACTACTCACGTGGCAAACACTGCTGACCATTGTGATAATAGTCAGTGTTACACTGACAGATCCCAGAACACCCAGCATTCTCCACACACTCATTATCAGAGGAACAACTGATACCTGGAGCCTTTCCTTTAAAACAAACACAGTCTTGTCATCAGCATCTGGGAACTCAGTCATTATGAACACATGACCCATAACACAAAGGTTATTAATGTATAGAGTTGCAGAGAGATGGGGAAATTTTAACACATTGGGGTTATTAATTTTTTTAGGGGTTTCAGAAAAATGGGTTTTTTTTTAAAACAAAGGGTTTTGAATGAAAAAGTTTTTCAGGAAGATAGGGGTTTTAAAAAAGAATGGTTTTAAAAGGGACAGAGGTACAGAAAAGGGGATTTTTAAAACAAGTGTTATTAAGGTTTTTTAGAATTACAGAAATATGGGGATTTAAACCAAGGGTTTTTCAAAGTATTGAGTTACAGAAAGTGGGGATTTTAAAAACCCGGGTTTTTGGGAAAAATTTTAGTCACAGAAAAGGGTGGGATTTTTTACCAAGGTTATTTAAAGGGGTAGTTGGTTTTCAAAAAAGATGGGGATTTACACCCAAAAGGGTTTTTAAAGGGGTAATTACAGGAAAAAATGGGGGTTTAACCATGGGTTATTCATTATAAAGTTACAGAAAGATGGGGGGTTTAACAACCCCTTGGGGTTTTTTTATTTACTGTTTACAGAAATATGGGGACTTAACACAAGGGGTTATTTTAAGGGATAGAGTTTTTTGAAAGATGGGGGGTTTAAAACAAGGCTTATTAATGTTTTTTCATGTACTAAAAGATGGAGATTTAACACAAGGGGGTTTTAGTTTTTTAATTTTCTACAGAAATGGGGATTGAACACAAGGGGGGAAATAATGTATACAGGTTAAAAAGAAAGACGGAGATTTAACACCCAAAAGGCCCGCTAAAGTTTTAGAATTTCCCTAAAGGGGGGGGTTTGAAAAAAACTTTGGGAGATGGAAAAATCAGAAAAAAACTACAATTTTTATTCAATTTAAAGGGAACAAAACCCCCCCCCCCCCCAAAAAAAAAAAAAAAAAAAAAAAAACAGTTTTATGAAAAAATCCATGTTGTGGCATGTGTTTGGGGAAAACCCTGTAGGCGGTGTTTGTACACTTGCATGTTTTTTAAATATGCATATGTTCATGTTATATATGGAGGGGTGTTTTTCTACTCAAAATTCCCCTTTTTTGGGTGGGTTTTTCACAAAACACACACACACACACACACACACCAACACACAAAACACACACCCACACACACACACCCACAAACACACACACACCACACACCAACAACACACACACACACTCACAAAACACACACACTCCCCACACACCCCCACACACACCAGCATTACTTTTCACTCACGTGGGAAAACTGCTGACCATTGTGAAATATCAGTGTTACACTGGCAGGTCCCCCAGAACAGCCCCGCATTCTCCACCCCCTCAATTTACCAGAAAGGGCCCAAATGACACCAGGAGGGCCTTTTTCCGTAAAACACCCAGTCCTGTCCAGGGATCTGGGGGAAATCAAGGCCCTTATGAAAACTTTACCCAAAAACACAAAAAGGTTTTTTAATGTAAAAGAGTAACAGAGAGATGGGGATTTATTTTAAAAATGGGTTTTTAAAGTTTTAGAATTTTCGAAAGATGGGTTTTTTTAACCCCAAAGGTTAGTTTTATAGTTAAAAAGGGAAGTGGGGGTTTAACACCAAAAACTTTTTAATGTTTAGAGTTTCAGAGAGACAGGGATTTAACACAAAGGTTATTATATGAATAGAGTTACAGAAAGATGGGATTTAACACAAGGTTTATGAATGTATAAATTACTGTAAGATGCGGATTTAACAAAAATGTTATTAATGGATAGAGTTACAGAAGGATGGATTTTAACACAAGGTTTATGAATGTAAAACAGTGACTGAAAGTGGGGATTTAACACAATGGTTATTAATGTATAGAGTTACTGAAAGATGGGGATTTAACACAAGGGTTATGAATGTATAGAGTTACAGAAGGATGGGATTTAATACAAGGGTTATTAATGTATACAGTTATTGAAATATGGGGATTTAACACAAGGTCATT
>CM031610.1:90344809-90346400 GCA_018398815.1 Conus ventricosus
CACACACACACACACACACACATTATAATCTATTCTGATCAGCTGTCATTTCATAAAAATGTACAGTGATAGGCTCTCATATCAAGTAAAGACATTATACTCTGACTTGCTATCAACTAATGTGGAGACAATGTGTTCTGATGAACTATAGTTTCAAGTGAAGACATTATACTCTGACTTGCTATCAACTGATGTGGAGACAATGTGTTCTGATGGACTATAGTTTCAAGTAAAGACGTTATACTCTGACTTGCTATCAATCGATGTGGAGACAATGTGTTCTGATGGACTATAGTTTCAAGTAAAGACATTATACTCTGACTGATGTGGAGACAATGTGTTCTGATGGACTGTAGTTTCAAGCAAAGACAACGCATCCAGACAGGCTTCATCTAATAATGGACAAAATGTCTAAGACAATCAGATTGATTTGAGTAAAACTGCTTTAACTCATAAACGTCACATAGCGGAATCATGGAAAGGGAAAGAATAATTATTATTTCTTAGATCTCCCATCAGATATTGATAATTGGCTGTAAAGGTATGTGGTTTGAACAAATTTTCATCAACGTCGTCAGGTTGACAAGAATTACTTCTTTTGTGTCACTCAACGTCGTCAGATTGACAAGAATTACTTTCTTTGTGTCACTCAACGTCGTCAGATTGACAAGAATTACTTCTTTTGTGTCACTCAACGTCGTCAGATTGACAAGAACTTACTTGTTCTTTTGTGTCACTCAACGTCGTCAGGTTGACAAGAACTTACTTGTTCTTTTGTAACACTAGCCACAAAATTGTCAGTCAATGTGTTATTCCTGGATACGAACACTCACACAATGAAAACTGTTTGGCCTTGGCTCCTTTGTACCAAATGATTGATTCAAGTATTATGACAGTAAACTGCCGCTGATTATTATTGCGCGCGCAAACATAACGAACGCAAACACAACACACACACACACACACACACACACACACACACACACACACCAACACACACACACACACACACACACACACACACACACACCACACACACACACACACACACACACACACATGAGCGCGCACGCACACACACACACCACACACACACACACACACACACACACACACACACAACACCACCACACAACACCACACACACACAATCACACACACACCACACACACTCACACACACATCACACACACCAGGGAGATGCCACATACTACTCACGTGCCAAACACCGATCACCATCCTTATATAAGTGGTGTCACACCCACAGATCTCCAATCAGAACATGCAAGATATTGGTCTCACAGTCTCTTGAAGAACAACGCCGGGTGGAACATTTACTGTAAAACACATGCATTATGAAAAAAATGATGGCTTATGGAGAGTCAACACTACAGACTGCTGGCAATATAAATGAACCTGAGCGAATACCCCTTCTCTACTTGTCTCATTAATTCTGCCCAAAGAAGTGCTTTAGCTAGGAAAAGGACAATGAATGTGATTGATCTATTCGCACATCTGAGAAGCTATCACACCACACACACACAACACACACACACCACAACACACACACACCACACACACACACACACAC
>CM031610.1:90347400-90359783 GCA_018398815.1 Conus ventricosus
TAAAAAGAGGAATCAAAAAATTAAATGACTTCAAATTCTGCAGTGTGTGCTGCGCACTCTTTACCATTGGTCAACACCTCAGAGTAAACACCTCAGAGTCAACACCTCAGAGTCAACACTCAGAGTCAACACCTCAGAGACAACACCTCAGAGTAGCACCTCAGAGACAACACCTCAGAGTCAACACCTCAGGGTCAACACCTCAGAGTCAACACCTCAGAGTCAAACCTCAGGGTCAACCCTCAGAGTCAACACCTCAGAGTCAGCACCTCAGAGACAACACCTCAGAGTCAGCACCTCGGGGTCAACACCTAAGAGTCAACACCTCAGGTCAACACCTCAGGGTCAACACCTCAGAGTCAACACCTCGAGTCAGCATCACAGGGTCAACACCTCAGAGTCAACACCTCAAGGTCAACATCAAAGGGTCAACACCTCGGAGTCAACCCCTCAGGGTCAACACCTGAGTCAGCATCACAGGGTCAACACCTCAGAGTCAACACCTCAGGTCAACATCACAGGGTCAACACCTCAGAGTCAACGCCTCAGAGTCAACACCTCAGGGTCAACATACACAGGGTCAACACCTCAGAGTCAACACCTCACGTCAACACCTCAGAGTCAACACCTCAGAGTCAACACCTCAGAGTTAACACCTCAAGAGTCAACACCTCAAAGACAACACCTCAGAGTCAATCAACAAGCACAGCAACACAGCTGCCAACTTCTCTGTGGTCCAACTGCAGGAGTTGGGGCATGGAAAAAGGACTCTTCATGTTCACAAAAAAGACACAACCAATGTCAGTTAGGCACTCAAGGTCTATGTAGCTATTTGGATCAACACATCTTTTGAGAAAACATACTAACAAAAGAACTGTTCATTACGTTCAGAACATATACCAAGAGAACTCAATAATCTAAATCAATATATGAAAGAAAATGGATTGAAGTTTTTCTTATGAAAAGACTTATCTTATGCTTTTTAATAATGGTGAAAATCCTAAAACTCTTCCTCAGTTAGTATTGGATTGGAAACCCTCTTGTTTATAAGCATTCTGTTAAGGTTTTAGGTGTACATTTAACATCAAAATTAAATTGGAAAGTTCATATTGAATATTTGATTTATAAAGCAAGAAAAAGATTTTTTTTTAAATAATAAATAAACAGACATGGAGCCAAAATACCAAAAAAATTACTACACCTTGCAATTTCTTTAGTTCGAACAGTACTCTCTTATGGGCAAGAGGTGTATTTCAGTGCTTCAAATACTCTTTTAAATAAGTTACAAAGCATAGATAGTAGGGCAATCAAGCTAGCTCTTGGTTGTCCCTATGTACTCTAACACTCATAGAACATTATAAAGAGAGCAACATGTTGTCATTAACAGAACATCGAAAATTAGCAGTTTCAAAAATATATAATCAGAAGTCTGTCTGTCGTTAATAATACACAGGACGAAAATATTCTTAGATGCAGAAACAGAATTCCCAAAAAGAGCAAAAAACATAACACTTCTTCAGCCTATCAAGAATTTTACTGAAGACGTTATGAGTAAAAGCAAAATAGATTTTCACAATATTTCAGTCATTCCTATTATACCAATGATGCCACCATGGGAACAAAAGAAAGGCAAAAGTTTGATATAGAATACAGCAGTTACAACAAAAATGAAGAAGTGAATTTATTAGTTACTGACGTTCACCTTCATTTAGATTCAAAATATTCAATCATCTAAAAATTTCACCGATGGCTCCGTATTAGAAACGTCAGACAGTGGTGCAGGTTTTGTTATTCCTTCGCTCAGAATAGAAAAGTCATATTATTTAGGCAAAGGTGTTTCAATATTTACGTCTGAATTATACGCAATAATGCAAGCTTTAGAATTCATTTGTGATCTACCTTATTCCACTTACAACATCTATGTGTTGATTCAAAATCAGTTTTTCAAACGCTCAAGCAAAATAGCTACAACAGTCGTAACGATATTGTCTTGAAATTAAGTATTTAATTCGTCGTATTGCTATGAAAGGTATTGGTATTGACTTTTGCTGGGGGCCATCTCATTCTGGGGTCTTTTGGAATGAGGTTGCTGATAGAGCTGCTAAACGAGGAGCTTTCAATAACTCTGACACAGTCTCAAATGAGAAACTGACATTATCAGCAGATGAAATGTACTCCTTGTTGGGAAAAGTCCACGTGTACTAGTCCATCTGCTTCTAGATCTAAAGTCGTGACATATAGTAGACCTATAATTAGTTTACTGTACAAAATACGACTAAACTCGTGGAAAGCTAAGTACGCAAAAGTTAATTGTATTTGAAATCTTAAACTAACAATTATCACTTACTATTAGAATGCCCAATTTTGCTTGCTAATACCGATTGAAAAATATGGAGTTTTTTTTCCCTGAAGTATGACAACATAAGGAACATTTTGAATGATGAAGAAATTGGGACATTTTTTTGATTGCAAAAGATATTCTATCCACACCAATTGGAAGATTACTTTGAATTTTTATTTCACTTGTTCTTATTTTGAAGGGGGGGTAACTTTGCAGGGTGTATAAAATAAACTATCCTTGTGAACAGACATTAAACTAAATATTCATTCATTCATTGCACTAAAGGGTCTGACCAAAACATTTGTGACTACAAAAACCCAGTAGAACAAAACACTCGATTTAGGCAGTCTCATTTGTTAAAAAGGGGACGCCTTTCAGTACCTACAAAGCCCAGTACATCAAAATACGATGTTCTTGTAATCACCATTCTGAGGAAATACTTTCTGTACAAACTTTCCCAAACCCCGTGCTTTGAGATACTGCTTTCTGGTTGTCCCAATCATGGCGCTTTGAGCTTGTAAAAACCACGTATCCCCAGCCCATTTGTTCTTGTTGTCTAAACTGGTGGAAATGCTTTCAGTACGGGTTTGCAAAACCTCTTTACTTTGAGATACTGGCTTCTGGTTGTCCTTGATCATGGCACTTTCAGCCGTCGAAAACCAAGCATGAATTAATTGTTTACACTTAGCACAAGAGATGAATGCAAGTTCAAGAAATGCTTTCAGCAGAAATGATATTGATGAAACTTTGTGTAAAAGTTTTGAGGCGCTCACTTAATTTGTTTTAGGGTAACAGCAGCTGAATTTTAAAAAAATCGTCTCCTGTAAACTTTCAGAAAATTGAGATACTTGGTTCTGGCAGTCAACCCTCGAAATGCTTCTGATGGAACACCCATGCCATGTGAACGGAGAAGGAGTAAGCTCACATCTGCAGACTGAGACGTGTGCCAGACCAGCCTGCAGCTTGAGGACACTGGGCTTCCAGGCCAAAGTCCTGGCCACAGAGCTTGCAGGAAGGGGGTGTTTAGGCTCACCAGCCTATGTTCTCATGAAGCAGCTCTTTATTTAGGGCAGGAAAGGGGGTGTTTAGCTCACCAGCCTATGTTCTCATGAAGCAGCTCTTTATGTAGGGCAGGAAGGGGATGTTTAGGCTCACCACCTATGTTCTCATGAAGCAGCTCTTTATGTAGGGCAGGAAGGGAAATGTTTAGGCTCACCAGCCTATGTTTCAGAAGCAGCTCTTGATTCGGGGTTTAAAAAGAGGGCCAGAACCTTGACCCGGGTTTAAAAGGTCCGCTGGAACTGGCGAGGAGGAACCAAAGTGAACTTCATAAGGCTAAATTACCAGCTTAGAGCAGGTGTCTCCTAGCGAGTGCGGGTGAGACAACTGGCTAAACAGGCAACCCCATTGAGAGGCCACCCATGAAAAGTTTCGGCTATGAATTCTGTCATGCCAGAAAAAAAGTTGGGAGCAGAAAGGCACTGGGAGTCATGACCTGAAAAAGACTTGCCCCTTAAAACGTATGGATTCAGGGCCGAAACACTTTCTGAGGGAGGTTTCTCCCCTGAAACCCTCTGTGTCAGGCTCTGTCTACACTTTCTTCCGCTCACCAGACAACGAAATTAGAGTTTAAGAAGAGAATCGATTCTACAAAAGTCTTAAAGAGATTTTCTTAACCAAGTCAAGAGACATTTTTTCTGAATACATAACCCATTCAATCTAGAGAACACAAAAACCTTTCCCCGCCTCTCAGGGTCAGACCATACAGTCATCTGACATAAAACAACATCAATAAAAAAAGAAAAAAAAAAAAAAAAAAAAAACCCAGACTCAAAAGGCAAAATGTCGAGGGAAAAGTTTTTTCATTTTGTTGGCACCCCGCAAAGCTGCTTCCGGGGTTTATACTCCCTGGGGATTATCTTAAAAGTTTATGCAGTATGCACACAAAACACACCCAAAAACACAAAACACCACACACCACACCACACACACACGAAAAAGCACACACACTCAAAACACACACACACACACACAAAACACACCACACCACACCGCACACCCCGCACGACGAAACGCACGCCGCACGCCCGCAAACACCCCCACACACCACACCACACAAAACACAACACACAAACGCACGCACGCACGCCGCACGCACACACCACCCACACACCCCCAAACAAAACACCACCCCACCCCACAGGGCACACGCAAAACAACACACAACAGGGTTTAATTGGTCGAAAAAAGAAAAATTATCTGCTAAAATTTGTAAAATCTTACAAGAATTAGATCTTCGTATAGTTGTTTTCCCGAACATTTATTTAATAGTTTCCTCTTTTTTTTTTCACTTTTGTATTGCTTCCTTTTTTCTTCTCTCTGTCTTATGGAAAACCCTTCCCCATATTTATTTTCTAAAAAGTTTTTCTTCCCTTTTTTTCTTTATCTTGTTGGGGATTTTGGGGGGGGGGGGGGGGGTTGAATTGTTTTACCCCCCTTGTCTTCGGGGAAATTGTCACCCTTTGTTTTTCCCCTTTTTTCTTTAATTCCTGTGACTCTTGCCTCGTCCCTTTCTTGTTTTTCTCCTTTCTTTACTGTTGTCCCGTGTTTCCTTTTTTTTTTTTTCGGGGTCCTTTTCCAGGGAAATTCTGTTCTGCAAATTTCTTCCCGCTTTTTTGGGGGGTTGCTTTTCCCAAAAGCCTACAAAGTTTTTCACGGTTTTTTGGGAAAATTTTAAAGGGTGGGGAATGTCAAATCGCAAGTTTTGGGCCCTTGCTGTCCCCCCTGCAGGGGAATTCACTCCCATGACATTTCCATGGTCTTGTCATACAAAAGGTTTTTTTTACTCTCTTTTTGTAAACTTTTGGGTTGATAAATCAATGGCAGACGTCTTTGTAATACAAAAGGGTTTTTTTTTTACTCTCTCGTGTAAACTATGGGTGAAAAATTTAAATGGGGAGGTCTTTGTCATATTTAAAATTTTTCTTACTCTCTAATTTTAAACTACAGGGGAAAAATTTCCAATGGTGACGGGTTTTTTTTTAGATAACGTTTTCTTTTTCTTGAAAAACTACGGTGATAAATCAATGGCTGCGGGTCTTTTCATACTAAAGGTTTTTTTACTCTTCGGGGTAAACTACAGGTGAAAAATTTCAATGGTTTGCAGTCTTTGTCATCAAAAAAGGTTTTTTACTCTCTCGGGGAAAAACTAAGGTGTAAAATAAAATGGCTGCAGTTTCTTTCATATTTAAAAATTTTTTTTCCTTTCTCGTGTAAACTGGGTGTTTAAATCAATGGCTGCCCATTTCTTTGTCAAAAAAAAAAGGTTTTCTTACTCTCTCTTTGGTAAACTACAGGTAATAAACCCTGGTGCCAGTTTTTTGTCATACTAAAAAGTTTTTTACTCTCTCGGGGTAAACATGGGTGAAAAAATCAATGGCTGACAGTTTTTTTGCCCTTACAAAAAAGTTTTCTTCTCTTCGTGTAAACTCGGTTTGATAAACAATGGCTGACAGTCTCTTTTCCGACTAAAATTTTTCTTATTTTCTCTTTGTAAACAAACAGGGGGAAAAAATCAATGGCGGGACAGTCTTTTTCATACTGAAAGTTTTCTTACTCTCTGTTTTTAAAAAACAGGTGTTTAAATAAATTGGTGCAGTTTGTTTAAAAGCTCGTTTTTTTAAAAAAAGCATCAATAGTTCGGGTTTTCAGGGTTATAATTTTTGGGCTTTTAAATTGTTCATGTTTTTTTAAACTTTTTTTAGGCCGGGAGTCTTTTCTTTCTCTCCAAAGCGTTAGCAGTCCTACAAGAGTTCACTGGGGTTTGATGTGCTGCGGATTAAAACAAAACTAAAAACCCTTTCCACACAGGGACGGGCTTTCCCTCCATTCTCGGGGACACGGGTCCTTTTCGGGGCTTTCCCTTTCCGCTGTCTTCGTCCCTCGGGGGTTTCCCCCTTCCCCCCCCCCCCTCCCCTCTCTCTCTCTCTCTCTGTTACCCCCATCTACCCCACTTGCCTGCCTTTTCCCAAACCTTTAAAAAGAAAAATTACTTGTTCTGAAAAATTTCCCGTTTCGTCTAACTGCTTAAAAAAATGGGGAACCCTTTAAGGGAAAATTTTTCCTGGTGTAAAAAGAAACCAAGGGAAAATTTTACAGGTATTATCAGAAACCCCAAAACACAAACCGGGGACAGTTAAGCTTTGGGAAAAGGGAAAGCAAAACGAAAAGAAACAGATTCCCACCTTACTCTTTTTTAAACAGAAGGGTTTTGGGTTTCCCTTTTGAAGGGCGTCCCAAAAGGTGGAAAATTTTTTCAGTTTGATGGGTTTCCCGGAAAGAGCACAGGGGAAAAAATCACAATCACCATGCACAGCTTCAAGAGGTACTCTGACTGAAACCCCCTTCACTGTTTGATTAAAAGGGCAAAGGGGTTTAAAGGGAAATAGCCCAACCCCATACGGGGAAAATGAAAAAGGGTTTTATTCATCTGTATCTGCATTACGGAAAAAAGAGGTTTCCAGCCCCCTTTTTGCCTCAGGGATTTCAAAATCCCAAGGGAAAACAATTCTCAGACATGTGTTTTTTTTTCGTCGTTCGTAATTCTCCCGAAGGGAAAAAAAATTGGGAGAAAGTGGCAAGGGTTTTTCATTAGAGCTTTTTTTCTTTTGGTTGGGGCAAAATTTTATGGAAAATGGTAAAAATGTTTCAAGTGTCGCAAAAATTTTCTTCCCCCTTTGGGGGGAAAAAAGGGGGAGTTTCCGGGTAGTGATGAATTAATGGGCTATAATTCGCACAAAAATTTGCTGAAAATGATTGGGTGGGAAAAACCCCAGGGTTTCCCCAGGGGATAGGTTAAGGGGGCAGAACCCCCTCTCTCCATGCCCATCCCCGTCTTCTTTCCGGGTCCTTAAGGTTCCCCGAAATTAAAACAGGTATGTTTTTTGCTGAAGGGGGACGAGGAAGTTTTAATCCCCCATCCTCTTTAACAAAGACCTATACGTGGGAAAGCTTCAAAAAAATTTTTAATTCCCTTTTTGGGTAAAAGTTGGTTTTAAAAATTGTTTTGAAAAGTCTAACAGAAAATGTTTTCAATGTCTCTGTATTGCATGTTTTAATTTTCTATGTTTTGTAGATCATTTTTAAAATCTTCTTTTTTGTCAGTTCGTGGTTTTAACCCGCAGAAACTTTCAGGTTCATGCAGTGCCCCTGACCTCCAAAAAGGGACACTGAGGAATGGGGTTCTTCAAAAGTATCTGATCCCCGCTACATCAGAGTTTCGGGAAGCCCCAGTCTTTTTTCCCGGGAAAGCATCTTTCCCGCCAAATTTTTAGCCCCCCACAAATTTCGGGCCTTTTTCGCCAACACTCTTCCCTGCCAATTTTTTAGCCCCAAAATTCCCTTTCCCGCCATTTTTAAACCTAAACCCTTTTCCTGCCATTTTCGACAAAAACTCCTTCCTGCCTTTTTCGCCCAAAAACTCTTTCCCGGGTTATCAGCCAAACACTCTTTCCTGCCATTATCAGCAAAACACTCCTTCCTGCCATTATCAGCCAAACTATTCTTTCCTGCCATTTATCAGCCAACACTTCTTTCCTGCCATTTTCAGCCAAACACTCTTTCCTGCCATTATCAGCCAAATTCCTGCCATTATCAGCCAAACACTCTTTCCTGCCATTATCAGCCAAACACTCTTTCCTGCCATTATCAGCCAAACACTCCTTCTGCCATTATCAGCCAAACATTCTTTCCTGCCATTATCAGCCAAACACTCTTTCCTGCCATTTTCAGCCAAACACTTTTTCCTGCCATTATCAGCAAATTCCTGCCATTATCAGCCAAACCTCTTTCTGCCATTATCAGCCAAACACTCTTTAATGCCATTATCAGCCAAACACTCCTTCCTGCCATTATCAGCCAAACACTCTTTCCTGCCATTATCAGCCAAACACTCTTTCCTGCCATTTTCAGCCAAACACTCTTTCCTGCCATTATCAGCCAAACACTCTTTCCTGCCATTATCAGCCAAACACTCTTTCCTGCCATTATCAGCCAAAAACTCTTTCCTGCCATTATCAGCCAAACACTTCCTGCCATTGTCAGCCAAACATTCTTTCCTGCCATTATCAGCCAAACACTCTTTCCTGCCATTTTCAGCCCAACACTCTTCCCTGCCATTTTCATCCCAACACTCTTCCCTACCATTTCAGCCAAACATTCTTTCCTGCCTTTTTCAGCCAAACACTCTTTCCTGCCATTTTCAGCCAAACACTCTTACCCTGCCTTTTTGAGCCAACACTCTTTCCTGCCATTTTCAGCCAAACACTCTTACCCTGCCTTTTTCAACCCAACAATCTTTCCTGCCTTTTTCAGCCAAACGCTCTTTCCTGCCTTTTTCAGCCAAACAATCTTCCCTGTCTTTTTCAGCCAAACACTCTTCCCTGCCTTTTTCAGCCAAACATTCTTTCTGCTCTTTTCAGCCAAACACTCTTTCCTGCCTTTTCAGCCAAACATTCTTTCCTGCCATTTTCAGCCAAACACTCTTTCCTGCCTTTTTCAGCCCAACATTCTTTCCTGGCAATTTCAGCAAAACACTCTTCCTACTCTTTCCTGCCATTTTCAGCCCAACAGTCTTTCCTGCCTTTTTCAGCCCAACAATCTTCCCTGCTATTTTCAGCCAAACACTCTTTCCTGCCATTTTCAGCCAAACACTCTTCCCTGCCTTTTCAGCCAAACACTCTTTCCTGCCATTTTCAGCCAAACACTCTTTCCTGCCATTTTCAGCCAAACACTCTTTCCTGCCATTTTCAGCCAAACACTCTTCTATGCCATTTTCAGCCAAAAGCTTTTTCCTGCCATTTTCAGCCAAACACTCTTTCCTACCATTTTCAGCCAAACACTCTTTCCTGCCATTTTCAGCAAAACCCTCTTTCCTGCCAATATCAGCAAAACGCGCTGGTGACCTACTCGTTTTTGAGTGAACCAGTGTTTTAGGAAGAAGAAGAAGAAGAAAACACTCTTTCCTGCAAATATCAGCGAAACACTCTTTCCTGCCAATATCAGCCAATCAGTCTCCTGCCATTGTCAGCCAAAAACTCTTCCCTGCCATTTTTAGCCAAATGGTAAATTTTGATTCTCTAAATGACACAGTTCTGAGACAGCGGTTGAACAGAGTTCCTTCTTTGATCAGCTAATTTGAAGTTTTGAGTTTTCACCCATGATCAAATTTTTGCCACATCAGTCTAGACCTGATCGTGTCACGACTTCACTTCCAACGTCAAATGCCATGACATTTTCCTTCATGATTATGATACACGATCACAGAAGCTTGTGAAAGAACCTGAATCAGCTGTCAAAAACGCACTGACGTGGAAGACCTAAAACGTCATGAGATTGAATGGCGCCAGCATAAAAGAGCCATTTTTTGGCTGCCCGTCTTCATATGATGTGGTGGTACAGAGTAAAAAGAGACAGGTCCCCTCCCCCACCCCACCCCACACCCAGGATGCTTATCCCCGTCCGCTCTATCACCTCTGGTGTGTTACAACATTAAACCTGCGTGTAACCAAGTTTTGAGGGCAATTCAATCCGTAGACTGAACAGGACATAAAGGTGCCTACTAACCATGCGCTTTGTTCCTTCCCTTTGGCTGTGTAAGGAAGAACCTGTCATATTAAATGTATGTTGATGCACAACAAGACTGTTGGAGAATGTATATATCTTATGCATTCATAGTCCCAAAGGAAGCTTGTCCTAAACAAAGTCTAAACATGACTACTGCTTGCATATAGTTCACTCTCATTAATTCAATCCTTTTCTTTCACAGTGCAGTGCAGGCTTACCGAGTAGGATCAGAGGGAAAGGGCCGACAATCGGTTCATTAATTCAATCCTTTTCTTTCACAGTGCAGTGCAGGCTTACCGAGTAGGATCAGAGGGAAGGGCCGACAATCGGTTCATTAATTCAATCCTTTTCTTTCACAGTGCAGAGCAGGCTTACCGGTAGGATCAGAGGGAAAGGGCCGACAATCGGTTCATTAATTCAATCCTTTTCTTTCACAGGGGCAGTGCAGGCTTACCGAGTAGGATCAGAGGGGAAGGGCTGCCAAACGGTTCATGAGGGACATGCTTTCCAAAGCAAAGGCTGAAACAGAGGCAGCAGGTAGAAAATAAAAATCAGGCTTACGGAAAATATAATCTCTGCGGTTATATTATCTTTAATTCATTAAACCTCTCTCTCTCTCTCTCTCTCTCTCTCTCTCTTCTCTCTCTCTCTCTCTGACAGTGAACTTTTCCTGTGCCTGTATGTTGTTTATTGTTTTATATTGTCTATGCACCCCTTCAATAGGAGCCATGGCCTTAATGAATATATCATCAGTACTCGTATCTCTCCCTTTTAATGAATGAAAGATCATGATTAAATGATGGAATTTTGCATTTTCACTTTGGTTTGCTCTTATTTACATAGCCATATACACATGTGTACATGCACACAACACATACGCACTGTGCTATCACACACACACACACACGCACGCGCACACACACACACACACACACACACACCACACACACACACACACACACACACACACACCACATACACGCACACACGCACGCACACGCACGCACGCACATACGCACATACGCACGCACACACCCACACACCCACAGCTAACAACAGCTGTGCTTGTGCATGTATGCGTGGGTGTATTCAAGCGTGTATGCAGCATGTTCATGGTTGCTTATACACGCATACCTACACTTGCAAGTGTGAGGGCATTATATGTGTAGACATATTATCTGGATATAATTGTAGATTTGAGGATATCTGTCTATTTTAACAGAGAAATAAATAAATGAAATGAAATGATTTTTAACAATATAGAAAACGAATGAAGCAAAAAAGGACTAGCACACTGATATACCAAAAAAAGTAAACAATTATAAACAGAATAGTAACAAATAAAGAATAGATAAACAAACACAACACAGGTGCACATACACACTTTCTGTCACCCCTGTACACGACCCCAGAATTTAGGCACGCATTCTCTTGCAGAACGTGGGCAGGTATGATCGAAAATGTTAGTACAAAAAGTCTGTCAGCGATGGCATGTTCACCAGTTCATGTCCTGTCTGACAGTCTGACCTTTTCCGACGCCACATGACCACCACAACCACCACAGTGGCTATGGACCAGGACAGCAAGGACAGCTCCCACGATGGCACCCATGGTGGCTCTGAATCAGACAAAATCAGTGATGTGCGATCTTCTTCTGTTGGATGTGTGCTTATGTGCAGAGGGGTGTTGGGGACAGGGCTGGGAGTGGGGATGTGAAAGGACAGCCTTTGTCTTCTCAAAACATCATTCCCAAAGCACTTTACTTACCGTCGTCCACAGCCTTTGTCTTCTCAAAACATCATTCCCAAAGCACTTTACTTACCGTCGTCCACAGCCTTTGTCTTCACAAAACATCATGCCCAAAGCACTTTACTTACCGTCGTCCACAGCCTTTGTCTTCTCAAAACATCATGCCCAAAGCACTTTACTTACCGTCGTCCACAGCCTTTGTCTTCACAAAACAGCATTCCCAAAACATTTTTTTACCGTCTTCCACAGCCTTTGTCTTCACAAAACAGCATTCCCAAAACATTTTTTTACCGTCTTCCACAGCCTTTGTCTTCTCAAAACATCATGCCCAAAGCACTTTACTTACCGTCGTCCACAGACTTTGTCTTCTCAAAACATCATGCCCAAAGCACTTTACTTACCGTCGTCCACAGCCTTTGTCTTCTCAAAACATCATGCCAAACACTTTACTTACCGTCGTCCACAGCCTTTGTCTTCTCAAAACATCATTCTCAAAGCACTTTACTTACGTCGTCCACAGCCTTTGTCTTCACGGTGACCCATCAGCCTCCGTGCAGCCTGCTTTCGTGCACACCAGACGATGACACGAAATAAAAAAACAACATATACACAGAAACTGTCGTGAAGATCACCTCCCAGAAAAAGAGTCCTTCCTTTAAACAGATTATTT
>CM031610.1:90360783-90395783 GCA_018398815.1 Conus ventricosus
GAGCTAAAAAAAAGGCAGTTGTAAGAATACTTATGTTTCTTGGTGTCTTCACAAACAGCTCAGGCCAGCCCTCTAGTGTTGGTCTGATGAGGTACCTCATCTGTCATGTGTGATGTGAATCAGATAACTCTGTACAACATTCGTTCAATGATGGATGACAGTGAAGGAATAGTGCAGTCAACCTGATAAGTTATTTATATCATTGTTGTGTGATTTGGAACATTTGGGGGGGGGGGGGGCAAGAAATCAGAAGTGATAAAGAACAGCGTGTGAACTGTAGCTGAACATGGCAAGGACACGTAATCCATGTCACAACAGCAAAATATCTTGACATGTTCTTTGACCTACATAAAAATGCAGTTTGTATAAACTCTGCCAAACAGGTTTGCCTGGAACTTCATCAGAATCATTCCATTAGTCATCACCTAAGTGATGAATCAGCCATTTCTTTTTCAGTGCTTTTGTATTTTTCAAGATTGTTCCTAACTTCTGTGTCTGCTTCACACACTGCTTCATTACTGCAGTGACTGTTGTTTTAAACACCACAAGACTAGAACACTGGATCTTGACTTACCTCGGTGTGTGGAAAGATAGCCTCATGGATAACACTTGTGTTGGAAGCCAGGGATTCCCAGGTCCATGGTTCAAACCTCACAAGGGGTCTTTTTTCACTGTCTTTTCTAGTACACCCTAATTGGTGGTCTGAGTGCTAGTTTTTTTTTTAATTTTTTATACTTATCTGCCCAAAGAAAGGCCTTGTCCATAATTGGCAGGGAACATCGCCATGGTAACAGGATCCCCATGAAACGTACCTGCCCGAACAAATACCTTGTCCTAAAAGACATGGAACATCACCATATTACCAGGATCCCAAGGAAACATACCTGCCCTAAACTACTGCCTTGTCCTTTAAGACATGGCACATCGCCATATTACCAGGATCCCCATGAAACATACCTGCCCTAACTAATATCTTGTCCTGTAAGACATGGCACATCGCCATATTACCAGGATCCCAAGGAAACATACCTGCCCTAACTACTGCCTTGTCCTTTAAGACATGGCACATCGCCATATTACCAGGATCCCCATGAAACATACCTGCCCTAACTAATATCTTGTCCTGTAAGACATGGCACATCGCCATATTACCAGGATCCCAAGGAAACATACCTGCCCTAACTAATATCTTGTCCTGTAAGACATGGGACATCACCATATTACCAGGATACCAAGGAAAAGTACCTGTCCTAACTACTACCTTGTCCTATAAGACATGGCACATCGCCATATTACCAGGATCCCAAGGAAACATACCTGCCCTAACTACTGCCTTGTCCTATAAGTCATGGGACATCGCCATATTACCAGGATCCCAAGGAAACATGCCTGTCCTAACTACTACCTTGTCCTATAAGACATGGAACATCACCATATTACCCGGATCCCAAGGAAACATGCCTGTCCTAACTACTACCTTGTCCTATAAGACATGGAAAATCGCCATATTACCAGGATCCCAAGGAAACGTACCTGTCCTAACTACTACCTTGTACTATAAGACATGGCACATCACCATATTACCAGGATCCCAAGGAAACGTACCTGTCCTAACTACTAGCTTGTCCTATAAGACATGGCACATCGCCATATTACCAGGATCCCAAGGAAACGTGCCTGTCCTAACTACTACCTTGTACTATAAGACATGGCACATCGCCATATTACCAGGATCACAAGGAAACCAAAGGTGGGTAGGGAGCTAACCTCTCCTCCAGTTAGGCAGTAAGAGTGATCATTCTGAGCGAGTTCACAGCATGACGAATGTAAGAACTGGCTCAGTGTTTGCTCCTTTTTCTGACTAAGCAGGGAGGTGGGAAGGTATCCTGTGTTGTTGAGTTCTTGGTTTTGGTACTGTACAGCGACATTTCCATGTCAATAATGGAAAGAAAGAAACAATGTCTCTGGTGAGCATGCTCCCACCATCCTTTTCGATATTCAGGCATTTGTTTGTACGGGTAAATATGAGAAAAAATGAAATTTACTGCTAAAACAGTTTTATGGTATTACAATATTCTTACCTGTCCAAACACAAGGTTGCCCTACCATTTGCCTTTTCTGCTAGGGAAAGATGTGAAAAGTGAGCAATGTTTGAATATGGCTCAGTGAAGTGAACCTGCTAAGGGAGATCATTCTTACTGTTTAACTGGGTGCAGAGGTGAGGTTAGCACCATGATCTCCTAGTGTATATTATCTAAATTCTGATAATGTAGCGATGTTCCATGCCAAACAGGGGTGGGGTGTTTGTATGGAAGTAACTCTACCATAATCTACTTGTAGTAGTGAGATCCTTTGTTGATGAACAGGAAACTGAGGCCCATGTGTGGCACGCGCATAGCAAGAATGTAGCCCAATAAAGGAGGCACAGCAGTGAGAGCCCAATAAAGGAGGCACAGCACTGAGAGCCCAATAAAGGAGACACAGCAGTGAGATAGTTATCGCTGGCCAAAGTCTGTGCACGGGTTTAAGCCACTTTGTTGGGAAATGCACAGAAAAGCAGACATGATGAAAAAGAATGAACAGTTCTTATTGTGCCATGGAAGAGGTGTTCACATTACTTACAGAGAAATCAGTTGCAATGGATAACAACCCAGCACGACATGAGAACACTCAGTACAGACAATTTTCTTCTTTTTCTTATTTACTGCCTTATCCTCTGCACCCTGCAGTGGCCTCAATCCCAAACCGCTCCCTGTGGCTGTCCCTTTCACAGCCACACCAGGTTCTGTCCAGTCACAGCCCCTGTGTCACAGTTCACAGGGAGCAGTCTGCTCCAGGTCTTCAGGGGGCATCCCACTGGAAAACGCATTGCTCTGCTGGCAGGTCACTGAGAGGGTCTGTGGTGTGCCTGTTCCACACATGTGCAGGACACCCTCTACAACACTAATTGCTATGGTCTGTGGTGTGTCTGTTCCACACATGTGCAGGACACCCTCTACAACACTAATTGCTATGGTCTGTGGTGTGCCTGTTCCACACATGTGCAGGACACCCTCTACAACACTAATTGCTATGGTCTGTGGTGTGTCTGTTCAAACACATGCAGGACACCCTCTACAACACTAATTGCTATGGTCTGTGGTGTGTCTGTTCAAACAAACACATGAAGGACAACCCTCTACAACACTAATTGCTATGGTCTGTGGTGTGCCTGTACCAAACAAACACATGCAGGACACCCTGTACAACACTAATTGCTATGGTCTGTGGTGTGTCTGTTCCAAACACATGCAGGACACCCTGTACAACACTAATTGCTATGGTCTGTGGTGTGTCTGTTCCAAACAAACACATGCAGGACACCCTTACAACACTAATTGCTATGGTCTGTGGTGTGTCTGTTCCAAACAAACACATGCAGGACACCCTCTACAACACTAATCACTGAGTCGCGGAGCCAGTGTGAGTGAGCATCCCCTTCAGAGGGCGGCACCACCTCCATATAAAAATAATAATAATATAATAATAATAATAATAATAATAATAATAATAATAATAATAATAAATCGAGCTTATATAGCGCTCTTCGATGAGAGAAAAAGCCACATCCTCAGAGCGCTTCACAATACAGGAAAAATAAAAGTTTCCATAAACATTGCACAATATTGAGAGAAAGGCATCAAAACAAAAGGTCACAAAGCAAGCACTAAAACAGATGCACAAGCCACAACCCCCCCCCCCCCCCTACTCCATCCCTCCCCCCCCCCCCCCCCCCCCCCCCCCCCCCCCCCCCCCCCCCACACACACACACACACACACATCACATTTTATGAACAACGCTCGACAAGAATTTGGGAATAGAAGAAAAGAACCAACCCCCATCCCCATCCCCATCCCCACCTCCATGCATCGACATTCCCCATGAACTTCCTGATACTGATGACTTTGACCTGAATTCACATGATCCAGTCCAGTGTTTGTTGAGCAGAGCAGGAAAAAGGTGTTAAAAGCTTCTTTCTGCCAGGTGAATGTCATGTGAGATATCCTTGTGCTAGGTACAATGATTTTATTCCTAGTGATTTTGAGTAGTTTTGGTATTACTGGCAATATTTCATTCCCTTGTATTCAGTGTAATGAAAGGTTTATCTGCAAAATGTTGCTACAAAGTACCTAGTGTCAGAACAATTGATATAATCAGATCAGTGGTCAATGAAAGACAGCAATAACGGCATTATTTGTTTGAGGTTTACTGTTCAGTGTAACGGTTACAATATTCACAATATTTACTTGTATTCTGTCATTCAGTGAACAATCTGCAAGTTAGAAACCTCCGTCAGACTGGTTCTAAAATGGAGACCAGCATCACGGCTGCCTGGGAAGCCCCCACTGCACTGAAGGGAGCTGCCGCTGACTACAGAGCCTTCCTGTCAGAGGAGAGCCAGCTTCTGTCAGGAGCCAGTGGAGCAGTACCCGCTCAGCTTCCTTCCCCAGCCTCACCCCCGGCACACAGTACTCAGTCTCTGTGACCACAAGAACAAGGAAAGACCCCAACTATGAACCGACGGAGCAGTTCACTTCATCACAGAGTGTGCCGGTGTACACAAGTGAGTGGTTCCATGATCATGATGTGCTGGTCGGTCCATCAGGGTCAGTTGGGGTTAGTCAGGGTCAGTTGGGGTCAGTCAGGGTCAGCTGGGGTCAGTTGTCAAGGTGGAATAGCGCTCTGTGGGGTTGGATGGTGTCCTGTCTTGGGGTTATGAACGGAGGTGAACATGACATGACAGCAGGCAGGAGGAGACGTAGGGAAAATCAAAAGGGATTCTGTGTTTTGCTGGTGGCAAAGCTTGCAGGCGATAGGAGATGTGTAACGGGTGTAAATGTTGCATAGTCACCTTAGGAGGTGTACTGTGCAAAAGTACACTGTGTTATTTTGTCTGGAGTGAATTGCAGCAATGTTACATGTATGCACACAGTTAAATGTCCATTCTTTGGCACACATGTGCATGTGTATGAAATATATAGCCATGTACCACATCATCTCTGCTTACACATGTGTATGCACATGTACTTTACATACAAACATACACATTCATACATGCATGCACACACACACACACACACACACATACACCACACACACACATGCGCATGCACATGTACACACACATGTACCAACACACACACACACACACACACACACACACACACACACACACACACACACACACACACACACACACACACACACACGTTTATCTGCATGCTCATATGTGCCTGCATCCACACTCACACACAATTCACACACATACAAACACACACACACACTCATACATACAGATGCACACACACACACACTCACATACAAGATGCAACTCACACACGCTCACTCACACACACACACACACACACACACCACACACACACACACACACACACACACCACACACACACACACACACACACACACACACACACACATACTCACAAATTCAAAGTTAATAACATCACACTTAAATACGCTTCAAATATTAAATTCCTTGGTGTTTATATAACGTCCAAGCTCTCTTGGAACCTGCATTTAGAACATGCTGTAAATTAAGCAAGAAAGTCATTGAACCTTCTAAAAGTCATAAGCAAACAAAGCTGGGGTCAAGACACAAAGACATTAATTCATTTGTCCTCTGCTCTAGTTAGGTCTAAATTGTCGTATGCACAAGGGGGATTCTTTAGTGCCCAAAATTTTATTGAAAAAAAAACTGCGGCAAGTTTGAAAAGGGCATAAAGAAACCCCCTTGGCTTTCCCTTTTTTCAGGGTTTTCCATCATAGGACTTTACCATAAAAGCGGGTTGAAATTGCCTCTTGATGATCAGCGAAATTTTCCCCCTTCCTAAATACATTTTAAGGGGGCCTAAAAATTAAAAATTAAAACCCAAAGGGAAAACCTTAAAATCGGGCCCCGATATTTTTTTCCTAAGCTTTTGAAAAACGTTTTGGGATCTAAAAAAAAACTTTTTCTTACTTTTTTCTTCTAAACTTTGAAAAAAAATTAAAACCACAAATAAAAAAAAAAATTTAAAGCTTTTGCTTTTCAAAAGTCTCCCCCCAAATTTGGGATTTTTTTAAAGGGCAAAGTTTGTTTTTTAACTTTTAACTTTTTCCCAAATTTATAACATCAATGTCCCTTGCATTTTAAGCTAACCCCCAATAAAGGGATTTTTTTTTTCCCAATAATTAAAAAATTTTCATGAGGGTTTCTTTATTAGAAAATAGGCAGGCTGGGGTTTTTTGCCCTCCCCCCCTTTTTAAAAAGTTGAAAAAATTTTTTTTTGGGAAAAGGGACTTTCCCATTTTAAACAGCTAAAATTAAGGGAAATTTTTTTTTTTTTTTTTTTAAAGGGCTTTCAGTATGCCCTTGAAACACCATTAAATTTTTTAGGGTTCACTTTTTTGGTGTAGACTCAAACAGTTCCCCCAAGCTTTAAAATAAAACAAACCCCAAAAAAACCGGGCTGAAATAATCACAGAAAATAAAGTACTTTTTCCCTGTTCTCATAAAAAGGGGGTTTTTTGCAGTTGATTTTTGTTGGATCCCATTTTCATTTTTTCCAATATTGGAAAGAAGGGGCGATCGTACTGTTTGGGGACGGGTAAAAAAAATCTTTTTAAATCAAGGATTTCCCATTCTTTTGGTTTACAAAAAGGGTTTTACATCTTTTTAAAAAAAAGGTTCTTTTAAAAAATTTTTGGAAAAAGGTATTAAAGATCTTTGTTTCCCCAAGTACATAACCCTAATTCTTCAATAAAGTGTTGTTTAAACGCTTGGGGCAAAATTTTTTAAAAAAAAAGAGAACCTTTAAAAAAATTATATTTTTTTAAATAAAAAAAAAGGTCGAAAACCCCCAAAACACCCCCAAAAAGGGTTTAAAACTTTTTTAAACAGATTGGTTTTTAAAAGGGTTTTCCCAAAACCAATTTAAACCAAAAAACACCCCGTGGGGATGGGGGGGGCTTTTTAAACAGTTGTCCCAAACCACTTTTTTTGTCCTTTTGCCCCTTATTTTGAACCCGCTCTTTTCAAAATTAGAAAAGATAAACTCTAAAAAAAATTTTCCCAAGAACCTTTATTTTTTTTAAACTTTTTTTTCAAAAATTTAATGATAAGTCCAGGGGGTTTCGTTTTTTTTTTTCGGCTATTTTGGGACTGTTTTTTTTTTGGACTTTTTCCCTTTTGGATTTATTAATTTCTTTTATCTAAGGTTGTTCTTATGTAGTTTTTCCCCCTAATTTTTAAACCACACACAGGGCAACACACACAAAACCAAAAAATGCGCACACACACACACACACACCAAACCCAAAACCCCCCACACACACCCCCACACACACCACACACGCACAAAAAATTTCAAGCCCATGAAATTACCCCACAAAAATTGCACAAATACAGTAAACGCTTACTTCCGCCAAATTTCCCATTTTAAAAGTAAAAACAACAATAAAAAAAGAAACAACAACACTAAACCCCTACAGTTTCCCACCCAGGGGCCGCATGCCCCAAAAACACACACCCACACACACACACCACCCACACACACACCCACCACACACCACCCCACCCCCCCCCAAAATTGACCCCACCTAGCCCCCAAAAGGGTGGCCCCCTATTTCCCTCTGAATCATCAAAAATTAGGGTGAATTACTGCAAAGCCCCAAATTTTGGGTTTTGACTTTTTGCAGGAGAGCATTTTGATTTTAAAACAGAATCTAACCTGACAGTCTCCCTTTTTATACTGTGGTGACAATTTTGCTTGATATGGAAAAAAGTTTTTCTAAAACTTGAATTACCCAGGGCAATGTTTTCCTTTGAAAAAGTAGTTTTTGAATCCCTTTCCAAGTGAAGGGGGCACAGGGGGTAAAATGTGGATAATACCTCTGTTTTATTGGAAAAAAGATGAAAATGCTAAGTGCCCATTTTCTGAAAAAAATTTCTTATGTTTTTTGGGAAGGGTTTTGGGAATGAAACAACAAGAATGCGTGAAATTGTACCCAAAAAAAGCACAAGGTTTATTGGTTTACCAACCCGAACACTTCCCTTTTTTTCCTTTTCCCCAAACCTCGAATAAATCTTTTAAAATTTCTGTTAGTAAGAATTTTTATTTCCTTTTATTAAAATTTTCAAAAGTTTTTTTTTTTTAAAATATTGAAGTGTTACAGTTTGATGAAAGTAATTTTAAAAATGCAACAACTGCAACCCTTTGACCGGGGGAAAAATTTTATTTTTAGGCTTTGTGTTTTTTAGGACAAAAGGGCCGAAATACACCCTGCCGGGGATACAGTCACACTTGAACCCTCCCCTTTTCCACTTTCCTTCATTGTGTTTCTTTCCCGACCCGGGGATCCCGGGTACACTGAGGATGGCAATTCCCGCTGTGCCAAGCGCAGGGTTGGGAAAGTTTCATTTTTCCCGGCCGGGCCGTGGTTAAAAAACCAAACCAATAAACTGTGACAGAGTACACAGACAGTGACTGTGTCAGGTCAGGCCTCCCCTCTGTCTGC
The DNA here is from genome assembly GCA_018398815.1 of Conus ventricosus. NCBI lineage: Eukaryota > Metazoa > Mollusca > Gastropoda > Neogastropoda > Conidae > Conus > Conus ventricosus. The sequence continues at coordinate 90,369,341 of CM031610.1, forward strand.
CACCTTCGCCATCCAGGATGCTGAGCAGACTTACCACGTGAGCATCGTGGCCGTCAGCAATGGCATCTCCGTGACACCAGGACAGAAAGTTTCTTTGTGGATGCTGCTGGTGAGGGTTTTGTTCTTCTGAGTATTGTCATGTATGGGCAGGGAGAGGGTGGGGTGGGTTGGAGATGGTTGGGAGGAATGATCCTGGAACACACACACTCACACACAGACACACACACAGACACATACACAGACAGACAGACACACACACACACACACACACACACACACACACACACACACACACACACACACACACACACACACAAAACACACACACACACTCTCTCTCTCTCTCTCTTTTAACGTGGTGACAGCCCTGATATGGCCCTTTGCGGTCGGCTGGGCTATAAGCAACATTATCTTATTATCTTATCTCTCTCTCTCTCTCTCTCTCTCTCTCTCTCTCTCTCTCTCTCACACAAAACACACACACACACATGTATTCATGAATGAAGGCATGCACTCGCTCCCGCACATAAGCATGCATAAAGGATATAGATATAGAGCACCAGTTCATTTTTTGATCCTGTGATTATCATTTGTGGATGTTGCACACAATGTGTAGGCTCTATGAATGGGAACAGTTTTTGTTGCAAATCCCCCTGCCCCTCCCCCTTGCCAACATGCCCCCTTTGCTTTTCAGGCTTTTGCAGTTTTGGACACATGTCTGAAGAGAAACTGAACAATTGAACCAGCTGTCCCCCCCCCCCCCCCCCCCCTCCCTATGCCCTCCTCCACCCAAACCCACCCGGACAAACTGATCAACTCACATAAGGTTCATCCTTGACAAAAGTTTCCAGAGGAGACTAACATTGATAACAGAAAAAAACCCAGGAGATCAGGAATGTCACGTGGGTGATGTCACGTGGTAATTGTTCAAGGGAAACGCTATGCTCAATCCCAACTCAATCGCTCTAACCACACAAACATCAAACTCAAACACGGAAATACGAGTACAAAAAAAACTGAAACTTTACTGTCACAAAAAAAACAGATGTTCACAACATGTTTACATACATATATAAGGACGGGTATACATTTATAACTTCAAAAGGGATGTAAATAAATGGAAGGGACACACACACCCACGCGCACACACACCCACACACACGCACTCACACACAACACACACATACCCACACACACGCAAAATAATCGAATCTCTCTCCACTAACATTCACGCCCGGCCGGATTCTGGGTGGGGCCAGAAGGTAAGGTAAAGCCGGAATGCAATCAAAGGGGTCAAGGGAGCTTAAAAAAAACAGGAATGCTTGCCAAAAACTGATCCTCGAAAATTAAAATAGGGATGATCAGGATTGCCAAGATACAAATCAAGGACAACAACCTGTGGGATGAGACAGGATTAGGGGTCGGAAGGAGACATTTTAGCACTAGATCATTAAATAAGCGAGGCCAAAACAAAGGGGAGGTCTTGGGCAATACCCTAGAATGGGGTAGTATACGGGGGAAGTTCAATGTAAGGGCTGTAAAAAACCCATCCAACTTTAAATTTTCCCACTCTTTTTTTTAAACGCTAACAGACAAAGGGCAGTTCATCACAGAAAGATTGATAAACAATGCATGGTTACACTTGACGACATAGATAAACTGGAAACCCTGCCAACAACAAAAAAAAAACACCATACAGCGGTGAAACCCTGGAAAGCACGTATATGGGGAAATCCCCAACACAACATTCATGTCAGGAAAACATAGCAATAATAGAATAATCCCAGCGCTCTGCTGACAAAACTGATTTAACGCCTGCCCTTTATCTCTGCAATAAAACGTGGATGCCAGATTTTCGGACCGATCCCCCCCAAAGCCTAAAACCGTGTGACAGTCCTGTGCGGGCCCAAAGCGAAGGGAGAGCGCGTCTGTCCGTCGGATGCCACCAAAACAGGATCGTCCTTTCTCCTTCCAAGGAGATACAGTTACCACAAGGAGACCCGAGGTCCGAAGATAAAGGGTTTGAAATACACCCCAGTCAGGCACACAGGTGTGGCGGCCGTCCAACCCCTGTACACATCAGGTAGGGCAGTTGACACCAGCGACCCACGAAGCTGTAGTGGTAGAGAGTGGGGTCGCCGGCGCAACACAAATGCAGGGGTCAGGTTTGAGGTCCTCTCCCCCAAAGATGGTGCACGGCGGGCAGGTGCGTCCTCTTTCCCGACCCGGGGCGAGGAGTCCTTGCGGGTTCCCGGGAGAGGGGCGAGGGGGAGGAAGGGCTGAAGACTGGGAGAGGAAAGGGGAGGGATGTGTGGGCGTAGAAGAAGATGGAGGTAGTTGGGTCAAAGCCGTGGTCGCAGCAGCAGCTGCGGTACCGGTGGCGAGTAACAGCAGAAACCGGAAAGGCGGCGAGACCCGGGCTACAGATGCAAGGTCAGCGGCAGCAGCAGCGGCACCCATGTAGGTCAGCCACTGGTGAGGGGAAGGAGGAAAAAAACCACCAAGAGGAAGAGTAGAAGAACAAGAACAAGTTTCCTTTAAGAAGAAGGGTAGAAGCAGTAGTCCTGGAAAACACCAAAAGGTTTCCCAATAAACATGTCCCGAAGCAAAAACCGTAAGAAGACATCCATTACAGAGAGTAACAAGGACAGGCACGTGCAGAGCGCTTGCAATTTCAGTTCTCAAATAGAAATTAAATACATTACCCCGTTCAGACACTTTGTCTACAAACATATTTCCAATAAACGTTCACAACCGTTTTTTGTCAAACCCCCCGGGGTGGGCTCTCTTGAGTTAAAAAAACGAATCATCTCCCTCGGGAAAAACTTTTTCCCTTTTAAAACAAAGGCCGGAAGCATTAACAGCGCCACATAAACTTATGGGCGCTCTAAAAAATTTTACAAAACTGACAACAAAAAGGGTTTAAAGAAAAAAAAACCCCAAGTCCTGAACACCGCATTTAAAAGGTGAGGGCACTTTAACACACAAAACACGTTGGCAAGACATGACCCGGAATGTGGTAAGGCACGCGACAACACACAGAACACAGCAACACTACATTTTTGGAGGGAAAAATGGAAAACCCACGCTCTACTGCTGTAAAATGAAAAATAAAATGGCCTAGAAGTAAATGAATAATTAAAAGTTGGTATCCCACGAAAAGGTAATATGATAAACGAAAATATACTAAACACAACAAAATAAATATTGAAATAATTTAAATAGCTGGGAGGAAAACCAATTCTTAAAATAGATTTGGGAAAATAAATAAAAAATAAAGAAAACAGATATGAACAACTAGCAATGTTCACCAACTCGACTTGTGAAAGGGACTCCTTGAGGAGCCGGAATATAGTAACCCCTGCAGGCTCGTATCCCCGGTCGGGGCCCTTTAAAAGTTTAGAAAAAAAACGGGCTTCTCCCTCTACGTGAATACGGGATTCACGACTGCGATATGGATCACAGGAATACAACAAAAAGCTGGACAGACGACAGCACTCCTATGGAGTACAATGGTTTGGTTCAACCCAAAAGGTAAAAACCTGATGCCAAGAGCCCGGAGATATGGATCTCCAAAAAAAATAATGCAACGCAGTTTCCCTCAAAGGCGAAACAATGGTGGCTCCCCGAGGGATATGGATCCCTCACAAAAATACAGTTACAAGAAAACCTGCATGCATAAGGCTTGCAACACGTTACTTTCCTCCCACTTCTCCCAACCCAATCTCGACTGCCTCGGTCGGTTTAAAAAAAAACTCATTCGCAGGTGAGAGGGGCTCACTCACCCCACTTTTTAACCCCACGTGCAACCCGAGTCCACACGGAAAACACATGACAAGCAGGATGGAAGGTGGGTTGCAGGAGTTTAAAGCTAAAATAAAACTCGGTTTTTTTTTTATGACAAAAGGGACACTCTGCTTAGGTTACTTTTTAACAAAACTAACCCCCTACACAAATTTTCCCCTCTGGACAAAACGGACCTTGAACATGACAGTTGGAAAAAACAGCGGCGCGTGACACACCCCCCACCAAAAAAGCTCGTACTAATGAGGTCCCAGCTACCCAACCTGTCCATGTTCAAAGGTACATTGCAAGTAGAAAACGAGAAGAAAAAAAAACACCACAAATCACGGTCCATGATACACGCAGTTCAGCGAATCTCCGGTCAGCACCGAAAGAACAGGAAACAGCCTATGTCTCCATCCTACTAAAGAAAATCCGCCTCTACATTGTCCTTGCCAGGGATGCGCTCAAAGTCAAACACGTGGCTCTGAAGTTCAATAGCCCATCCCATTAACCTTCGGCTCACGGGCCCGATGCGATAAAGGTATTGCAGCGGGGTGATGATCAGTCTGGAGCACGAATTTCCGCCCGTAGAGGTAGGGATAGAATCGACGGATGGCCCAAAACAACAGCTAAACACTCCTGCTCTATCGTAGATACCGCAACTCCGCCCCCGTCAGTTTCTTATGACGTACCCCACGGGTTGAAACCCCCCTTCCCCTGGGTCCTGGAGTAATGCAGCGCCTATCCCCGTTGCTGAGGCGTCTGTCCGCGGACAAAAGGGAGTTCGGGCTCGGGAGCTGTAGCACGGTTTAAAAGTAAGCGCCTTTTTTAAACCGTCTGAACGCTGTTCACACCCCTGATCCCCCCGGATCTGTTCTGGAAGTTTCCCCCTTGGTTCTGTCGGTGAGCGGGAAGGGCCAATTCTGAGAAGTTGGGTATGAATTTGCGGTAATACCCACGAGGCCCAAAACGATCTCAATTGTTTTCTTGGTTTTAGGGGGTGTTGCATCCTGGATCTTTCTTTGATTGTCGTCTTCAGGATACACCAACCCTTCTTGAAGCTTGTGTCCAAGGAACGAGATCGATGTTTCTCCCAGTTGGCATTTGGCAGGTCTTGCGGCAAGCTGAACCTCCCTCAGTCTCTGGAAATGTCCGAATGACCTCTCATGCCTGTTCCATTCTTGGGTCGCGATGAGCAAATCATCCATGAAATTTGGGCTTCCTGGAGCTGAAGGGGAGACAACACATCCTCATGACGCGGCTGAACACTGTTTCCAGCCGTCATTCAGCCCGAATGGCATGACGGTCCATTGATACGGGCCTTCGGTGTGGTAAACGCTGTCTTTTCCTTGTTGGCAGGCGCCATGGGAATCTGCCAGTATCCTTTTGTGAGTCCGTTTGGAAAATACTTTGCTTTGCTCAACTGTGCGAAGTTTGTAATCAACGTCAGGGATGGGTTCGGCATCGAATTCCAGTACCTTGTTGAGCTTTCTAAAGTCAACACAAAAAGCATTTTCCCATCTTTCTTCCTCACAAGCAACACAGGGGACGAGTATGGGGAAAGTAACACCGTTCGATGACACCCATCTTCAACATGGAGTCGATTTCCTCCCTACAACCGAAGCCTGGGAATGTGGCAGGGGGAAACTGTCTTACCTAATGGCTCCTCTGCGAGAGGCTGGAGCGAGCAAGTTCCAGGTTACACCGCAAAGGAAGATCGACTAGGATGTCAGAGAACTCCCACACAAGGATTCCAATTGGACTCTTTGCTCAGTAGACAAATCAGCAGAGATTTTGACATCTTTCCAGGTCTTTTCAGGATTCAGGGGCAACAGGGAATCTGGTAATCCACGACTGGCGTTTCCTCGATTGGTTCGATGACTACTGGGGCAAATCCAGTTTGGACCCTCCCCCGCCTTTGATCTTTTTCAGCAAATTCGCGTGATAGAGCTTGCTCTTCCCTTTGATGCTGATGATGAAAGCCCCAATCGCTGGTCCGCTGTTCGACCTTATATGGCCCCTGCCAGGCTAACTGGAGCTTGTTATGCATGGACGGAAGGAGAAGGAGCAACCCACTCCCGGTTCGAACCACGTTCACGGCCTTCTTTCAAAGATCGTTTATCCCTCTCCTGAGCTCGCTTGAGATGAGATGAAGCCAGTTCGCAGTCTCTGCAATCCTGTTCCTCAAGTCAAGCACATATGCGATTTCTGTCTGTTTTTCCTCCTCCGGTTTCTCTTTTCCAATGTCTTCAATAGGACTTTGGGCCCCTTACCGTTCGTCCGTACAACATTCAAAGAGGAAAAAAACGCCATGGTCTCCTTTTGGCACTTCACGGTAAGCAAAGAGGACACCTGGGATGTATCTATCCCACTCCTTCGGTTGCTTTTGGGCCCAGAGTCGCTTCAACATTTGTTTCAGTGTGGCATTAAAACTTTCGACCGACCGTTTGTTGCCCCATGATAGGGAGTCGTGGTCACGATGTATGTTGAGTAAGCGGAAGACCTGTGCATAACCTCCGACATAAATTGTGTCCCTTGGTCGGAAAGAAATTGGTCTGGAATTCAGTCGGGTCCACTGCCCCAGAGTGCTTCGGCGACAGTTGGAGCATCATGGACTTCAGAGAAACTGCTTCAGGGGAAATCTCGTGGCATAATCCACCATGACGAGGATGTACCGATGTCCTCGAACTGAGGCTGGGATGATGGGCCCCACAAAGTCCACTCCTACCTTAAGAATGGGGGTTCGTACTAGTGGCACTTTCCCAAGGGAACTCTTGTGTTATAGCCTTTGGGTGTTGTTCGTTGGCCCCGTCACAAGAGCGGCAATACTGTGCAATCTTTCCCCATGCCAGGCCAGTAGAATTCTTGCCTGATCCTCTCGAGTGTTCTTCTTGACCCCAAAATGTCCAGCCATGGGGGAATCGTGTCCCAACTGTAGGACATTGTCGCGGAGAGTGCGAGGCAAAACCACTGTTCGAGCTTCTGGTTCTTCCCCTCAAAAGTTCGCTTGAGAACGCCTTTCCTCTTGTTGAACAGGTTGCCCAGCTCCCCCCGAATCGGTGGGGCTTCCAGTTCTTTTCGCCCCTGATTGAGGGTAGGATCCGCTGCTGTAAAACCCTTTCACCTTGTCGGGGGTCACACTCGCCACGCACTCCTCTTGAGTGGCCTCAATAGCGGTTTGAGTGCTCTTGCTTCTGTTGGGCACGGGGGTTTGCCATCCTTGCACAGGCTTGAAGAGGTAGGCCCAGTGGAGATGTCCCGAATTGTCCCATCCTCGAACTTCCCACGTTCTATCAGCAAGGGGTATGCAGGTTTGTCCACCCCGTGCCCAAACCGTCCCCTCAAAATATGGAGTCGACATACGGTCAGTGCAGGGGGGGCCGCTTGGACTTGAATCCTGCCTCAAACCTGCACCCTCACACATGGGCCCTGTTCAGCATCAGCAGGGATCAGACTCTGGTCAACAAGATTCCCGATGCACCAGAATCCCAAATGGCATCAAACGACACACCTGAACCACGGATGCGAATTGGGGAAACTCTGGTTCGCCTGACGGGGTGATGCTCCATGTGCCACAGACCCCTGATCCAGCCTCACAAATTGAGCGGCTGCTCTCAGCTTGGGGAAACACATTTCTCAGTGCTCAGTAGATCACACTGAAAAAAACCGTCTTATTACTTTGGGAGGACCTGTTCCTTGACCGCTGTAAGTTTCAAAGACGGAACAGCAGGTTGTTTCTGGGCGGTCCGTCCGATGGCTTGGGACTCTTGTTGGGTCTAGCGTCAGAATGAAAAAAACGCCTGGGATCCGCAAATGGGTTCGGCAAAGTTAATGGCCTCTTGGAACGATGCAGGACGGGCTTCTCCAGTTTGATCCCTTTGATCTGCTGACGCTACGTTGCTCAGCTGCTCCCGTAGGACAGCATCCTGTATGGGCAACCCCGAGGCATCCACCCAATAGTTCAAGTCTTCCTTAATCGGGCCCCAAAACTGGAGGAAGGTTTCGTCTCGGCCCTTGTTCATAGTCCTAAACCGACGACGGTAGGGACTCGGCGTCATGTGGAGCCCCTTGCGAAGGGCCCGCTTTGAGATCCTCATAGGAATGGGGAAGGAAAGTTGACCAACGCCTCCTTAGCCATACCCTGGAGACTCGACTTCAGGTATATCGCCTTTTGCCATCAGTCATGCCAAAAGGGTCTACCAAATCCTCGAAGTGTTCCAGGAACACGTCTAGGTCTTCCCCTGGTTGGAACAAAGGAATGCGGATCTTGGGCGGCGAAACCCAATGCCCCTTAAATCCTGGGTTGTCCCTCTCGCTCCCAAGGTCATGCTCTCCACCTCATGTCCTGATGCCACAGAGGACAGTCGCTCTGTCCTGGCTTGCTCCAGGATCTGTCTGGTCTCAGCCCCACTTCTCTCAGCCTCTTCTCTCTCCTGCTGCCTGGTGTTCTCTCTCTCTTTCTTTCCTCCTGCCTAATCCTAGCAGCCTCTTTACGCTCCTCCCTTCTAATCTCTCTCTGGTCTTCTACGTGCCTCTTCAGCCTCTCCTTAGCTTCCTTCGGGTTCTCTCTCCTCCCTCTCTGCTATTCTCAACTCTCTCTCCCCCCTTCTCCTTGGCCTCCGCTCCCTCTCTTCAGCTCTCTCGTGCCTCCTAAAGCCTCCAGTTTCCTCTCTCTCAGCTCTCCTAAACCTTCCCTCTCTATCCCCCAACTAAGATGATCCCTCTCCCCCCCCTCCTCACGTGGCCTCAGCGGTGCTCTATTGTCAGGAAGGATATCCACGATCGGCGGGCGAAGGGGGGTTTCGTTGGTCGGTGGAGGTCCAAAGTATTGGGGGATAGACCCTGGAGGATGTGAAAACCCTGGACGTTCACGGACTGACTCAGTCGGAGTAGTTAACTGAAATGAGGAAGGAGGTCAGACCGGCCGACGCGTGGTTACCATCCCAGGCGGCGTCGACATCGTGGTTATAACAGTGGTCGTCACACTCCCGGCAGGCGAAGGAAAGAGCTCTCCACAGAAGCTTTTCCCAGACCGACTGCGGCAGCAGAGACAGATCGAGTCATAACCCCTTTTAGTATCCATGGTTTCGCAAAACCCCATTGATTCTCGGAAAGATAAGTTCCGGAAAACAGTGTACTAACCCTTGCACTACACGTTCGCGAGCAGTACACACACAAAGATTTTTCCGCGCGAGTCACAGTAGCTCGCCAGCCTAATGGACCCCAACACAATGTCAGATCAAGCACGGTAAAACTAAATCACAAGCCCAAGTCAATGAAGTGAACTCTAGCAACAACCCAATTTGGGAGGCACTGATCGGTTTCACCGGCACTAAGTAAGTCACCCACCGGGTGCGGACATCGGCTAATGAATATATCTGCACTAGCCTGGAGCCCTAACTCATGGAATGGAAACGTCAACAATAATCAAAAACATGAACTGGTAACCAGTAACGATCCTCCTCATTGGACTGCTGCACTAAGACCTGTTCACACAAAATAAACACTCGTGTATCACCAAAGTCCTTCCCCCAATGTGTCAGAGCACACACACTGTAACCCGCTCAGAAGCAGAACAACTGCCGAGCGATTTATAAGCTATCTCTGTGCACACACAAACTATTACTAAAATTCAAAAATCACATTTATGAATTCACTCCTAACGCACCCTTTACACGATCACAAAGTGTACACTACACAATTCCCAAACAATACAACAAGCCAACCAAACACGACTAAAACCCAAATTCCGTCAAAAAACTATTTATGTCCTAGGGCTACAAAGAGAGAAGAAGATGACACCTGTCACCACGACGCCCACGATTTAACGGTAGGACGGGGCCAAATCTAACGCGGGGAAGTTTTTCCCCGGTCAGGACTCTCGATCTGTGAGAGAGTATAACCTAAACTAAACAACTTTTCCCAAAAAAACAATATAATGAATAAACAGCAGTAGAGGGTTTAGTCCACCTCCAAATGTTACCCCCCTACTACGCTAGGGGTCAAACCCTCCAAACCCCCCAAAGGCCTATTCCGTAAACACAATTCAAGCACAAACACTACGCCCAAAAACAACAAACACAACAGGCAGCGCAAAAGGTCAAGAAAGGTCACAGCGATCCCGGACGAGCCCCATTATTGTCACGTGGGTGTGTCACGTGGTAATTGTTCAAGGGAAACGTAGCTCAATCCCAACTCAATGCGCTAACCACACAAACATCAAAATCCAAACACGGAAAAACGAGTACAAAAAAAAAATGAAACTTTACTGTCACAAAAAAACAGATGTTCACAACATGTTTACATACATATATAAGGACGGGTTTTACATTTATAACTTCAAAAGGGATGTAAATAATGGAAGGGACACACACACCCACGCGCACACACACCCCCACACACGCACTCACACACACACACACACATACCCACACACACGCAAAATAATCGAATCTTCTCCACTAACATTTTACGCCCCGGCCGGATTTGGGTGGGGCCAGAAGGTAAGGTAAAGCCGGAATGCAATCAAAGGGGGCAAGGAGCTTAAAAAAAACAGGAAAAGCTTGCCAAAAACTGATCCTCGAAAATTAAAATTGGGATGATCAGGATTGCCAAGATACAAATCAAGGACAACAACCTGTGGGATGAGCAGTGATTACGGTTTGGAAGGAGAAAATTTTAGCACTAGATCATTAAATAAGCGAGGCCAAAACAAAGGGGGCGTCTTGGGCAATACCCTTAGAATGGGGTAGTATACTGGGGGAAATTCAACTGCTAAGGGCTGTAACAAACATCCAACATTAATTTCACTCTTTTTTTTAAACGACAGACAAAGGGACAGTTCATCACAGAAAGAATTTATAAACAAGCATGGTTTTCACTTGACGACATAGATAAACTGGAACCCTGCACAACAACAAAAAAAAACACCCTACAGCGGTGACAACCCTGGAAAGCAGTATATGTGGAATGCCCAACACAACATTCCTGTCAGGCAAACTAGCATAATAGATAAACAGCGCTCTGCTGACAAAAATGATTTAACGCCTGTCCTTTATCTCTGCAATAAAACGTGGATGCCAGACTTACGGACCGATCCCCCCAAAGCCTCAACCGTTTTGGACAGTCCTGTGCGGGTCCAGCGAAGGGAGAGCGCGCTGTCCCCTGGATGCACACCACAACAGGATAGCGTCCTTTCTCCCTTTCCCTGGAGTACAGTTAACACAAGGAGACCACGAAAGGGCCGAAGTGAAGGTGAATACACTCCAGTCAGGCCCACAGGTGTGGCGGCCGTCCAACACCCGTACACATCAGGTAGGGCGTGACACCAGCGACCCACGAAGCTGTAGTGGTAGAGAGTGGGGGTCGCGGCGCAACACAAAATGCAGGGGTCAGGCTGAAGGTCCCTCTCCCAAAGATGGTGCACGGCGGCAGGTGCGTCCTCGTTCCGACCCGGGGCGAGGAGTCCTTGCGGGGTTTCCCGGGAGGGGCGAGGAGGAGGAAAGGGCTGAGACTGGGAGAGGAAAGGGGAGGGATGATGTGGGCGTAGAAGAAGATGGAGGTAGTTGGGGCAAGCCCTGGTCGCAGCAGCGCTGCGGTACCCGGGGGCGGTAACAGCAGAAACCGGAAAGGCGGCGAGACCCGCTACAGATGCAAGGTCAGCGGCAGCAGCCCGCGGCACCATGTAGGTCAGCCCCCTGGGGAGGGGAAGGAGGAAAAAAAACCACCAAGAGGAAGAAGTAGAAGAACAAGAACAAGATCCCTTTTAAAAAGGGAAGTGTAGAAGCAGTAGTCCTGGAAAACACACAAAAGGTTTCCCAATAAACATGTGGAAGCAAAAACCCGTAAGCAGACATCCATTACAGAGAGTAAAAAAGGACAGGCACGTGCGAGCGCTTGCTAATTTCAGTTTCCCAAAAAGAATAAATACATTTCCCCCGTTCAGACACTTTGTCTACAAAAATATTTCCAATAAACCCTTCACAACCGTTTATGTCAAAAAACCCGGGGTGGGCTCTCTTGAGTTAAAAAAAACGAATCATCTCCCCCGGGACAACTCTTTCTGTTAACAAAGGCCGGAAGCATTAACCGCGCCACATAAACTTATGGGCGCTCTAAATATTTACAAAACTGAACAACAAAAATGGTAAAGAAAAAAAAACCCCAAGTCCTGAACACACGCATTTACAAGTGACGACACTTAAACACACAAAACACGTGGCAAGACATGACCGGAATGTGGTACAGGCCGCGACAACACACAGAAAAACAGAACACTACATATTTGGAGGGAAAAATGGATAACACGCTCTACTGCTGTAAAATGAAAAATAAAATGGCCTAGAAGTAAATGAAAAATTAAAATTGGTTACACGAAAAGGTAATATGTAACGAAATAATACTCAAAACACAACAAAAAATATTGAAATAAATTTAAAAAGCTGGGAGGAAAACCAATTCTTTAAAATGATTTGGAAATAAATAATAATAAAAGAAAACAGATATGAACTAACTACGCAATGTATCACCAACTCGACTTGTGAAAGGACTCCTTGAGGAGCCGGAATAGTAAGCCCCGCACGGCTTTTATCCCGGTCAGGGCCTAAAAGTTTAGAAAAAAAAACAGGCTTCTTGCCCCCAACGTGAATACGGGATTCACGACTGCGATATGGATCACAGGAAACCAACAAAAAGCTGGACAAGACGACAGCACTCCTATGGAGTACAATGGTTTTTGGGTTTAACCCAAAGGTAAAAAAACCCGATGCCCCAAAAGCCCCGGAGATATGGAATCTCCAAAAAAATAATGCAACGCAGTTTCCCTCAAAGGCGAAACAATGGTGGCCCCCCCGAGGGTATGGATCCCTCACAAAAATAACAGTTACAAGAAAACCTGCATGCATAAGGCTTGCACGACACGTTATCTTCCTCCCCCTCTCCCAACCCAATCTCGACTGCCTCGGTCGGTTTTAAAAAAAAACTCATTCGCAGGTGAGGAGAGGCTCACTCAGCCCACGTTTTTAACCCCCCGTGCAACCGAGTCCCCACGGAAAACACATGACAATGCAGGGGAAGGTGGGTTGCAGAGAGGTTTTAAAGCTAAAAAAAACTCGGTTTTTTTTTTAAGACACAAGACATCCTGCTTAAGGTTACATTTTAACAAAAACTAACCCCCTACACAAATTCTTCCCTCTGGACAAAACGGACCTTGAACATGACAGTTGGAAGAAACATGCGGCGCGTGACAAGGAATAACGGTAATAGTCTGTAATGCATTGAATTCCTCATTTCATCTGTTACTACCATCACTATCGTTCACTGGAAGGCACATCAAACACAGTGTTGCAAAAGTCACAGTGGTAAAAAAAACAGCATGCAAGGGCAGTGTGCTTTCAGCTAAGACACCACAGCTGCAGGTTTAAAAAAAAAATGTGTGTCTGATATTTGTACAAGTTATGATGAAAGATTGTTGAAAACCATCAAGAAAAAAAGGGTTGCAATGCATTTCATCTTGGGCTGCCAAGGAAACTTTGCAGAATTTCAGAATTGTACGGCAAATTTTGTCTGAAGTAATTTTTGCCCACATGCATGGTTTCTGGTTTTGTTAGTGAAAGAGGTGTTTACGGTCTAAACTCTGTGTATTTCACACTGAAATGGTTGGAGTGTTTGGCCTCCGAGCTGATGTTGGTCAGTTCCAGCCTGCTGCTCATGGATTCAGACTTTACAGCTAGAAAACTTTCTCCAGCTAGCAGTAAGTGGGCACCTAATTCGCTTCATGGAAAGTTAAAGGGGTGGAAGGAGAGGTTTGGACGTGATGTTGTGACCTTGATATAATGAACCATCGAATGGTTCACTGACCCTGTGGCCATTTGGCTATAGCACGCCCAAATTACAACAATCTCTGTAAGAAGAAAGTAATGTCAGGTTTTCAGGGGAGAGAGAGGGAGGGGGATGAGGGTGAAGGAGGGTAGGGAGGGAGAGGGAGTAGGGGGGGGGGGAGGAGATGAATGATTGGGCAGACAATACTGATTGTCAGTCTGACAGCAAACCATGATAATTTGTAAAACAAAATTTTTGCACTGTTATTTCCAAAATATTAGTGACAGTTTGCTGTCAGCTGTCATACCCCACTTACTTCACTGGTGGTGGCCCATTTGTCAGTTTTCGTAAACAGAGAACCCTCGTTTGAAAATATGTTTGTGATTTCGCATTTGAATCAATATGGCTTCATCACCAACTTTGAAAGTTTGCAACTGACAAAAATATTCAACTCGACCAAGTGGGTTTTTTTTTTTACCTCTATCTTCTTTGACGTCAGTCTCCAAAGTTTGTGTAAGATTATGAATTTATTTCTATGCAAAAGTCAGAATGAAGCACCCATATAAATCTGTCACTTTTGAAATCTGTTATTCATGTGAAATTTGTGTTGATACTGTTTCTTTCCATGCTTAACAATTTTTGAAATACAAAGTTTGTGAAGATCGCTTTGTTTTCTGTGTGAAAACCATCCAATCAAATTCATTTTTGGTCTTTCTCTTGATAACTTCAAGTCAGAATATTGTTGTCCACTGAACTAGCAATGTAATGCCCATAGCATGTGAAGTTTATGCTGCTTGTGCTTTTTTATTCTTTGTTTACATTGTGTTGGATAGTTCTCTTCATTCATCTGTTTTACCAGTATTTCCTTTGACTAATCAACAGATTGTACCTTCGTGTTTTTTCTGAAGTGAAAAAATAATCTGGCAGGTGTGGCTTACAAACCGGCACAGTTTATGGCCCACAAATTAGGGTACTTGTTATCGGTTTACATGTTCTGAAAGCTAATGAATCATATTGATTTCATGATATCATATTTTATCATCTTGATTTTATGATAGCATATTTTATCATATTAATGTCATGATAGCATATTTTATAATATTGATATTATGATAGCATATTTTATCCTATTGATTTTATGATAGCATGTTTTATCCTATTGATTTTATGATAGTATGTTTTACCATATTGATTTTATGATAGCATGTTTTATCATATTGATATTATGATAGCATGTTGTATCATACTGATATTATGATAGCATGTTTTCAAAGAAAACAAGATGTCATTATTATTGAGTAGGTGCCTGGAGAGTCTTACAACTGTGCATTTGCAATGGTCTGTCTCTTAAAGAGTGAAAACTGAATGCAATGTCATCGTGACCAGCCGTTGTGGTAAGACCGGCAAGGCAGGCTGTGAAATCATGGATTTGAGTCCAGTCAGGGCCACTCTTTGTGGGATTTTCCAGCCTTGGCTGTTTCCCTTCCAGAACGTTGGGCTGAATGGTCAGATTTCCAGACCAGAACGTTGGGCTTAATGGTCAGATTTCCTGACCAGAACGTTGGGCTGAATGGTCAGATTTCCTGACCAGAACGTTGGGCTGAATGGTCAGATTTCCTGACCAGAACGTTGGACTGAACAGTCAGATTTCCTGACCAGAACGTTGGGCTGAATGGTCAGATTTCCTGACCAGAACGTTGGGCTGAATGGTCAGATTTCCTGACCAGAACGTTGGACTGAACGGTCAGATTTCCTGACCAGAACGTTGGGCTTAATGGTTAGATTTCCTGACCAGCACTGCAGGTGTCTGTATCCCAGGCCTCAGATGGATGCTGGGATATGTTATGAAGGTAAGCTTAGTGTGCAGTCCTGTCACACAGTCACTGTCCATAGCGTATCTCCATAGCGTCATCTTCTTCATCCTCGTCCATGTCGGTCGTCATGAAAGGAAAGTGTCGGAATCTGTGACCCATCATGCCTTGCTCTTGTGGTAGCCTCGGTTCTGATTTTCTCTTCCTGTTCACGATCTTGGTAAATCTGTGTCAGAGTTGTTGGTATCAGTAAGCTCGCTGTGACTGGTGTAGGGTGGCCATGGTGTTGGTATCAGTAAGGTCACTGTGACTGGTGTAGGATGGTCATGGTGTTGGTATCAGTAAGCTGTGACTGGTGTAGGATGGTCATGGTGTTGGTATCAGTAAGGTCACTGTGACTGGTGTAGGATGGTCATGGTGTTGGTATAAGTAAGGTCACTGTGACTGGTGTAGGATGGTCATGGTGTTGGTATCAGTAAGGTCACTGTGACTGGTGTAGGATGGCCATGGTGTTGGTGTCAGTAAGGTCACTGTGACTGGTGTAGGATGGTCATGGTGTTGGTGTCAGTAAGGTCACTGTGACTGGTGTAGGATGGCCATGGTGTTGGTGTCAGTAAGGTCACTGTGACTGGTGTAGGATGGTCATGGTGTTGGTATCAGTAAGCTCGCTGTGACTGGTGTAGGATGGTCATGGTGTTGGTATCAGTAAGTTCACTGTGACTGGTGTAGGATGGTCATGGTGTTGGTATTCACTGTGACTGGTGTAGGATGGTCATGGTGTTGGTATTCACTGTGACTGGTGTAGGATGATCATGGTGTTGGTGTCAGTAAGGTCACTGTGACTGGTGTAGGATGGTCATGGTATTGGTATCAGTAAGGTCACTGTGACTGGTGTAGGATGGTCATGGTGGTGCTGTCAAGGAAAACACTGATTCATGCTGCCTTCATGACAAATCACGATTGTTAGGAGGAGTAGGGGCTCTTAGGTGGTGGTGTCTAGTGTATGTTGGATTAGAACTGGCACCTTTGAACAGCTGCAGTTGCAGTGCAGTGTCTCCGCTGATGAGGTGTGTCCTGATGACCTGATATTGATTGCTCCCAGTGGATTGCTGTTTCAAGGTTACGTCAAGACAACCTGTGTGTGGCTGTGTATGGTGGAACTGGAACAAGTGATGTGGGAGTAGGGCCCCTTAACGGGCATGGATGGTGAGAGGTAAAAAAACAAAGGCATTGCTGTAGAAATAAGGTAAAGTTCAAAATACCTGGAAGTCGGGGATACTTCATGATCTCCACGATCTGGGTTTTCGAGGTCATCTTCCGCTTTTTATTCAAAATTTTTTGGCAGAACGACAGTTTCAGGTCCGGGTTGGCACCACTCTCTCTGATGTCCACGAGCAGGAGTTGGGTGTTCCCCAGGGAGCATACTGTCTCCTGCCCTCTTTAGTATTAAAATCAACAACATTGTTCAATCAGTTCAGCAGGGTTCAGACTGCTCATTGTTTGTGGATGATTTCGTTGTCTACGCAACTGGAAGCCTGTACCCGAGTGTCCAGCGCAGGCTCCAGCTTTGCGTAGATAAAATCCATCGATGGGCGGATGAAAACGGTTTCACCTTTTCTCCAACAAAGACGCAATGTATTCACTTCCATAATTTCCGTCAGTTTTTCCCAGATCCTGAACTTCAAGTAGGGAAATCTCCCATTCCAGCTGTTACAGAGGCCAAATTTCTGGGAGTCATTTTTGACCAGAAACTCAACTTTCTCAGCCACATCAAAAACCTCAAAACTTCTTGCCAGAAAGCTCTGAATATTCTGCGGGTCGTAGCGCACACCGACTGGGGCGCTGATAAGAAAACTTTGCTGCACCTCTACAGAGCCCTGGTCCGTTCCAAACTGGACTATGGTTGTGCTGTCTACGGCTCCGCAAGACCTCTTACCTCAAACTTTTGGACCCTATCCACCATCAAGGGCTTCGTCTCTGTCTTGGAGCGTTCCGCACCACCCCTGTGTACAGCCTGTACGCAGAGGCGGGCGAACCTTCGTTGTCCAACCGCAGGCTGAAACTGTCTTTAAATTATTATATCCGACTGTTCTCAGAACCGCAGAATCCTGCCTATGACTGTGTCTTTGACCCTCCATTCCAAAGTAAGTTTGAAAACAACCCTAAATGTATTCCGCCGTTTGGTCTTCGTATGCAGCCTCACGTGCGGAATGCAGGTCTAGACCTGGGAGTGGTTTCCGATTTTTCCAAGTCTCCGGATCAACCTCCGTGGACCTTTTTCACACCAGAGATTCGTTTCGATCTTGCAGCTTTTCGCAAAGAGTCTACCAGCTCTCTGGTGTACAAGGCATTGTACGCTGACCTCTGTTCGAAATTTCCATCCTATCAAAAAGTTTTCACTGACGGTTCCAAGTCTGAGGATGGAGTGGCCTGTGCAGCCTACTGCCCTGGGGCTCCTTCTCAGATACTGTTGGAACATATTCATTCAGATGCTTCTGTCTATTCTGCTGAACTTACTGCTCTGGTACTGGCTTTGAAGATAATCTCACATTCTTCAAAGAGGGACTTTCTGGTTCTGTCGGATTCGCTGTCAGCTTTGGAGGCCATAGCTGGCCGCAACCTTCAGCATCCAGAACTTTTACTTTTTTTTGAACTTTTTAGTAAGTTGACGGCGGACGGTTACAACATTACTCTTGCTTGGGTTCCTGGTCATGTTGGCATCGGCGGGAACGAAATGGTTGATCGTTTAGCCAAGAACGCCACAAGAGAGAAACTGTCCAACATTTATATCCCCTGCTCAGATGTGAAACCCAAAATTAACGATTATGTGAGAGACCTCTGGCAGGAGGATTGGAACACACAGACGAATAACATACTCTTTCAGATCCGTCCAAACCTTAAGGACTTCCTCCCATCTACGTCGGGTGGTCGTAAAGAGGAAACGGTTCTGTGCCGGCTGCACACCGGCCATTCATATTTTACCCATTCTTACCTTTTAAAGAGTGAAGAAGCTCCGTGGTGCATTCCATGTCATGCGCCACTCACATTAAAACATGTTCTTTTAGAGTGTTGGGACTTGCACGATGTGAGGCACAAACATTTTACAGCGGAGTCCATGAAGATCCTGTTCAGGATGTCCCGCCTGACGTGATCCTTGAGTTTTTGAGAGAAATTAACATTTTTCATCTGATTTAAGATTTTACGGATGAAAGATTTTTAACAAAGTTTCTGGTTCGTTTGTAGACGATGTCATTTAACGAGATGTGTGAAAGTTTTTTTTTTTTTTTTTTTTTTTTTTAAATGACTGGTGAGTTGATTTTAACGTGGTGACAGCCCTGATGTGGCCCTCTGCGGTCGGCTGGGCTATAAGCAACATTATCTTATCTGGTAAAAGAAAAATAATCTGTTTCAGTAATATGAAGAAAAAGGGCATACTGACAGAAGACGATTAGATACAGAATGTTTTTGTTTCTTCTGGGCTTACATATGTGTCAGTGAAATGAATGTTCTGTTCATGTAGTTGTAATATCTATGGATAATGACTCGTCTGTGCCAAAGGGGGGGGGAAAGTGTCAGTGAAATGAATGTTCTTTCTCTATTGAAATTATTAGGGATAATGATTTCTGTTCATTAATGAAATATTTTTGGAAAATGAACGTTGGCCCCAAGGTGGGGGCAAGTGTCATGAAATGAATGTTCGTTCTGTGATCAATACTAGGGATAATACTCGTCTGGTCCAAAGGTGGGGGGCAAGTGTAGTGAAATAAATGTTTGTTCATGTAATAAATATCTATGGTAAGATCGTTGATCCAAATGGGGGGACCCGTGTCGTGAAATAAGTTCGTTCTTGTATTTGCAATTCTATGGGAAATAGTTTTTGGCCCAAAAGGTGGGGGCAAGTGTCAGGAAATAAATGTTCTTTCTTGTAGTGCAAAACCCCTAGGGGAATAAGTGTCTGGTCCAAGGTGGGGGGCAATGCATGAATAATGTTTTTTTGTAGTTGCAATATTATGGTAATGACTGTCTGGTCCAAAGGGGGGGGGGCAAGTGTCGTGAAATAATGTTTGTTCTGTAGTTGAAATATTAGGGAAATGATTTGGGCCCAAAAGGGGGGGCAGTGTCAGTGAAATGAATGTTTGTTCTTGTGTTGCAATTTTTTGGGAAATGCGTGTCTGGCCAAAGGTGGGGGAAAGTTTTGGCGCTGGCTACACAGACGGGGGTCGGGGGAGAGTGCCCTGGAAGAAACCCTGAGAGCCGAAGGGAGACATAGGGGATCGAGTAATTTCTCACCTGGGGGGGGACATCTACTGCAAGGGGGGTTCGCTTTTTTGCTCTGACTGCACCACGATTCTTGTTTTGGGCCCGGGGGTTGATTCTCTTGTCTTTCTCTATTGTTGTTCAGAGGGGGGAAATATGTGTTTGGGTTGTCCATGCTTGGGTTGTTTTTAGGGAGGATGGTGATTTGTTCCCCATTTTGTTGTGTCCTGTGTGTTCAGTGACGTAATATGTGTTTGATTCCCCGCTTTTTGGTGTATCAGTGTTTTCGGTATTTTCCTCAATTTACAGAGTGCCTTTTAAATTTTTTATGCACATTTACAGTATTGCACCATGGGCAGGTAGCGATATATGCCTGCCATTTATTTAACTGTACACATCAGACAAAAACACCACACGAACACACACAACACACCGCATACACACGACACAACACACCAGACACACATGCACCACACAGACAAAAACCCCACAGACCAGACACACAACACCCACACACACACACCAAAACCCACAACACACCACACACACCACACACACAACCACCACACCACATAAATTTTCATGTGCACCGCATGCTTCCACCTTTGTAAAGTCAAAGGAGGAAAACATATAACAGGGGGGGGCTCCAAGGAAAACGACAGACGTAAATATTAAAACCAAACATGGAAATCAAGTCATTTAAAAAACCGATAACACGACCAAATTCATTCACAAATTTTAAAAGGGTTTTTTGCATGCATAAAATAGATTGAATTCCATTATTGCGTAAAAAAGGGGTAAACCATTGCCTGCTATAGAGAACGTTTTGGGGATAAATTGAATACAATGTGCAATTAGTTTTTTGGTTTGTGCATTTGTCGGTTTTGATTACTTTAGCCATCGTTTTACTTCAAATGCCAACAAAACCATTCAGTTTTGGGAGAGGGATATCATCACTGTCGGGATGATGATGAGATGAGGGTAATGATGATGATACAATTTCTGCCAAAACAATTTTCAGGATTGGGGGAAAAGAATATGTTTCCCAGTTCCAACCTTTTGGGGGGGAAAAAAACCCTCTGTTTTTTTTTCCACTAAATAATTTGCTTCTTGTCAAAATTCATAAATGAGGAATATTATTTGATGTTTTAAAGAAAATTCTAACGGGTTTTGGGTTGCAGGTCCCCAGTACGGGTGGCACCAGTCACCTAAATCGGGGGGGGGGGGGGGGGGGCCCAGTGTCATTAAAATCACCCCAAAACTATCCAAGTGAACTGACAGATTTCGCCGCTTGCTAAAAGGTCCTTGTAATGTAAAAACCCGAAAGGGAGAGGCGCGATACGGGGAATGTTTTACAGAAAAGAAGTATGTGCCTTGTTGTTCCCTTTGGTGCTTGTGGTTTTTTTGGGAAATGAAAAAAAAAAGTTTCTGGAATTTTGATGAAATATTTTCATTCCGAACACAGAAACATGCGCATTGTACTGTTTAAGGTTTTTGTGACTACAGTCAAGAATGTGTGTTTCATTGGTTTCACTTATTTTATTAAAAATCATTGTGTGTTTCAAGCGCATGGGTTTTTCCCCCCCATTGGAAATTACATTGTGTTTAGCTGGTGCTGTCAAAGTGTTTAGGACCCGTTTGAATGAAAAATGGAATGGTCAAAAAGGGGAAAAATTTAAAGGGCCCAAAAATTTTAAAGTTTGGGCAAAAGATTGTCTAGTTAGGCAAAATTTAAATTTTTGCAAAAACATGTAGAAAGTTGACCGTCAGCTTGTTTGTTTTAAAGGCATGTAAGGGAAATTGACCGTCACTGCCTTGCCTGTTTACAAAAGGCATGTAGAGAAGTGTGTGGACTGTTTGTCAGCTTGTTGTTACAAACAGGGATGTGAGAAGTCTGACTGTCACTGCAGATTGTTGTTTACAAACAGGCATTTGAGAATCTGACTGTCATGTCTCTTTTTCTGTTTAAAACAGGGAGTAGAGAATCTGTGGGCTGTCACTGTCAGTTTGTTGTTTAAACGGAAGAGAGAAGTCTGCCCTCATGTCGCTTTTCCTGTTTTTCAAAAAGGCATTAAAGTTGACGTCACGTCACATTTTTGTTTACAAACAGGGATGTAGAGGTTTACCCTCATGTGCATTGTTTGTTTAAAACGGTATGGGAAGTCTGGGATTCCGTCACATTGTCCCCGTTTAAAACGGATGTAGAGAAGTCGACCACATGTAGCATTTTCCCGTTTTTTAAAAAAGGGATGTAGAAATTTAACGTCCTGTCAGCATTGTCCGTTTCAAACGGCTTAAGAATCTGTGGCGTTCCTGTCGCATTGTCGTTTTCAAAAAGGATGTGGGAAAATCGACCCTCATTCGCTTGTGTTTCAAAAAAGGCAATAGGAAAATGTGTGGACGGCTTTTTCGCATTGTCCCCGTTTACAAACGCATGTGCAAAATGTGTGGCTGTATGTCATATTGTCCTTTTACAAAAAAGGATGTAGAAATCTGTGGGGCTGTCCTGTCAGAAATTTTCCGTTTTCAAAAAAGGAGTAGGAATCGATGTAATGTCGCATTGTCCCACCCCAGTGGTTGTTTGGGGGCTGCTCTTTTTTGGAACACCCCCCACAGCCATCCCGGACCTATCCCCCTCCACACAGTTTCTAGACACGTCCCACCTATCACGCATTGGGCACTGTCCCACCCCTCACACCCCCTGGAAATACTCACTCATCACAGATCCTGGAATATCCACTCCATCACAGTCTCCCGGACTTATCTCATCCCCCCTTCCTGGAATATTACTCCACACAGTATCCCGGACACTATCCCACTCTCACAGCCTCCTGGACATACTCACTCCCCAAAAGTCATCCCGGAAATATCCCCCTCCCCCAGTCATCCGGTTCCCCTCCATACGCCCCTCCCGGACACTATCCATTCCACACAGTCTCCCGGCACATCCCCCTCCATACAGCCATCCAGCCTATCCCCCCTCCATCACACCTTGAACATATCCCATCCCCTCAAAGTCTCCTGGACACTATCCCACTCCCAACCCCTCCTGGGGCACTTCCATCCCTCACAGCCCTCCTGGGCATTCATCCCCCAGCCATTGGACATATCTCACTCCACACAGCCATCCCGGGCACACCACTCCCCCACGCCCCCTGGGCAATCTCAATCCCAACAGCCCCCGGGGACTTTAAAATCCCACAGTCATCCCGGAACTATCCCCCTCCTCACCATCTGGACACTATCCACTCCAACACCATCCGGGGAAATACCACTCCACCAAGCCATCCCGGACACTATCCCCCCCACACAGCCATCCTGGACCATCCCCTCCACCGCCATCCTAGACACTTCCCCTCCATCACAGCCATCCTAAACTATCCCCCTAAACGCCTTGGAACTACTCACTCCCAACGTCAGGAAATATTCACCCATCAAGTATCCTGGCACATCCCCCCTCACATCATTTGGCGTTTCCCCCTCCACCGCATCCTGGACACTTCCACTCCTACGCCTCCTGGGCACTACCCACTCCCTGCAGCCATCCTGGAAATTCCCCCATCACAGCCTCTGGACACATCCCCCCCATCAGGTATCCCCAGAACTTCTCATCCACACAGTCTTGGACACATACTCCCCACAGCATCCCGAACACTACTCTCCCAAAACTCCTGGAACTATCCCACCCATCCCCATCTGGCACTTTCCCCCTCCCCACGATCCGGCACTTTCACTCCACCATCCCTCCTGGCACTTCCCCTCCATCACAGCCCTTGTACATATCCCCCACCAGCCTCCTGGGGCACTACCACTTTCCCCCAAACATCCTGGGCACTTCCCCCTCCATCAACCCCCTGGGCATGTCCCCTCCAAAATCCTCGGACCCTATCCCACCCATCCCGTCATCCTACATATCCCTCCCACACAACCCGACACTATCCCCCTCCATCAAGCCCTCCGGGCACTACCCACTCCATCACAGCCATCCCCGGACACTATCCCCCTCCATCACAGCCCCCCTGGACACTATCCATCCATCACAGCCTCCTGGACACTATCCACTCCTCACATCCTCCTGGACATATCCACCCATCCAGTCATCCTGGACCTACACTCCCTCCGCCATCCCGGGCATATTCATACACAGCCACCCGACACTATCCCCCCTCCTCACAGCCTCTTGGGGCCTATTACTCCCTCAAGCCCCTGGACACTATCCCCCCCTACAGCCTTGGACCCATCCCTCCCCCCAAATTCCGGAAACCCATCTCACCCCCCAGCCCCGGCATTCCCCATCCACCCCGGACTATCCCCCCATCAAGTCATCCGGACACTATCCCCCCCATCAAGCCTCTGGACACACCCTCCATCACGCCATCCGGAAAATATCTCACCCCCCACATCCATCCTGGCACTTCCCCCCCATCACCCACCGTACACTATCCCACCTTTCCCCACCTACATATCCACTCCCTCACAGATTGGCCTATCCCCTCATCACACCATCCCGGACCTGTCCCACTCCACACACCTCCTGGGCATACCCATCCACAATCATCCTGGAATATCCCACTCACACAGCCATTGGAACTTAATCCCATCCAACCCGCCTCCTGGGCACTTCCCCTCCTCCACCCTCCCGGACACTATCCCACTCCACCGCACCGGGGCACTTCCCCCCCCACACAGCCACCGGCATATCCCCCCTCCACCATCTGGGCCACCACTCCCCAACAGTCATCCCGGAACTACCCCCCCTCACACAATCCCGGCACTATCCCCCTCCTCACCCACCGGACCTATCCACCCATCACGCCATCCGGACATATCCCCCATCACAGTATCCTGGAACTACACCCACACAGCCATCCCGGGCCATCCCACCCATCAACCTCCTCACTATCCCCCCCACACAGCCCTCTGGGCACATCCCCCCCTGACACCCCTGGGGCACATCCCCCCACACAGGCCCTCCGGGCATATCCCCCTTAACCCAAACCCGGGCACACCACCCCCACGCCATTGGACACTATCCCCCCATCACACCATCCCGGACCTATCCCACTCCACGGCCCTCTGGCATATCCCCCCCATACGCCATCCGGGGCCCATCCCCCCCATCAAAGCCTCCCGGAATTCCCCCACACAGCCATCCTGGACACTATCCCACTCTCACAACCATCCTGGCACTTCCCCCTCCCCACATACCGGGGACATCCCCTCCAAACAGCCCCCCTTTGGCCCTATCCCCCCCCACACAGTCATTGGACACTACTCCTCCATCACGCATCCTGGGTACTTCCCACTCCATAAATCCTGGACTATCCCCCCCCACATCCCCCTGGCATATCCCCCTCCATCACAGCCTTGGGGGCACTGCCCCCCTCCATCACAGCCACCTGGACATATCCCCCTCCCCAAAAGCCACCTGGACAATTTTCACCCTCACAGCCCTCCCGGCCTACCCCCTCCCCCGGCCTTCCTGGGCACTTCCCACTCCCCCGCCTCCCGGACATATCCCCCTCCTCACAGCATCCCGGCACTACTCACTCCCCACAGTTCTGGGGCATTCCACTCCACACCATCCCAACACTATCCCTCTTTACACCCCCCTGGGCCTACCCCCTCCATGACAGCCTCCCCAGTTCCCCCTACACAGCCACCGGGGGACTACCCATCCCTGACAGCATCCCGGACCATCACTCCAACAGCCCCTGGCCTTCCCTCCAACAGCCCCCTGGACCATCTATCCACACGTCTCCCGGGCACTACCATCCTCCGATTTGAAACTTCTACTCCACAAACCATTTTACACTACCCCCCATCAACCATCCCGGACACTATCCCCTTTACGCCCGTGGGCTATCTCACCACAATCCACCCGGGCACAATCCCCCCACACAGCCCTCCTGTACACTATCCATCCCACGCCATCCGGACACTTTCCCCTCCCTCACGCCACCCGGACCTTCCCCCCCTCACACCCTCCTGGACAGTCCACTCCACAACCCCTTGGCACTATCCCCCTCCCTCACAGCCACCGGGCACTATCCCCCCCATCAGTCACCCGGGCCTATCCCCCACCCTCACAGTCATCCTGGCACTATCCCCCTCACACAGTCATTGGGAATATACTCCCCACGCCACTAGAAAAATCCCCCCTCCCAAAACCCCCCCCAGACAATCCCCCATGACAGCCTTGGGGAATTCCATCAGACAGCCATGTGGCACTATCCCTCCCTAAGCCATCTGGACATACCCCCTCCCTCACAGGGCCCCTTGGGGCACTATCCATCTCCCAAACCCCTGGACCTACCATCCCTCACACCATCCCACCTATCCACTCCCCCCCAGCATCCTGGACACTACCCACGCACAATCCACCCGGGCATACCCCCCCACCAGCCACCTGGACTACCCCTCCACAAGCCCTCCAGCACATCCACTCCATCCAGCCTCCTGGAACTATTCACCCATCACAGCCTTGGGCACTATCCATATCACACCCCTGGAAATTCCCCCATCACCCTCTGGACACTATTCCCCCAAATATCGGACACTATCCCACCCATCAGCCATCCCCGTACCATCCCACCCCAAGCCTCCGACCTATCTCATCCTCCGCCCCCGGACAACCCCCTCTCACAGCCCTCCTGGCACATCCACTCCACAAGCCCTCCCGCACTATTCACTCCATCACAGCCACCAATTCCATCCTCACACCATCCCGAACACTATCCCCTCCCCACACCATCGGACACTATCCCCCT
>CM031610.1:90400783-90408345 GCA_018398815.1 Conus ventricosus
TGAATGAATGATGAGAATCAGAATTCTACAATGCACTGAATGAATGACGCCAAGCAGAATTCTACAATGCACTGAATGAATGACGCCAAGCAGAATTCTACAATGCACTGAATGGATGATGGAATCAGAATTCTACATTGCACTGAATGGATGATGGGAATCAGAATTCTACAATGCACTGAATGAATGATGGGAATCAGAATTCTACATTGCACTGAATGGATGATGGGAATCAGAATTCTACAATGCACTGAATGGATGATGTCAAGCAGAATTCTACAATGCACTGAATGAATGACGCCAAGCAGAATTCTACAATGCACTGAATGGATGATGGGAATCAGAATTCTACAATGCACTGAATGGATGACGTCAAGCAGAATTCTACAATGCACTGATGGATAACGTCAAGCAGAATTCTACAATGCACTGAATGAATGATGGGAATCAGAATTCTACAATGCACTGAATGAATGATGGGAATCAGAATTCTACAATGCACTGAATGAATGATGGGAATCGAATTCTACATTGCACTGAATGGATGATGAGAAGCAGAATTCTACAATGCACTGAATGATGATGAGAATCAGAATTCTACAATGCACTGAATGAATGATGTCAAGCAGAATTCTACAATGCACTGAATGAATGATGTCAAGCAGAATTTACAATGCACTGAATGGATGATGTCAAGCAGAATTCTACAATGCACTGAATGGATGACGCCAAGCAGATTCTACAATGCACTGAATGAATGACGTCAAGCAGAATTCTACAATGCACTGAATTAATGATGTCAAGCAGAATTCTACAATGCACTGAATTAATGATGTCAAGCAGAATTCTACAATGCACTGAATGGATGACGCCAAGCAGAATTCTACAATGCACTGAATGGATGACGCCAAGCAGAATTCTACAATGCACTGAATGAATGACGCCAAGCAGAATTCTACAATGCACTGAATGAATGACGCCAAGCAGAATTCTACAATGCACTGAATGGATGACGCCAAGCAGAATTCTACAATGCACTGAATGAATGACGTCAAGCAGAATTCTACAATGCACTGAATGAATGATGAGAAGCAGAATTCTACAATGCACTGAATGAATGACGTCAAGCAGAATTCTACAATGCACTGAATGAATGATGAGAAGCAGAATTCTACAATGCACTCATGAAGAGTACTATGTAGGACTGCCTAGAAGTTTGAATCTAAATGATTCTGATCACTGAGCTTAGACCAGTGTCTTGTTTATTGGTCACTTTAGTAAAGAAAAGAGAAATGATTCTGATCACTGAGTTTAGACCAGTGTCTGGTTTCATCGGTCACTATAGTAAGAAAAGAGAAATGATTCTGATCACTGAGTTTAGAACAGTGTCTGGTTTCATCGGTCACTATAGTAAAGAAAATCGAAATGATGCTGGATCAGCCAGCTGTGATGAAATACACACCATCAGGAACTGTTGGAACATATGAATAACTTGTTGTCACTGTCAGCAAGCTGTGATGACACACACACAACATCAGGAACTGTTGGAACATATGAATAACATGTTGCCAGTGTCAGTAAGTTGGGATGACATACACAACATCAGGAAATGTTGGAACATATGAATAACTTGTTGCCACTGTCAGCAAGATGTAATTACACACGCAACATCAGAAAATGTGGAACATATGAATAACTTGTTGCCACTGTCAGCAAGCGTGATGACATACACAACATCAGGAACTGTTGGAACATATGAATAACTTGTTGCCACTGTTAGCAAGCTGTGATGACATACACAACATCAGGAAATGTTGGAACATATGAATAACTTGTTGCCACTGTCAGCAAGCTGTAATTACACACACATCAGGAGCTGTTGGAACATAATATGAATAACTTGTTGCCAATGTTGTGAAGGGCTTTATTCAGCTTAACTATGTATAGAAAGGTAGTCCCAGGAATGTTGATCAGTCTGCATAGGAGCAGTAAAGACAGGAACAAGAAATAGAAACCAGTAGTGGCAAACTGTTTACACCTGTACTTCATCAACATGATGAAGGCTCTGATCTCGTGTTCAGCACAGAAGGAGGCAGAAATATCGGCAGTCGTTAACTGCTCTTTTTGTTGTTGTACAAAATAACCATTTTAAAGAGATCACAAAAAGATTGATCTACTATTAGCATTGTGTGTGTTTTTTGTTTTGTTTTTGTTTTTTCTGTTCCAACCTCTGGCCACCTCAGTGGCTGTGCACCCATGCCGCTCATTCCCGGCACTGACAATCCCCAGGGAGCAGTAATGTCGAGTCATCAAGAGGTAACCCACCAGAGGAGATACTGCGCTGCTGCCGAGTCACTTCGGTGGTGTTCAGTGGCGCCTGTTTGATGTAACATACGCAGGACACCACCTACTAAGCCCCCTACTGATGACAATAATTGCTTAGTTGCGGAGCTGGCGTGAGTGAGCTCTCCGTCTGGAGGGTGCCACCATGTCCGTCCAACAACAGCCCTCATGGACTCTCCGATACCGGTGACCCCGACAGAACCAAACCAAGGCCACAGACATAGAGAGGACATCGAAATTGAGACCACCATGAGAGCAGGGCATGAGGGGCCACAGAATTTGAGACATTTAAAAAAAAAAATTTTGCTGATCGATGAGAATGAGGATGATTAAGATGATGCTATGGATTTACATTTCGGTCTGAGACTACATGACAGGGCTGTACTCTACACTTCCTTTCATAATATATCCCGGTGTCAACCAGGCCTGAGAGATACAGGCACCTGCAGTGTTGGTCAGGAAATTTGAGCAACACTCTCAGAAACGCATCCATTAAGTGGATGAAATTCGACTGTGTGGTCCCAGTCTTCCCAACTGAGTCCGTAGCAAACCCAATCTGGGTAGGAGCCGGTCGGGGCAGAAAAACCCACATGACTCTGATGGGATTCGAACACGGCGGCTGGTCATCTTGTTAATTTCTGTTGTGCAAAGTAAAATTTTAAGGAGACACAAAGCAATCTATCTTCTATCAGCATTTTCATGTCACAATCCACCATATGTTTTTTGCCTGTAATTTTTGTATTTATGCTCTGGTTTTTATAGCAACAAAAGACAGACATCGATTTCTTCTTCTTTCATCATTAATTCAACACATACAAGAGCAAGAAATAGATAGGTGATAAGTATGCACTGATCTCAGAAAAAAAAATGCGAGCCTTTGAAATGTGTTTCCCCCTCTCCTTACCACTACCAACACACATGTTTCTGAGAACAGTCTCTGTGATCAACGTGTTTGTATTTCTGTGGCTGCTTTTCCTAGAAGTGATGTGTTTCTGAGAACAGTCTCTGTGATCAAAGTGTTTGTATTTCTGTGGCTGTTTTCCCTAGAAGTGATGTGTTTCTGAGAATAGTTTCTTTGATCAAAGTGTTTGTACTTTAGTGGCTGTAGAAGTGATGTGTTTCTGAGAACAGTCTTTTTGATCAAAGTGTTTGCACTTCAGTGGCTGTTTTTCCTAGAAGTGATGTGTTTCTGAGAACAGTCTCTTTGATCAAAGTGTTTGTACTTCTGTGGCAGTTTTTCCTAATGATGATCATGCTATTTCAGCTGCCCTCAGCCTCCAAGATCTGATCCTGACCACTCCAGAGAGCAATGTGATAGAGGTCAGCTGGACACCAGGGGAGAGAACTGGGCCCACTAACTACACAGTGACCTGGAAGGAGAAAGAAAGCTTGACCTCCAACAACTTTGTGCAGAGTGAAAGTGTCACTGTCACAGGTTAGTTTACAAGTGGAACTTCAGGGTTATTCAGTTAAAATGTGTGTGTGTGTGTGTGTGTGTGTGTGTGTGTGTGTGTGTGTGTGTATGTGTATGTGCGTGCGTGCGTGCGTGCGTGCATGTTTGCGTGCGTGTGTGTGTGTGTGTGTGTGTGTGTGTGTGTGTGTGTGTGTGTGTGTGTGTGTGTGTGTAGAGAGAGAGGGGAGAGAGAGAGAGAGAGAGAGGAGAGAGAGAGAGAGAGAGAGAGAGAGAGAGAGAGAGTGAGTGTGTGTGTTTAAGGCAAAATATTCAGTGTAAAGTGCACACTTTTGCATGAGCTGTTCAGTCATGAATTCAAACAATAGGAAAGAATCAGGGGAGATAACTTTTATTGCCATGTTGAAACATTTACCTTCCCATACTCCAGATTAGTAGAGGGTTATCTTCAGCAGTGTACCTCTCTCTTGTGTAGATGTCAAAATGCAGAAAGTGGAGGGATTCACAGCCTGCAATTGCTCACACCTTGATTCCCCACTGGCATGGCTGGGTTGGAACATGTACATAAAACTGGCTCTTGCCCTTGAATTTGATCACTAGCTCGTCAACAAGCCTGCTTTCTGTGAGGTCTGTAGTGCTTGGCTAATTGTTCTTTGGTATTGTCTGTGACAGGTCATACCTTGTGCATCAATCCATGAGGGCTTCCTCTAGGTGGATTTCTTATGGTGTCTTGGTTATTTCTTCACACCTACACACCGTCATGATTTTAGCTTTGGACTCCTGGTGATGTTTAGACTGCCTGCCCCAGCAGTGCTTGTCGCTTGGAAGGCAAACAATCCCTTTGTGGAAAAGAATGCCAGAGTGGGCCTTCAGCTCATCCAAAAACCAGATGTGAAATTTCTGGCTCCCTTTTGTTTCACATGCAAGTTGGTTTGCTCCACCAGCCCCTAAAACATGGATGTGAGGGAACAACTGTCAAGTTGGTGTGCTCCATCAGCCCCTAAAACATGGATGTGAGGGAACAACTGTCAAGTTGGTTTGTTCCACCAGCCCCTAAAACATGGATGTAAGGGAACAAGTGTCAAGTTGGTTTGCTCCATCAGCCCCTAAAACATGGATGTGAGGGAACAACTGTCAAGTTGGTTTGCTCCATCAGCCCCTAAAACATGGATGTGAGGGGACAAGTGTCAAGTTGGTTTGCTCCACCAGCCCCTAAAACATGGATGTGAGGGAACAAGTGTCAAGTTGGTTTGCTCCACCAGCCCCTAAAACATGGATGTGAGGGAACAACTGTCAGGTTGATTTGCTCCACCAGCCCCTAAAACATGGATGTGAGGGAACAAGTGTCAAGTTGGTTTGCTCCACCAGCCCCTAAAACATGGATGTGAGGGGACAACTGTCAAGTTGGTTTGCTCCACCAGCCCCTAAAACATGGATGTGAGGGAACAACTGTCAAGTTGGTTTGCTCCACCAGCCCCTAAAACATGGATGTGAGGGAACAAGTGTCAAGTTGGATTGCTCCATCAGCCCCTAAAACATGGATGTGAGGGAACAAGTGTCAAGTTGGTTTGCTCCACCAGCCCCTAAACATGGATGTGAGGGAACAACTGTCAAGTTGGTTTGCTCCACCAGCCCCTAAAACATGGATGTGAGGGAACAACTGTCAAGTTGGTTTGCTCCACCGGCCCCTAAAACATGGATGTGAGGGAACAACTGTCAAGTTGGTTTGCTCCACCAGCCCCTAAAACATGGATGTGAGGGAACAACTGTCAAGTTGGTTTGCTCCATCAGCCCCTAAAACATGGATGTGAGGGAACAACTGTCAAGTTGGTTTGCTCCATAAGCCCCTAAAACATGGATGTGAGGGAACAAGTGTCAAGTTGGTTTGCTCCACCAGCCACTAAAACATGGATGTGAGGGAACAACTGTCAAGTTGGTTTGCTCCATCAGCCCTAAAACATGGATGTGAGGGGACAAGTGTCAAGTTGGTTTTCTCCATCAGCCCCTAAAACATGGATGTGAGGGGACAACTGTCAAGTTGGTGTGCTCCACCAGCCCCTAAAACATGGATGTGAGGAAACAACTGTCAAGTTGGTTTGCTCCACCAGCCCCTAAAACATGGATGTGAGGGGACAAGTGTCAAGTTGGTTTGCTCCATCAGCCCCTAAAACATGGATGTGAGGGGACAACTGTCAAGTTGGTTTGCTCCACCAGCCCCTAAAACATGGATGTGAGGGAACAACTGTCAAGTTGGTTTGCTCCACCAGCCCCTAAAACATGGATGTGAGGGAACAAGTGTCAAGTTGGTTTGCTCCACCAACCCCTAAAACATGGATGTGAGGGGACAACTGTCAAGTTGGTTTGCTCCACCAGCCCCTAAAACATGGATGTGAGGGGACAAGTGTCAAGTTGGTTTGCTCCATCAGCCCCTAAAACATGGATGTGAGGGGACAACTGTCAAGTTGGTTTGCTCCACCAGCCCCTAAAACATGGATGTGAGGGAACAACTGTCAAGTTGGTTTGCTCCACCAGCCCCTAAAACATGGATGTGAGGGAACAAGTGTCAAGTTGGTTTGCTCCACCAACCCCTAAAACATGGATGTGAGGGGACAACTGTCAAGTTGGTTTGCTCCATCAGCCCCTAAAACATGGATGTGAGGGAACAACTGTCAAGTTGGTTTGCTCCATCAGCCCCTAAAACATGGATGTGAGGGAACAACTGTCACGTTGATTTGCTCCACCAGCCCCTAAAACATGGATGTGAGGGAACAACTGTCAAGTTGGTGTGCTCCACCAGCCCCTAAAACATGGATGTGAGGGGACAACTGTCAAGTTGGTTTTCTCCACCAGCCCCTAAAACATGGATGTGAGGGGACAAGTGTCAGGTTGGTTTGCTCCACCAGCCCCTAAAACATGATGTGAGGGAACAACTATCAAGTTGGTGTGCTCCATCAGCCCCTAAAACATGGATGTGAGGGAACAACTGTCAAGTTGGTTTGCTCCACCAGCCCCTAAAACATGGATGTGAGGGAACAACTGTCACGTTGATTTGCTCCACCAGCCCCTAAAACATGGATGTGAGGGAACAACTGTTTAAAGCAGTCCACAAGCTTTGTTGTAAATGGCAGAGGTTAAGTTGTTCCTGTTTCTCTAAGAATGTTGTCTTACTCATGAAAAAAGGTGTGGGGAGTCCATTCTGCGTGTTGCAAAACTCCAGCATTAGTTGAAGACAAAATATCGGAAATTTCAGAGTCGCTAATGTCGGTGAGATCGCTGGTGTGAGCTGAAAACACTGACACATCATGTTGGTCATCCGTTTATCATATGCTGAGCTGCTTCTGAATCGGAACAGAGAAAAATTCAAGGAAAAGCAGTCAAAAGCTCTGTAAATACAAGGCTGGGACGTCTTTGGCACACAGTGACACCAAGCCGCAGGAAGTATGAGCCGTTGATGCCGTGTGCAGCCTACAAGGTGTATGGTTGTGAGCCAAAATGATTGTGAGCACAAGAGCTGTTGAAGGCACATTTTCAAGCAGTTTGTCAGTGAGGGACCAGCATGGTATGGCGCAGGGTTAAACATTAAGTACCAAGGTGTATGTAAGATTAGATGGTAAGTTCCTTTATTTTAAAAGCGCAAACAGGAAACATTAATATTTAGAAAAAATGAGTTGTGGAAGATTATGTAAACATGTTTTCTTATTCTGTGTGAGCAGGTTATGACAAGCTGGATTACAAGATTTCAGGACTGCTCAGCTACTGGACATATGAAGTCAGCGTGTTTCCTTTCACCCCTGTGGCTGACCCTCCG
>CM031610.1:90412694-90426883 GCA_018398815.1 Conus ventricosus
TAGTTGCAAAGTGAGACGACTGCAGGCGGAAATCTAAACAAATCTTAAATAAATGTTAGTGAACCGCCTAGAGAAACGTGGACAAACGAGTCACAAGACAAAACATGACGCGTTTCAACCTCTTAGGTCTTTTCAGGCAAGACGCAAACAAATAGGACAATGAAAATGAACGAGTTTGTCACTTAGCTTGATCTCTTCAGCGCAAGGTAGGCGTTGATTCAACGCATGAAGAATCTAAGCTAAGTGACAAACTTGTTCATTTTCATTGTCCTGTTTGTTTGTGTCTTGCCTGAAGAAGACCTAAGAGGTTGAAACGCGTTGTATTTTGTCTTGTGACTCGTTTGTCCACATTTCTCTTGGTTGTTTGCTGACATTTATTTAAGATTTCCTTCAGTTAGTTGAAATCTGTTGAAAAACAAACTCCGCATCTTACTTGAGAGATCAGTTATTCCTTGAAATTGTCAGAAAAGTAATGTTTAAAAAATGTGCTCCATATCTTGCATCAATTATCAGTTTTATCCCTTGACATGTTTGAAATCTGTTGAATGATGATGTCACTGTTTGACGCGAATTATTGACCTTTCTGTTTCTGGGAATAGTTGCAATCTGTTGAATGATGATGTCACTGTTTGATGTGAATTATTGACCTTTCTGTTTCTGGGAATAGTTGCAATCTGTTGAATGATGATGTCACTGTTTGACGTGAATTATTGACCTTTCTGTTTCTGGGAATAGTTGGAATCTGTTGAATGATGATGTCACTGTTTGACGCGAATTATTGACCTTTCTGTTTCTGGGAATAGTTGCAATCTGTTGAATGATGATGTCACTGTTTGATGTGAATTATTGACCTTTCTGTTTCTGGGAATAGTTGCAATCTGTTGAATGATGATGTCACTGTTTGACGTGAATTATTGACCTTTCTGTTTCTGGGAATAGTTGGAATCTGTTGAATGATGATGTCACTGTTTGACGTGAATTATTGACCTTTTGTTTCTGGGAATAGTTGGAATCTGTTGAATGATGATGTCAGTGTTTGATGTGAATTATTGACCCTTCTGTTTCTGGGAATAGTTGCAATCTGTTGAATGATGATGTCACTGTTTGACGTGAATTATTGACCTTTCTGTTTCTGGGAATAGTTGGAATCTGTTGAATGATGATGTCACTGTTTGATGTGAATTATTGACCTTTCTGTTTCTGGGAATAGATGCAATCTGTTGAATGATGACGTCATCGTTTGACTTCAGTTACCAGTCTACATAATCCTTGGAGTAACTGGAATCTGTAAAATGATTAACTCATCATTTATATGAATTGTTGATCTCGAAATAGCTGGAATCTGGAACTCATTCATTTAGGAATTCTCAATATTCTTATCTCTTGAAGTAGTTGGAATCTGCAGAACAATTAACTGAATATTTCAGTTGAATTCTCAGGCTTAATACCCTCTGAAATAGTTAATATTCTGTCAGATAAGGAAACAAAAAGGTATCATATGAACTGATTTTTAAAAAAAAAAGAAGAAAGGCTGTGGTCAGGGATTACTGTGTCCATCACTTGTGTGAAGAGCTGGCCCAGTTGTAAGACACCTGTCTTAAAAACGACAGCATCCCAGGAGGAGTTTTGAACAGAGTTTTTTTTCTTTCTTTCTTTCTTTCTTTTTTCTTTCCATGCACCTGTCAGTAAAAGTTTTCATGACAAGTCAGTACTCTTAGGTCATTCATCCAGCAGTTAGCACCTGTAAACAGCATATGGCAACTATAGGGAAGTGTCCCTGGTGAAAGTTTACAGAAAATTCCATTGATCATCAAGCATGCCATAAGCACTTGTGAATGGCATAAGGCAAGTATAGGGAAACGTCACTGGCAATATTTTTTTATAGAAAAATCCATTGATAGATCATTCAGCTTGCATTTAACACCTATCAATTGTCATATGGCAGTTGTGAGGAAATGTCCTCTGTGATTACACAGAAAATTCCAGTGATTGTCTATTGTGCAAACAGCGCATGTAAACAAACATGTGCTAGATAACAGGAAGTGTCTCTGGTAAAATTTTGTTAAAAAAAATCCATTGATACATCATCCATTATGCAAAGAGCATATGTAAAGAAAGATATGCTAGATAACAGGAAATGTCGCTGGTGAAATTTTGTTTAAAAAAATCCATTGATAGATCATCCATTATGCAAATAACACATGTAAACAAACATTTTTGCTCTCAGGAAGTGTCCCTGGTGAAATTTTATTAAAATTTAGTGCATGTAAATGGACATAGGGCAAAAGTATAAGATATTGTCCTTAGCATAATTCTAAGAAAACAATCCAGTGACAGTTTATTTGATTAAAAACAAAAAACAAACGCTGGCAGAAAAAAGGGTAGCAGTCTACTGCAGTGAAGTTAGCTTTCCCCAGGTAAAACAGCCTGAGTTCCACACAGGGAGGTCATGGTGAAAAGAAAATGTTAAGTAATGATCATGGTACAAACGAGGGAAATGACATTGAAGTAGAGGTCATGATGAAAGGAAAATGTTAAGTAATGATCATGGTACAAACGAGGGAAATGACATTGAAGTAGAGGTCATGATGAAAAGAAAATACTGAAGAATGATCATGGTACAAACAAGGGAAATGACACTGAAGTAGAGGTCATGGTGAAAGGAAAATACTGAACAATGATCATGGTACAAACGAGGGAAATGACATTGAAGTAGAGGTCATGATGAAAGGAAAATACTGAAGAATGATCATGGTACAAACAAGGGAAATGACACTGAAGTAGAGGTCATGATGAAAGGAAAATACTGAAGAATGATCATGGTACAAACGAGGGAAATGACATTGAAGTAGAGGTCATGGTGAAAGGAAAATGTTAAGTAATGATCATGGTACAAACGAGGGAAAGGACACTGAAGTAGAGGTCATGGTGAAAGGAAAATACTGAAGAATGATCATGGTACAAACAAGGGAAGTGACACTGAAGTGTACTGATGTCCAGCACCGGCAGCAGTTGTCTCCCTCAACATCAGCCAACCTGGCGACTCGGCCACGAAGGTGACACTGTCAGCCGAGTGCCCTGCGGAGAAACAGCGCAATGGACCAATCCAGTACATCAGTTACATTGCCACCATCAGAAAG
This sequence comes from Conus ventricosus, assembly GCA_018398815.1. Taxonomy (NCBI): domain Eukaryota; kingdom Metazoa; phylum Mollusca; class Gastropoda; order Neogastropoda; family Conidae; genus Conus; species Conus ventricosus. The sequence goes on from CM031610.1 coordinate 90,415,835, forward strand.
CCAGGAGTCTATAACAAGGTGTGTGTGTGTGTGTGTGTGTGTGTGTGTGTGTGTGTGTGTGTGTGTGTGTGTACATGTATGTGTGTTTGTGAAGGAATGGCACAGGATATACATAAATTCATCACATGTTGAGAGCCGAGGAAGGAAATATTTGTGTATTTATGTTTGTTTCATTGCTTTTCATTTAAAAAGCAGTATGCTTTCTTTATGAATTCTTGCAATGTCAGACATTTCACCTCCTGTTGTAAAGCTTTACTCTTGACCTTCTGACGGAAAAGTTTGAAGTTCAGATCCAGTGGCTACCTGGTGAGGTATGGGAGAGTTTGCTGATCTCTGTGGTCAGTGCATGTGCCAGAAACCGCTGCATTCAGGCTGCCAACACTCACAGACTAACAGTCTTGAAATCCTGTAAGATGGGCTAATGCCTTTCCATCTGAAACCTGGAATGCGATGTCGGTCAGGATTTTAATGTCGGATTTTGAAGATGGGCTGACCATTGATAAAATAGAGGAATGGTCAAAGGTAAAGTACTTTGATTATGTGTACACCAGCGTATTTTAATAGAAAGGACTGTTTATTGCATTTTACTTTGTTTTCGATAAAGATACTGGCTCAAGGAAGGTTAATTCTTTATATGAGCTCTAAGGCCTTTCTGCCATCCTTTCATTCAGTTTCATTTCTGCTTATAACATATTTTCAAGTATGAGTATCTGTAATAAATTTATATATATTTTTCTTTTGTTTGGTATTGATGCAAATTTGGTGGTAGTGTTTATGGGTTTTTTTTGTGTTGTTGTTTATTTTATCTATTTTTTTACATGTGTGTATAACTTACATAATCAGAGGCATTTAGTAATGCCATCACAGATTTATTTTATCGTCACACATCTTGCTGTGGTTGTGTGTCTTCATGGCTTTCCAAATTCAGGTGAAATGTCTTGAGCACTGTGTTGGGTTATTTATTTTCCGATAGTCAGTAAAGATCCCTTATATAGCACTGCATCACATTATAGTTTTTTTTTTGTCTGAGTTGTTTTCAGAGTTGATAAAGATTTATATTATTATAATGCAATAAAGATTTATTTTATTGTAATGCAATAAAGATTTATTTTATTGTAGTGCATCGCATCATTTTTATGTCACCTTTTTTCTAGTCAATAAAGATTTGTTACACTGTATGCATTATATTGTTGTCATGTCTTTTTTGTGTGCATTTCATGTTCCCAGAATGCCCCAGAAGGTAACATATCGGTAAGCAGTGTAGACTGCAAAGTCACACAGCAGGAGATTGACGTCGACCCTGAGGCTGAGTATGATTTCTATGTACGTAGTCAAATGATTCATAGACGTGACTCTTTGCTTGTGAGAGAGTAACTGTGTATCAGGTTTTCTTGGTCTTAAGGCCCCTGAGGTCAGCTGGTTGACAAACATGTCATGATTTAACATGAACAGGGCATGTATCAGCTGGTTGACAAACATCATGTCATGATTTAACAGGGCATGTATCGGCTGGTTGACAAACATCATGTCATTATTTAACAGGGCATGTATCGGCTGGTTGACAAACATCATGTCATGATTTAACAGGGCATGTATCGGCTGGTTGACAAACATCATGTCATGATTTAACAGGGCATGTATCAGCTGGTTGACAAACATCATGTCATGATTTAACAGGGCATGTATCGGCTGGTTGACAAACATCATGTCATGATTTAACAGGGCATGTGCCAAATTCATTGGTGTGTACATGTACAATTATGTCACTGACCAGGGATAATCTTTGGACACATCCTAAACATAAACTGGCCCGTAGATGAGTCTCATATACAGATGAATAGATAAACAAATGTACATCATCTGGATTGATGGATGGATGGATGGTTATGGGACAGGACAAGATGGAATGATAATGTATATTATCTGGATGGATAGATGGATGGATGACATGGAATAGGACAAGATGGGATGATAATGTATATCATCTGGATTGATGGATGGTATGGGATAGGACAAGATGGGATGATAATGTATATCATCTGGATTGATGGATGGTATGGGATAGGACAAGATGGGATGATAATGTATATCATCTGGATTGATGGATGGATGGTATGGAGTAGGACAAGATGGGATGATAATGTATATCATCTGGATTGATGGATGGATGGTATGGAGTAGGACAAGATGGGATGATAATGTATATCATCTGGATTGATGGATGGATGGTATGGAGTAGGACAAGATGGGATGATAATGTATATCATCTGGATTGATGGATGGATGGTATGGAGTAGGACAAGATGGGATGATAATGTATATCATCTGGATTGATGGATGGTATGGAGTAGGACAAGATGGGATGATAATGTATATCATCTGGATTGATGGATGGATGGTATGGAGTAGGACAAGATGGGATGATAATGTATATCATCTGGATTGATGGATGGATGGTATGGAGTAGGACAAGATGGGATGATAATGTATATCATCTGGATTGATGGATGGATGGTATGGAGTAGGACAAGATGGGATGATAATGTATATCATCTGGATTGATGGATGGATGGTATGGAGTAGGACAAGATGGGATGATAATGTATATCATCTGGATTGATGGATGGATGACATGGAATAGGACAAGATGGGATGATAAATGTATACCATCTGGATTGATGTATGGTATGGAATAGGAGAAGATGGGACAGGATGTGATGAAGGACTTACTTTAAGCCCAGCAAACTGCTGGTCTCAGCTCACACCAGCTGTATTGTGGGGACAAACGCTCTGAGTGAAGTGAACAGTGCAAAGATAAACTGTTTATATGTGGGAAATGTATTCTGCTGGTAATGTTTGTTCTATACAGAACTTGACCAGATTGTATCGTAGATTATACATAACTTGGTGAATGCATCTTTTGGATTGAAATTTGGATATATTGTGAGTTGTCGATAGCGACCATTGAATGTGCCTGTGTTCCAGTAGAAAGATGGATCATGGAGAGCGACAGACATGTAGCTTTGAGTAATGGGGTGATTTCCTACAGATGGCAGGATATTGGAGGACTGATGATTGGGTGATTTGAGTAATGGGGTGATTTCCTATAGATAGCAGGATATTGGAGGACTGGTGATTGGGTGATTTGAGTAATGGGGTGATTTCCTACAGATGGCAGGATATTGGAGGACTGATGATTGGGTGATTTTCTACAGATGGCAGGATATTGGAGGACTGATGATTGGGTGATTTCCTACAGATGGCAGGATATTGGAGGACTGATGATTGGGTGATTTCCTACAGATGGCAGGATATTGGAGGACTGATGATTGGGTGATTTTCTACAGATGGCAGGGCATTAGAGGACTGATGATTGGGGAGATTTGCTAGAGATGGCAGGGCATTATAGGACTGATGATTGGGTGATTTGCTACAGATGGCAGGGCATTAGAGGACTGATGATTGGGGAGATTTGCTAGAGATGGCAGGGCATTATAGGACTGATGGTTGGGTGATTTCCTACAGATGGCAGGGCATTATAGGACTGATGGTTGGGTGATTTGAATAATGGGGTGATTTTCTGCAGATGGCAGGGCATTAGAGGACTGATGGTTGGGTGATTTTCTACAGATGGCAGGGCATTAGAGGACTGATGGTTTGGTGATTTTCTACAGATGGCAGGGCATTAGAGGCCTGATGGTTGGGTGATTTTCTACAGATGGCAGGGCATTATAGGACTGATGGTTGGGTGATTTGAGTAATGGGGTGATTTTCTGCAGATGGCAGGGCATTATAGGACTGATGGTTGGGTGATTTGAGTAATGGGGTGATTTTCTGCAGATGGCAGGGCATTATAGGACTGATGGTTGGGTGATTTTCTGCAGATGGCAGGGCATTATAGGACTGATGGTTGGGTGATTTTCTACAGATGGCAGGGCATTATAGGACTGATGGTTGGGTGATTTTCTACACATGGCAGGGCATTAGAGGACTGATGGTTGGGTGATTTGAGTAATGGGGTGATTTCCTACAGATGGCAGGGCATTATAGGACTGATGATTGGCTGATTTTTCTGCAGATGGCAGGGCATTAGAGGACTGTGATTGGGTGATTTCCTACAGATGGCAGGGCATTATAGGACTGATGGTTGGGTGATTTTCTACAGATGGCAGGGCATTATAGGACTGATGGTTGGGTGATTTTCTACAGATGGCAGGGCATTATAGGACTGATGGTTGGGTGATTTTCTACAGATGGCAGGGCATTAGAGGACTGATGATTGGGTGATTTGGCAATGGAGGATTGATGGGGTGGTTGTAGATGTATAGTTGCAGAATGCCACCCAGAATATTACTAAATTACCACATGTCACTTGCGCATTTTGCTTGTGTACGAATGAGGTGTTCGCCGTGTTATATAGTGTGTTTATGTATGCGATATTATCTCCTAGTGTGTGTGTGTGTGTGTGTGTGTGTGTGTGTGTGTGTGTGTGTGTGTATGTGTGTGTGTGCGTGTGTGCACGCAGGCGCGTGTGTTCGATGTGTGTGTACGTTTGTTTTCCTTCTTTACCCTTCACTGGCTGCTGGGGGGTACTGTTGGATTCTTCTTTTGAACCCTTGGTGGTGAGAATACCACAGAATTGTAGACGGTGGTACATCTCTATTTGATGCCAAGGGAACAAAGACACATTCAGCCATGCCCTCTGATGAGTCTGATCTAGCAGACAAAAGGCCTCGGAGTAGGCAATATGAATAGTTCTTCAGGATGGGTTACGATGGTCCCCATACGCTACTATGATGAATTTACATATACATGTTTCCCTGATTTTTTTTCATTTTCTTTCCACCCCCTCCCATTTTTTATATAATAATCTTTGCCAAGTCATTAATACAATGATGGAGGAGTTGTTAGCATGCATTTGTTTTCCCGCCAGTATTATAGATTGTTCCACACACACACAACACACACACACACACACACACACACACACACACACACACATAGATATATACATATCTATCTATCTATCTATCTATCTATCTATCTGTGTGTGTGTGTGTGTGTGTGTGTGTGTGTGTGTGTGTGTGTGTGTGTGTGATTTGGCAAAAGAAAATTGATGTATAGATGATTGGGCATAAAGAATGACAGAGTGATTTCAGTTATATCAATGACTCAGCATTGAAGAAATGATGCTGTGATTGCAGATGCACAGATGATTGTGCATTAGAGGAATGATGGGGTGATTTCATATGCATAGATTATCAGGCTTTAAAGGACTGGTGGGGTGATTGTGATTTTATAAACATAGATGATTGTGGATTTGAGGAATGATGGGGTGATTGTATATACACAGATGATTGGGCATTAAATGAACGATGGGGTGATTTTATATACATAGATGACTGGGCATTAGAGGAATGATAGGGTGATTATATATAGACAGATGATTGATCATTAGAGGAATGGTAGGGTGATTATATATACACAGATGATTGGGCATTAGAGGAATGATTGAGTGATTGTATATACACAGATGATTGGGCATTAGAGGAATGATGGGGTGATTTTGTATACATAGAATATTGGGCATTAGAAGAATGATGGGGTGATTTTATATACACAGATGATTGGGCATTAGAGGAATGATGGGTTGATTGTATATACACAGACAATTTGCCATTTGAGGAATGATGGGGTTATTGTATATACACAGATGATTGGGCATTAGAGGAATAATTGGGTGATTGTATATACACAGACGATTGGGCATTAGAGGAATGTTGGGGTGATTTCATATACATAGATGATTGGGAATTAGAGGAATGTTGGGGTGATTTCATATACACAGATGATTGGGCATTAGAGGAATGATGGGGTGATTTCATATTCACAGATGATTGGACATTAGAGGAATGATGGGGTGATTTTATATACATAGATGACTGGGCATTAAAGGAAAGTTGGGGTGATTTTATATGCATAGATGATTGGGCATTAGAGGAATGTTGGGGTGATTTCATATACATAGATGATTGGGCATTAGAGGAATGATGGGGTGATTTTATATACACAGATGATTGGCCATTAGAGGAATGACAGGGTGATTTTATATACATAGATGATTGGCCATTAGAGGAATGATGGGGTGATTTTATATTCATAGATGATTGGGCGTTAGAGGAATGATGGTGTGATTGTACATACACAGATAATTGGGCATTAGAGGAATGATTGGGTGATTTTTTTATACATAGAATATTGGGCATTAGAGGAATGATGGGGTGATTTTATACATATAGATGATTGGACATTAGAGGAATGATTGGGTGATTTTATATACATAGAATATTGGGCATTAGAGGAATGATGGGGTGATTTTATATACATAGAATATTGGGCATTAGAGGAATGATGGGATGTTTTTGGATACATTTACAAATGGGCATAAGTTAAATGACAGGATGATTCCAGATGTTTGGATGATTGGGAATTACAGGAATGAGGGACTGATTATGGATATGTAGATGATTGGGAATTACAGGAATTAGGGACTGAGTTTGGATATGTAGATGATTGGGAATTACAGGAATGAGGGACTGATTATGGATATGTAGATGATTGGAAATTAAGGTATGAAGGACTGAGTTTGGATATGTAAATGATTAGGAATTACAGGAATGAAGGACTGAGTTTGGATATGTAGATGATTGGGAATTACAGGAATGAGGGACTGATTATGGATATGTAGATGATTGGGAATTACAGGAATGAGGGACTGATTATGGATATGTAGATGATTGGGAATTACATGAATGAGGGACTGATTATGGATATGTAGATGATTGGGAATTACATGAATGAGGGACAGATTATGGATATGTAGATGATTGGGAATCACAGGAATGAGGGACTGATCTTGGATATTTAGTTGATTGGGAATTACAAGAATGAGGGACTGATTTTGGATATTTAGTTGATTGGGAATTACAAGAATGAGGGACTGATTTAGATATGTAGATGATTGGGCATCAGAGGACTGATGGGAGTATTTCAGTTACATCTGTGATTGGGTGTTATAGGAGTGAGGGTTTCATTTTATATACGTAGATGATTGGGTGTTAGAGGAGTGAGGGTTTCATTTTATATACGTAGATGATTGGGTGTTAGAGGAGTGAGGGTTTTATTTTATATACGTAGATAATTGGGCATTAGAGAAGTGGGGGAGTGATTTCATGTACAAAGATGATTGGGCATTAGAGGAATGATGGAGTGATTTCATATACATAGATGATTAGGCATAAGAGAAGTCAGGGAGTGATTTTATATACATAGATGATTGGGCATTAGAGACGTGAGGGAGTGATTTTATAAACATAGATGATTGGGCGTTAGACGAGTGAGGGTTTGATTTTATATACATAGATGATTGGGCATTAGAGAAGTGAGGGGGTGATTTCATGTACATAAAATTAATGATTGGGCATTAGAGAAGTGAGGGTTTGATTTTATATACATAGATGATCGGGCATTAGAGGAATGACGGATGGATTTCATATAGACAGAGTAATTTCTGATACATAGATGATTGGACATTAGAAGAATGACAGGGCAATTTTATATGTACAGATGATCAGGCTTGATGGGGTCTTTTCAGATATGTAGATGACTGGGCATTACAGGAATGAGGGAGTGATTTTATATACATAGATGACTGGGCTTTTACAGTTTTAGAGATTTGATGGGGGTAACTTCAAACATGTAGATGAATGGGCATTAGCGGAATGAGGGAGTGATTTCGTATACATATATGATTGGGCTTTTAGAGATTTGAAGGGGGTATTTAAAATATGTAGATAATTGGGTATTAGATAAATGATGTGTGGATTTCAACTGAAGACAGATGAGGTGATACCTGATGTACAGATGTTAGGGCAAGTGATCGTGAGGATTGATGGGATAATAACAGGGCAAGTGAGGATTGATGGGATAATAACAGTGCAAGTGAGGATTGATGCGATAATACCAGGGCATTTAGTGAGGATTGATGGGATAATAACAGGGCAAGTGAGGATTGATGGGATAATAACAGGGCAAGTGAAGATTGATGGGATAATAACAGGGCAAGTGAGGATTGATGGGATAATGGCAGGGCAAGTGAGGATTGATGGGATAATAACAGGGCAAATGAGGGTTGATGGGATAATGACATGGCAAGTGAGGATTGATGGGATAATAACAGGGCAAGTGAGGATTGATGGGATAATGACATGGCAAGTGAGGATTGATGGGATGATAACAGGGCAAGTGAGGATTGATGGGATAATATCGGGGCAAATGAGGATTGATGGGTAATACCAGGGTGTGTGAGGATTGATGGGATAAAGACAGGGCAAGTGAGGATTAATGGGATAATACCAGGGCAAGTGAGGATTGACGGGATAATACCAGGGCAAGTGATAATTGATGGGATAATGACATAGAAAGTGAGGATTGATGGGATAATACCAGTGCAAGTGAGGATTGATGGGATAATAACAGGGCAAGTGAGGATTGATGGGATAATACCAGGGCATTTAGTGAGGATTGATGGGATGATAACAGGGCAAGTGAGGATTGATGGGATAATACTAGGGCATTTAGTGAGGATTGATGGGATAATAACAAGGCAAGTGAGGATTGATGGGATAATACCAGGGCAAGTGAGGATTGATGGGATAATACCAGGGCAAGGGAGGATTGATGGGATAATATCAAGGCAAATGAGGATTGATGGGTAATACCAGGGTGTGTGAGGATTGATGGGATAATGACATTAGCAAGTGAGGATTGATGGGATAATACCAGGGCAAGTGAGGATTGATGGGATAATGACAGGACAAGTTGAGGATTGACGGGATAATAACAGGACAAGTGAGGATTGATGGGATAAGACCAGGGCAAGTGAGGATTGATGGGATAATAACAGGGCAAGTGACCAGCTGCCGTGGCGAAGTGGTTAGCGTCGCGGACTCCCGGCTGGGAGGTCATGGGTTCGAATCCCATCAGAAGTCATGTGGGTTTTTCTGCCCCGACCGGCTCCTACCCAGAGTTGAGTTTGCTGCGGACTCAGTTGGGAAGACTGTGACCACACAGTCGAATTTCATCCACTTAATGGATGCGTTTCTGAGAGTGTTGCTCAAATTTCCTGACCAACACTGCAGGTGCCTGTATCTCTCGGGCCTGGTTGGCGCCGGGATATATTATGAAAGGAAGCGTAGAGTGCAGCCCTGTCATGTAGTCTCAGACCGAATTGGAAATCCGCAGCATCATCTTAATCATCCTCATTCTCATTGATCAGCATTGAAAAAAATGTCTCAAATTCTGTGGCCTTTCATGCCCTGCTCTCATGGTGACCTCAGTTTTGATGTCCTCTCCACGTCTGTGGCCTTGTTTTGGTTTCGTCAGGGTCACCGGTATCGGCGGGTCCATGGGGGCTGTCGTTGGACAGACGTGGTGGCGCCCTCCGGAGGGAGAGCTCACTCACGCCAGCTCTGCAACTAAGCAATTATTGTTGTCAGTAGGGGGCTTAGTAGGTGGTGTCCTGCGTATGTTAGATCAGAACAGGCCCCACTGAACACCACGAAGTGACTCGGCAGCAGTGCAGTGTCTCCTCCGGTGGGTTGCCTCTTGATGAATTGACATTGACTGCTCCCTGTGGATTGCTGGTGCCGGGGCAGCGGCGGGGCCGACCGGGCTGTGGCTGTGGACGGGGTGTCGGAATGCGCGGCGTGGGTACACTGCCTCTAAGGTGGCACAGAGGTTGGGACAGCAAAAAAAAAAAAAAAATAAAATAACAGGGCAAGTGAGGATTAATGGGATAATAACAGGGCAAGTGAGGATTGATGGGATAATGACAGGGCAAGTAAGGATTGATGGGATAATGACAGGGCAAGTGAGGATTGATGGGATAATGACATGGCAAGTGAGGATTGATGGGATAATGACATGGCAAGTGAGGATTGATGGGATAATGACATGGCAAGAAAGGATTGATAGGGCAATGACAGGGCAAGTGAGGATTGACGAGGTCATTGATAAATAGATGATTGGTCAGGTGAGGATTCATGAGGTCATTGATAAATAGATGATTGGTCAGGTGAGGATTGATGGGGTCATTGATAATTAGATGATTGGTCAGGTGAGGATTGATGAGCTCATTGATAAATAGATGATTGGTCAGGTGAGGATTGATGGGGTCATTGATAAATAGATAATTGCTCAGGTGAGGATTGATGAGGTCATTGATAAATAGATAATTGGTCAGGTGAGTGTTGATGAGTGACATATGATCTATAGATAACAGAGCAAGTTAGAATTGACGGGGTGATTTTAGATGTTTGGTTGGACATAAGAAGATTAGCTTCCTGCTGTAAATTTAGGTCAGTTGGGTTTTGTTTGTATTTTGCCAGGTGTTTGCCAGAACTCCCTCTGATGATGGGATACGGACATGGTATCCAGTATCGATCAGTGCCAGGCGTAAGTTTAATCCATGTTTTAGGATCTTGGGTAAAATAAGTCAGAAGCACATTAAGAATGAATACTTTTTTTTGTGTTGTGTCCTGGTTTCTTTTTCTTTCAGTCTCTGCCTGCAAGTTTTTCTGTCTGTCTGTTTGTCTCTGTCTGTTTCTCCCTCTCTCAAACAAGACCAATGCATATCAACCTCCAAACACCATTATTTCAACCATCTTATGCGCTAATGTCTGCAAACTCCGTATTAAACCCACCATCCTCCACCACTACCTTCCTTGCCTGTTGTATCAACCCCGACCATTAAGAAAGTGTTTTGTTCTGGAAATGCACATGTTATTCTGCATGGGAAGTGTGTCTCTTGTGAGTGTGTTTGTGTGTGTGTTTGTGTGTGTGTGTGTGTGTGTGTGTGTGTGTGTGAGTGTGCGTGTGTGTGTCCCATTACCTCCTGTTGATCTGTCATAACGTCTTTCAGCTTTATTTCTCTCTCCTCTCTCTCTCTCTCTCTCTCTCTCTCTCTCTCTCTCTCTCTCTCTGTGTCTG
>CM031610.1:90427883-90454752 GCA_018398815.1 Conus ventricosus
GGTCGAGCTGAATGCAACTGGACAACCAACAACAGAAAGAAACTGGACACTCTGTCCCACCAGAAGCTGGGATGGACCCCACGTTAGCCGAGGCACGAGGACGCTGGGAAGGACTAGCCCATGCTACCGGCGGCTTTTAGGGCAATCTTTCCTAATGTGGCCAGGACGACCACAAAGAAAACACAGTCGGGGTGCTGAGGTCCCCGATGAACTGCCTGCCTTGTTCTACCCGCTAGCAGTCGTCGGCGCCTTATTGCCACTAAATCTGTGCGGGTCTCCCTGTCCGTATCTGGGCGATGCCCATAAGCTCTATGGGCTTCAGCAAACACCTCAGCGGTATGAATCGCAGCCGCGAAATCCTTTGGTGCTGTCTCGCCTATACGGATCCTCAACTCTGGGGACACGGTGTTGGTAAGCTGTTCGATGAGAATCAGATCCTCAAGCTCCAGCTTAGCCAACTGACGCCAGTACCCTAGCGTTTTGCGCAGCCTATCCCAAACTGCACGAAGGTCTCGTCGTTATTCTTTTTCATGGACCTGAACTTCCTCCTGTACGTCTCTGGAGTAAGTGGAAACACTTACGCAGAGCCAACTGCATGTCTGCATAAGACGCGCCTTCATTTAGAGTAAGCACACACTCCCTTGCAGCACCTGATAATCCAGAAAAAAGGTGCATGGCCTTTTAAATCCTCAGACAATTGGTATGAAGTAGCTACCTTGTCAAAATGCTCTAAGAACATATCAATGTCCTCACTAGGTCTGAACTCTGGAAGCTTTAATTTTGGGCCTCTAACTCTATCACTTGCCTGTCGATCAACCCCTGATTTACAGATGCGGGAGGCCGCGAAAGAAGTTGTCCATCTCCTCCCTGCGCAGAGCCTCCTGTCTGGCAACCTCTTCCCTACGCCGAGTTTCCTCCTCCCTACGCTGATCCAACTCTTCCCGACGGAGGGCCCCCTGTCTGGCAACTCTTCCCTACGCAGAGCTTCCTGTCTGGCAGTCTCCTCTCTGTGCAGAGCCTCCATCCTATCTAGCTCTTCCCTACGGAGGGTCTCATCCTCTCGTCGCTGTTGCTCCAAAAACATTAGGACAGAGGTGATATCCTGAGCAGGATTCACCACTCCTGACACGGGAGGACGACCCCCTTGACCCGTCCCTTGGGTCTCGACTTTCCCATGAGGAAGTCTCCCGGGGCATACCCCTTACGAGGGGAAGCATGGAGAAGAGAGGGTTTCGGTTTCTGCGACTCAACAGAAGCCCACAGTTGCTTCGCTATACTCTGACGCTTCCGAGCGGAAGTGCCAGTCGGGGTCTCAGCAGGAAGATCCCCTAGCGAAGAAGTAGTGAAAGTACTCGCTGGACTATCGGCTACAGCACTGGAATAAGTAGAAGTCACTGTAGTCGATGTATGGTTACTAATAGTAGGGACTACATTTTGAAGACCTTTCTTCTTCAACACACGCGTCGCCATACCACCAGCACCGGACGTTGCCATGACAACTATATTCTACGTTTCTCAAATACAGGGGAAAAACAATTCCACTTGAAAAACAGATACCGCACGGATATGTCACGGCTGCTCCCACTCTGGCAACACTGCGCTCCACAACACGAGCAACAGTGCGGTGGGGCTCACCGACAATAAGGGGGAAATGTCCAGCTGCTTCCACTCTGGAACACCGCGCTCCACAACACGAGCAACAGTGCGGTGGGGCTCACCGACAAAAAAACAAAAAAAACAGAAGGAATCCGGAGAAAGGCAAAAGTGTTACTAACGTCCGATACACCCACCTGTACTCAACAACCACCCGGTTTAAGAAACTGGGTTAACTACAAAACAGGAATGGCAGACTGAGTGGCAACAGAAAGGCAAGTCTTACGGCCGATCTGCGTGAGGCACCCGCCAGAAAGGGAGATCTGGACGCGGTCGAGATTCCCTTCGTCTCAACTCGATCCCCCACAGTCACACCAGATGTTCATTCAGGCCACCAAGACTCCCTACACGCTAGAGTCACCCAGCCAACCACCCACAACAAACACGACCAAACTGACTAAACATATACAAAACAGACAGAACTGAACAGGTACTCCGCGAACGAGGAGACAGTCAGAACCCTTCACATCCCGGACGAGCCCCACAAATGTCACGGACCGACCCTGGAGGTCTGCCCTGACAGGATCGGTCTAGATGGGAGTGAGGGAATGACTGACCTCACACGCCCCGCAAGAGACCACACAAGAAAGATTACAATACAACACCCCATTTATTCACACCAACACACACATAGTCACAAATAAGCATTCCAACATACACAACATGCACAATCACAATCAAGCATTTCAAACACACACGACGTACACACAATTAAGCATTCCAACACACACCACATGCACAATCACAATCAAGCATTTCAACACACTCGACGTACACACAATTAAGCATTCCAACACACACACCAATGCACAATCACAATCAAGCATTTCAACACACACGACGTACACACAATTAAGCATTCCAACACACACCACATGCACATCACAATCAAGCATTTTCAACACATACGACATACACACAATTAAGCATTTCAATACACACACATGCACAATCACAATCATAATAAGCATTTCCAGCACACATTCCTTTCCGTGATTCATGTGGTTCCCCCACCCCCTGCCCTCTCCAAGTTCACTGGGAGCACCGTGTCGCATCAGGTGCCCCAAATCGGGTCGGTTCTTGAACGGAGTGTCTTCAATGCCGACACCATTGACACACACACACCCACCCAAATTTGCACGACACAGAGCTAACCACACTGGTCACATGGGCTGTATGAAGTGCGAGGACGGTGGAGAAAACGCGTCCCGTGGGACGAGGCGTTGTCGCTGAAGGTCCGGACAGGGGTTAGGACCCTCCAGCAAAGTCCACGTGCTCCTCAAACCAGTGCGCGGCCCCAACAGCGCAAGCTTCGGGTGAAGCCCCCGGGAGGAGAGGAAAACGGAAGGGACTGGAAGGAAAGAAGGGTACTGGAACCCCGCAGTCAGTACGGTCTGACATATGCTGTTAAATCCTAACAGCCACTCGCATGATGGCGAGGGGAGGTTTGCTGAATACATTAATAGCACCAGCTCAACACAGACCTGAGCATAACACAGTAAACAAACCAACTGAGGAATGTTCGCTAAAGGTCTCCTCACACGAAGCAGGCAAAAAAATGACATTGAATTAACAGAGTGAATAAAAGAATTCAATATCTCCATCCCTCCACCCACGTTCAATGATCACAAACACATTTCTCTTCCTTAGGATTTGAACTAATACAGCAACCATTGCTTTATAACTGCCACCACATTTGCAAATATAATTCAATTGGCACAATTATCACCACATTTTATTAGCAACATTTCAAAAATGACACAATTCTCCAACCACGCATCCAAACGACTAATCATGCGTACGCACGCTCGCAAACATAAAACTCGTTCCCCTTGCACACACAAACAGACGGTGGCCGAAGAATAAGAGACTGGTGATTGTTGACAGGGGCGGACGAGCGAGACCAAGCAAGTTCCAACCCTAAATCACCAGGTTCTCCTCCATCCCCACCGACTACCGCATCACCAGATGCATTGAAAGGAGAAAGAATTTTGGATATAATTTAGAATGGCCAGGTTTAAAGATTGAATTAACCAGAAAAAGTGGTCTCAAACAATATTTCTTTTATAATTTTGAAACAAAAGGAAATTGCGCAAAAGAGAAGAATTAGCCGTGCTAACAACAAAAAAACAAACAAACCACGAAACTGATGCTTACCAGCTACCCGTGGGTGACCCAAAAGTGGCGGGTCAAGCGACTCTCTGCCCTCTGTCCAGTCGAGAGGACCAGCAGAGCAGATGCGGAAAAGAGATGACGTCCCTCCCCTACAGGCCGACTGCAGGAATGAAGTACCGACCGTACCTTCGACGAAGTGGTATAGGACCAAAACCGGAGCGGGCGCTCCCAGGGACATCTTCCGCCGAGTGAAGAGAAAAACCTGCCTAACCTATGGCGGCCAACATGCCACCCTACGTCACAGTGAGAATACCTCAAGCCTAAGAGGAATCTTGCACGTGCGGCAGGTAAAAAGACAGGTGAGAGGCCGATAGAGACAGCCAGTACAAAAAAAAAAAATGCCAGCCACCCGTGAACCTGCAGGATGAATTGCACGGGCAGTGAAATTAGAGAGAGAGAGAGAGAGAGAGGAAAGTAAACCTAACCTGAGCTGAGCTACATTAAGGTGCAACCACACCACAAGCCACATTAAGGGACGGATACACGACGACAACAACGACAACAAATAAATGAATAATTCCACCACCCTAGATGGGTCAATCGTCATAGGCCTCGTGACAAACTCGTGACACCATCAATCCTCACTTGTCCTGTCGTTATTCCATCAATTCTCACTTGCCCTGTCATCATCCCATGAATCCTCACTTGCCCTGTCATTATCCCATCAATCCTCACTTGCCCTGTTATTATCCCATCAATCCTCACTTGCGCTGTCATTATCCCATCAATCCTCACTTGCCCTGGTATTATCCCATCAATCCTCACTTGCCCTGTCATTATCCATCAATCCTCACTTGTCCTGTCATTATCTTATCAATCCTGATTTCCCCCGTCATTATCTCATCAATCCTTACTTCCCATGTCATTATCCCATCAATCCTCACTTGCCCTGTTATCATCTCATCAATCCTCACTTGCTCAGGTGTTATTCCATCAATCCTCACTGCCAAGTCATTATCCCATCAATTTTCTATTTCCAAGTCATTATCCCATCCTGATACATCACTTCAGTCTTTTTGGTGCTGATGGTGAGACCGAAGTTGTCGCAGGCTCATGAGGCTGATAATGCTGAACAATTAAGTAGTGGGTGAAAGTATATAAAAAAATATATAAATACACTCACAACCACACACACACACACACACACTACACACACACATATATTAATATATATATATATATATATATATAATATACACCATATATATATATATATATATTATATATATATTATATAGAATTATAAACAAAGCTTGCTCTTATGTCTTAGATTGAAGAAATAGGGGGAGATACGCATTCATATCTGCAGTGGTAGATGATTCTGCCTAACTAACAGTATGTGCTTGAGTGGGTGAATGGGGAAAAATAAAATAAATGCTTCTCAAAATGAGCCTTCAGCAAGATTATAGTCCGTATAATGCGTATCTCCCCCTATTTCTTCAATTCTAAGACATAAGAGCAAGCTTTGTTTATAATTCAATATTTCTTGCAGTCATTGCAACACCAAGCTGCTCTGTAAGTTGCTGGAACGGTGCGGGGACTTATCTTGGAATTATTAGTTTGTTATATATATATATATATTATATATAATATATATATATATATATATATATGGTTATATATATATATATATATATATATATATATATATATATATATTATATATGTGTGTGTGTGTGTGTGTGTGTGTGTGTGTGTGTGTGTGTGTGTGTGTGTGTGTGTGTGTGTGTGTGAGTGTATCTCCCCCTTGGAGAATATAAGCTTGCTGAAGGCTCATTTTGAGAAGCATTTATTTTATTTTTTCCCCATCCACCCACTAGCACATACTGTTAGTTAGGCAGAATCATCTGCCACTACAGGTATGAATGCGTATCTCCCCCTATTTCTTCAATCTAAGACATAAGAGCAAGCTTTGTTTATATTCTATATAATATATATATATAATATATATATATTTATATATATATATTTATATATATATTATGTGTGTGTGTGTGTGTGTGTTGTGTGTGTGTGTGTGTGTGTAATGCTGAACAATTAAGTAGTGGGGGGAAACAAGTGCAATCTAAGAATTCTTCTGTCATTATACTCTCTCACAAGCAAAGAGTCACATCTATGAATCATTTGTCTACGTACATAGAAATCATACTCAGCCTCAGGGTCGACGTCAATCTCCTGCTGTGTGACTTTGCAGTCTACGCTGCTTACCGATATGTCACCTTCTGGGGCATTCTGGGAACATGAAATGCACACAGAAAGGAACATGACAACAATATAATGCATACAGTGAAACAAATCTTACCGACTAAAAATGGTGACATAAAAATAATGTGATGCAATACAATAAAATAAATCTGTATTGCATTACAATTAATTAAATCTGTATTGGATTACAACAAATAAATCTGTATTGCATTACAATAAAATGAATCTGTATTGTAATATAATAAAATAAATCTTTACCGATCTGAAAACAACTCAAAGAAAACTATAATACGATGCAGTGCTATATAGGGGATCTTTACTGACTATCGGAAAACAAATAACCCAACACAGTGAACAAGACATTTCACCTGAATTTGGAAAGCAATGAAGACACACAACCACAGCAAGATGTGTGATGATAAAATAATTCTGTGATGGCATTATTAAAACAGATGCCTCTAATTCTGTAAGTTATACACGCATGTAAAAAAAAACAAAGAAGAAAACGTAATCACTACCACCAAATTTGCATTAATTCCAAACAACAGGAAAAATGTATAAAATATATTACAGATATTCACACTTGAAAAGGCGTTATAAGCAGAAATGAAACTGAATGCAAGGATGGGTGAAAGGCCTTACAGCTCGTACAAAGAATTTGCCTTGCTTGGGACAGTATCTTTATCGAAAACAAAGTAAAATGGAATATATAATCCTTTCTACTAAGATATGCTGATGCATATACAATCAAACTACTATACCTTGACTATTCTCTATTTTATCAATGGTCAGCCCATCTTCAAAATCCGACATTAAAATTCCTGACCGACATCGCATTCCAGGTTTCAGATGGAAAGGCATTAGCCCATTTACAGGATTCCAAGACTGTTTAGTCTGTGAGTGTTGGCAGCCTGAATGCAGCGGTTTCAGGCACATGCACTGAACACAGAGATCAGCAAACTCTCCCATACCTCACCAGGTAGCCACTGGATCTGAACTTCAAACTTTTCCGTCAGAAGGTCAAGAGTAAAGCTTTACAACAGGAGGTGAAATGTCTGACATTGCAAGAATTCATAATGAAAGCATACTGCATTATAAAACGAAAAGCAAGGAAACAAACAAAAATACAAAAATATTTCCTTCATCGCCTCTCAAACATGCAATGGATTTATGTATATCCTGTCCCATTCCACAACACACACACACACACACACACACACACCCTTGTTATAGACTCCTGGCTTTGTGATGGTGGCAATGTAACTGATGTACTGGATTGGTCCATTGCGCTGTTTCTCCGCTGGGCACTCGGCTGAGAGTGTCACCTTCGTGGCCGAGTCGACAGGTTGGGTGATGTTAAGGAGACAACTGCTGCCGGTGCTGGACATCAGTACACATAAGTGTCATTTTCCTTGTTTGTACCATGATCATTGTTCAGTATTTTCCTTTCACCATGACCTCTACTTCAATGTCATTTCCCTCGTTTGTACCATGATCATTCTTCAGTATTTTCCTTTCACCATGACCTCTACTTCAGTGTCATTTCCCTCGTTTGTACCATGATCATTCTTCAGTATTTTCCTTTCACCATGACCTCTACTTCAATGTCATTTCCCTCGTTTGCACCATGATCATTCTTCAGTATTTTCTTTTCACCATGACCTCCCTGTGTGGAACTCGGGCTGTTGTCCCTGGGGACGGCTACTTCACTGCAGTAGACTGCTACCCTTTTTTCTGCCAGCGTTTGTTTTTTGTTTTTAATCGACTATCTGTCAATGGATTGTTTTCACAAAATTATTTTAAGGGCAATATCTCATACTTTTGCTCTATGTCCGCTACATGCACTAAATTTCAATAACATTTCACCAGCAACACTTCCTGATAGCTAGCACATGTTTGGTTTATAGGTGATATTTGCACAATGGATGATCTATCAATGGATTTTTTTTAAACAAAATTTCCACCAGGGACACTTCCTGTTATCTAGCATATGTTTGTTTACTTGTGTTCTTTGCACAATGGACGATCTTTGAATGGATTTTCTTAAACAAAATTTCACCAAGCACTTCCTGTTACCTGGCATATGTTTTTTTACATGTGCTGTTTGCACAATGGACGATCCATCAACGTATTTTCTGTGACATTTCACCGGGGACACTTCCTCACAGCTGCCACATGACCATTTATGGAGTTCAATGCAAGCTGAATGATCTATCAATGGGTTTGTCTATAACAATGTTGCAAGGGACGTTTCTCTATACTTGCCTTATGCCATTTATCAAGTGCTTATGGCATGCTTGATGATCAATGGAATTTTCTGTAAAATTTCACCCGACACACTTCCCTATAGTTGCCATATGCTGTCTACAGGTGCTAACTGCATGCTTGATGATCAATGGAATTTTCTGTACAATTTCACCCGAGACACTTCCCCATAGTTGCCATATGCTGTTTACAGGTGCTAACTGCATGCTTGATGATCAATGGAATTTCTGTACAATTCACCCGAGACACTTGCCTATAGTTGCCATATGCTGTTTACAGGTGCTAACTGCATGCTTGATGATCAATGGAATTTTCTGTACAATTTCACCCGAGACACTTGCCTATAGTTGCCATATGCTGTTTACAGGTGCTAACTGCATGCTTGATGATCAATGGAATTTTTTGTAAAATTCACCCGAGACACTTCCCTATAGTTGCCATATGCTGTTTACTGGTGCTAACTGCATGCTGGATGATCAATGGAATTTTCTGTACAATGTCACCAGGGACACTTCCCTATAGTTGCCATATGCTGTTTACAGATGCTAACTGCTGGATGCATGACCTAAGAGTACTGACTTGTCACGAAAACTTGTACTGACAGGCGCATGGAAAGAAAAAAGAAAGAAAGAAAGAAAGAAAAGAAAGAAAGAAAGAAAAAAACTCCGTTCAAAACTCATCCTGGGATGCTGTCGTTTTTAAGACAGGTGTCTTACAACTGGGCAGCTCTTCACACAAGGGATGGACACAGTAATCCCTGACCACAGCCTTTCCTCTTTTTTTTTTAAATATAAAATCAGTTCATATGATACCTTTTTGTTTCCTTATCTGACAGAATATGAACTATTTCAGAGGGTATCAAGCCTGAGAATTCCACTGAAATATTCAGTTACTTGTTCTGCAGATTCCAACTACTTCAAGAGATAAGAACATTGAGAATTCCTAAATGAATGAGTTCCAGATTCCAGCTATTTTCGAGATCAACAATTCATATAAATGATGAGTTAATCATTTTACAGATTCCAGTTACTCCAAGGATTATGTAGATTGGTAACTGAAGTCAGACGATGACGTCATCATTCAACAGATTCCAACTATTCCCAGAATTAGAAAGGTCAATAATTCATGTCAAACGTGACACATCATTCAACAGATTCCAAACATGTCAGGAATAAAACATATAATTCATGTAAGATATAGAGCGCATTTTTCAAACATATCCTGACTATTTCAAAGGATAAGAACTTTGATCTCTCAAGTAAAAATATGGAGTTGTTATTCACAGATGTCAACTAACTGAAGAAAGACGAACATTCATAATTAATATAACACAACGACGGTACTGGAGAAAAACAATGCAAACGGTTCAACATCCCACTGACATAATAATGTCTCTGAAAATCAGCTGATGTGAAATGGTTTCCACAGTTCTCAGTACCATCAACTGCAAGCAGGAGCAGATCTGTAACTCACATGCCCACAGCTCACTGCAGTTCAAGGCAGAAGATCTTCAGGACACAGAGCAGCTGGCATGAACAGTGTGGGACACATTTCTACAGCCACTATCCTACTTGCCTCTCACTTGAGCTCTCCACAGAGGACATGCCAACACAGAGAAGTGGACTATATGCACTGTGGTGTCACAGCTCTCCACAGAGGTTATACCAACACAGAGAAGTGGACTGATGTACTGTGTGTCACAGCTCTCCACAGAGGTTATACCAACACAGAGAAGTGGACTGATGTACTGTGTGTCATAGTTCTCCACAGAGGTTTTACCCAACACAGAGAAGTGGACTGATGCACTGTGTGTCACAGCTCTCCACAGAAGATATACCAACACAGAGAAGTGGACTGATGTACTGTGTGTCACAGCTCTCCACAGAGGATATACCAACACAGAGAAGTGGACTGATGCACTGTGTCACAGCTCTCCACAGAGGTTATACCAACACAGAGAAGTGGATGATGCCTGTGTGTCACAGCTCTCCACAGAGGTTATACCAACACAGAGAAGTGGACTATATGCACTGTGTGTCAGAGCTCTCCACAGAGGATATACCACACAGAGAAGTGGAGTGGACTGATGTACCGTGTGTCACAGCTCTCCAGAGAGGTTATACCAACACAGAGAAGTGGACTGATGTACTGTGTGTCACAGCTCTCCACAGAGGTTATACCAACACAGAGAAGTGGACTGATGTACTGTGTGTCACAGCTCTCCACAGAGGTTATACCACACAGAGAAGTGGACTGATGCACTGTGTCAGAGCTCTCCACAGAGGTTTACCAACACAGAGAAGTGGACTGATGTACTGTGTGTCAGAGCTCTCCACAGAGGTTATACCAACACAGAGAAGTGGACTGATGCACTGTGTGTCAGAGCTCTTCACAGAGGATATACCAACACAGAGAAGTGGACAGATGCACAGAGCTCTCCACAGGTTATACCAACACAGAGAAGTGGACTGATGTACTGTGTCACAGCTCTACACAGAGGTTATACCAACACAGAGAAGTGGACTGATGCACTGTGTGTCAGAGCTCTTCACAGAGGTTATACCAACACAGAGAAGTGGACTGATGCACTGGGGTTGTCGAGTCTTCACAGAGGTTATCCCCAAAACAGAGAAAAATGGACTGAAAGCCTGTGTGTCAGGGGCTCTCCCCAGGGTTTTACCAAAAAAAGAGAAGTGGAAATATATGTACTGTGTGTCAGAGCTCTTAAAGAAGGGTTATCCAAAAACAGAGAAGTGGAATGATGCATTTTGTGTCAGAGCCTCCAACAGGGTTTTACCAACAAAGAAAAAAGTGGACTGTTTCACTGTGCGTCAAAAGTTTTTCCAGAGGGTTTTACCCAAAACCCGAGAAGTGGACCGATTTTCTTTGTGTAAAAGCTCTCCCCCAGAGGTTTATACCAACACAGGAATTGGACTGGTTTCACTGGGTGTTGGGGCTCTTTTACAGAGGTTATACCAAAACAGAGAAGTGGACTGTTTTCACTGGTGTCGTCCTTTCTGTAGCCCGGGCCGGCCAATCTTCATGTAGCTGGGGGTCGTGGTTTTTCTTTGTCGTCCGCTGCCGGAGGGTCAGCACAGGGGGGTGAAAGGGAAAAACCTGACTTATATGTCCAGTAGCTGAGAGTCCTGGGAAAACCCTTTTAATCCTGCTTGTCATAAAACCCGCCACACAGAATAAGAAAAACTTTTTTACATAAACTTCCACCCCCCTCATTTATCTAAATACTGTAATTTCCCGATTGTTAAAAACCTGCTCAACCCGAATAAGAACACCCCTGTTGGCCTTTAAACTTCCACAAAATAAAATTATCCTAAATACGTAATCCTGCTTGGGCATAACCCCGCTCACACAGAATAAAAAAAAAATGTTGGCATAAATTTTTCCACAACTCATTTATCAAATTTCGTAATCCTGGGGGGTTTTCATAACTGCTCACACAGAATAAGAAACATGGGGGCTAATCTTCCCCAAATCATTTATTAAAATTTCTGTAATTTCCCGCTTGTCATAAAACCCGCTCCACCGGGAAAAAGAAAAACATGTTGGCATAATCTTCCAAACCCCATTTATCTAAATACTGTAAAACCTCTTGTCATAACCTGCTCACCAGAAAAAAGAACAAAATTTTTGGCCCTTTAATTTTTCCCCAACTCATTTTTTCTAAATTCTGTAATCCTGCTTTTTCATAACTGCTCCACGAATAAGAAAACATGTTGGGATAAAACTTCCACAACTTTATTTATTTTAAATTTCTGTAATCCGTTGTCATAAAAAATGCTCACACAGAAAAAGAACACATGTTGGGATAATTTTTCCCCCCCCCCCCCCTTTATCAAATTTCGGGAATCCCGCTTGTCAAAACCTGCTAAAACAGAAAAAAGAACACATGTTGGCATAAATTTTTCCACCCAAATCATTTTTTCTAAATACTGTAATCCTGCTTGTCATAACCCCGCTCACACAGGGGAAAAAGAACACATGTTGGCATTTTCTTCCCCCAACTCATTTTTCTAAATACCCGTAATCCGATTTTTCATAACCTGCCCCACACAGAATAAGAACCTGGGTTGGGATAATCGTCCACAATCATTTTTCTAAAAAACGGTTAAAACCCGCTTGTCCTTAAACCCGGGTAAAACAGAATTTAAAAACACCTTTTTGGGATAAACTTCCACAACTCATTTATCTAAAAAAATGTAATCCTGCTTGGGCAAACCTGCTCACAAGAATAAGAACCCTTGTTGGGATAATCTTCCCCAAATCATTTATCTAATAACCTGCTCACACAGAAGAACACATGTTGGCATAATCTTCCACAACTCATTTATCTAATAACCTGCTCACACAGAATAAGAACACTGTTGGCATAATCTTCCACAAACTCATTTATCTAATAACCTGCTCACACAGAATAAGAACACATGTTGGCATAATCTTCCACAACTCATTTATCTAATAACCTGCTCACACAGAATAAGAACACATGTTGGCATAATCGTCACAACTCCATTTATCTAATAACTGCTCACACAGAATAAGAACAACATGTTGGCATAATCGTCCACAACTCATTTATCTAATAACCTGCTCACACAGAATAGAACACATGTTGGCATAATCTTCCACAAACTCATTTATCTAATAACTGCTCACACAGAATAAGAAACACATGTTGGCATAATCGTCCACAATCATTTATCTAATAACCTGCTCACACAGAAGAACACATGTTGGCATAATCGTCCACAACTCATTTATCTAATAACCTGCTCACACAGAATAAGAACACATGTTGGCATAATCGTCCACAACTCATTTATCTAATAACCTGCTCACACAGAAGAACACATGTTGGCATAATCGTCCACAACTCATTTATCTAATAACCTGCTCACACAGAATAAGAACACATGTTGGCATAATCGTCCACAACTCATTTATCTAATAACCTGCTCACACAGAATAAGAACACATGTTGGCATAATCGTCCACCAACTCATTTATCTAATAACCTGCTCACACAGAATAAGAACACTGTTGGCATAAATCTTCCACAACTCATTTATCTAATAACCTGCTCACACAGAATAAGAACACATGTTGGCATAATCGTCCACAACTCATTTATCTAATAACCTGCTCACACAGAAGAACACATGTTGGCATAATCGTCCAAAAACTCATTTATCTAATAACCTGCTCACACAGAAGAACACATGTTGGCATAATCGTCCACAACTCATTTATCTAATAAACCTGCTCACACAGAATAAGAACACATGTTGGCATAATCGTCCACAACTCATTTATCTAATAACCTGCTCACACAGAAGAACACATGTTGGCATAATCGTCCACAACTCATTTATCTAATAACCTGCTCACACAGAAGAACACATGTTGGCATAATCGTCCACAACTCAATTTTATCTAATAGCCTGCTGACACAGAAGAACACATGTTGGCATAATCGTCCACAACTCATTTATCTAATAACCTGCTCACACAGAATAAGAACACATGTTGGCATAATCGTCCACAACTCATTTATCTAATAACCTGCTCACACAGAATAAGAACACATGTTGGCATAATCGTCCACAACTCATTTATCTAATAACCTGCTGACACAGAAGAACACATGTTGGCATAATCGTCCACAACTCATTTATCTAATAACCTGCTCACACAGAATAAGAACACATGTTGGCATAATCGTCCACAACTCATTTATCTAAATACTAATGTTTCCTGTTTGTGCTTAAAAATACAGGAATTCAACATCTAATCTTACATTCAGCCTTGGGACTTCATGTTTAACCATGCGCAATACAATGGTGGTCCTCGTTGACAAACCGCTTGAAAATGTGCCTGCAACGTGTCTTCTGCTCACAATCAATTTGGATCACAACCATACAACTTGTAGGCTGCACATCGGCATCAACAGGCTCCTACGTCCTGCCACTTGGTGTCACTGTGTACCAAAGACGTCCCAGCCTTGTATTTACAGAATTTTTGACTGCATTTCCTTGAATTGTTCTCTGTTCTGAATTCTGAGCGAAAATGGTTTATACTGATTTAGAAGCAGCTCTGCATACGATGAATGGATTACCAGCAAGATGTGTCAGTGTTTTCAGCTCACACCAGCGGATCTGTCCTACACTAGCGACTGACATTTCCGAAATTTTGTCTTCATTTAATAATGGAGTTTTGCAAGATGCAGAATGGACTCCACCACACCGTTTTCATGAGTAAGTCAACATTCTCAGTGAAACAGGAGCAACAAAACATCTGCCATTTACAAGAACGCTTGTGGACTGCTTTTGATAGTTGTCCCCTCACATCCATGTTTTAGGGGCTGGTGGAGCAAAACCAACTTGACAGTTGTTCCATCACATCCATGTTTTAGGGCTGGTGGAGCACACCAACTTGACAGTTGTTCCTCACATCCATGTTTTAGGGCTAGTGGAGCAAACCAACTGACACTTGTCCCCCTCACATCCATGTTTTATGGGCTGGTGGAGCACACCAACTTGACCCGTTGTTCCCTCACAATCCATGTTTTAGGGGCTGGTGGAGCAAACCAACCTGACACTTGTCCCCTCACATCCATGTTTTAGGGGCTGGTGGAGCACACCAACTTGGCAGTTGTTCCCTCACAATCCATGTTTTAGGGGCTGGTGGAACAAACCAACGTGACAGTTGTTCCCTCACATCCATGTTTGGGGCTGGTGGAACAAACCAACTTGAAAACTTGTCCCTCACATCCATGTTTTAGGGGCTGGTGGAGCACACCAACTTGACAGTTGTTCCCTCCCCATCCATGTTTTAGGGGCTGATGGAGCAAACCAAACTTGACAGTTGTTCCTCACATCCATGTTTTAGGGGCTGGTGGAGCAAACCAACTTGACAGTTGTTCCCTCACATCCATGTTTTAGGGGCTGGTGGAGCAAAAACCAACTTGACAGTTGTTCCCTCACATCCATGTTTTAGGGGCTGGTGGAGCAATCCAACTTGACAGTTGTCCCCTCACATCCATGTTTTAGGGGCTGGTGGAGCACACCAACCTGACAGTTGTTCCCTCACATCCATGTATTAGGGGCTGGTGGAGCACACCAACTTGACAGTTGTCCCTCACATCCATGTTTTTGGGGCTGGTGGAGCAAACCAACCTGACACTTGTTCCCTCACATCCATGTTTTTAGGGGCTGGTGGAGCAATCCAACTTGACAGTTGTACCCTCAAATCCATGTTTTAGGGGCTGATGGAGCAATCCAACTTGACAGTTGTTCCTCACATCCATGTTTTAGGGCGCTGGTGGAGCAAACCAAACGTGACACTTGTCCCCTCACATCAATGTTTTAGGGGCTGGTGGAGCACAACAACTTGACAGTTGTTTCCCTCACATCCATGTTTTAGGGGCTGGTGGAGCACACCAACTTGACAGTTGTTCCCTCACATCCATGTTTTAGGGGCGGTGGAGCAAACCCACTTGACAGTTGTTCCTCACATCCATGTTTTAGGGGCTGATGGAGCAATCCAACTTGACAGTTGTTCCCTCACATCCATGTTTTAGGGGCTGATGGAGCACACCAACCTGACAGTTGTTCCTCACATCCATGTTTTAGGGGCTGGTGGAGCAAACCAACTTGACAGTTGTTCCCTCACATCCATGTGTTTAGGGGCTGATGGAGCAATCCAACTTGACAGTTGTTCCCTCACATCCATGTTTTAGGGGCTGATGGAGCAATCCAACTTGACTTTGTTCCTCACATCCATGTTTTAGGGGCTGGTGGAGCACACCAACTTGACACTGTCCCCTCACATCCATGTTTTAGGGGCTGGTGGAGCACACCAACTTGACACTTGTTCCCTCACATCCAGTTTTAGGGGCTGATGGAGCAATCCACTTGACAGTTGTTCCCTCACATCCATGTTTTAGGGGATGGTGGAGCACACCAACGTGACAGTTGTTCCCTCACATCCATGTTTTAGGGGCTTGTGGAGCACAACCAACTTGACAGTTGTTCCCTCACATCCATGTTTTAGGGGCTGGTGGAACACACCAACTTGACAGTTGTTCCCTCACATCCATGTTTTAGGGGCTGTGGGCAATCCCACTTGACAGTTGTTCCCTCACATCCATGTTTTAGGGGCTGGTGGAGCACACAACGTGACAGTTGTTCCCTCACATCCCTGTTTTAGGGGCTGGTGGAGCAATCCAACTTGACACTTGTTCCTCACATCCATGTTTTAGGGGCTGGCGGAGCAACACCAACGTGACAGTTGTTCCCTCACATCCATGTTTTAGGGGCTGGTGGAGCACACCAACTTGACACTTGTTCCCTTCACATCCATGTTTTAGGGGCTGGTGGAGCAAACCAACTTGACAGTTGTTCCCTCACATCATGTTTTAGGGGCTGGTGGAGGAATCCAACTTGACACTTGTCCCCTCACATCCATGTTTTAGGGCTGGTGGAGCACACCAACGTGACATTGTTCCCTCACATCCATGTTTTAGGGGCTGGAGGAGCAAAAACAACTTGACAGTTGTTCCCTCAAAATCCATGTTTTAGGGGCTGGGGGAGCCCACCACTTGACACTTGTCCCCTCACATCCAGGTTGTAGGGGCTGGTGGAACAAACCAAACATGACAGTTGTCCCTGCACATCCATGTTTTATGGGCTGGTGGAGCAAGCCAACTTGACACTTGTACCCTCACATCCATGTTTTAGGGGCTGGTGGAACAAACAAACATGACAGTTGTCCCCTCACATCCATGTTTTAGGGGCTGGTGGAGCAAACCAACTTGACAGTTGTTCCCTCACATCCATGTTTTAGGGGCTGGTGGGACACACCAACTTGACAGTTGTTCCCTCACATCCATGTTTTAGGGGCTGGTGGAGCAAACAACTTGACAGTTGTTCCCTCACATCGATGTTTTTAGGGGCTGGTGGAACAAACCAGTTGACACTTGTTCCCTCACATCCATGTTTTAGGGCTGGTGTAGCAATCCAACGTGACAGTTGTTCCCTCACATCCATGTTTTAGGGGTGGTGGAACAAACCAAATTGACAGTTGTTCCCTCACATCCATGTTTTAGGGGCTGGTGGAGCACACCACTTGACACTTGTTCCCTCACATCCATGTTTTAGGGGCTGGTGGAGCAATCCAACTTGACAGTTGTCCCCTCACATCCATGTTTTAGGGGCGGTGGAGCAATCCAACTTGACAGTTGTCCCATCAATCCATGTTTTAGGGGCTGGTGGAGCAAACCAACTTGACAGTTGTTCCCTCACATTCATATTTTAGGGGCTGGTGGAGCAAACCAACTTGACAGTTGTTCCCTCACATCCATGTTTTAGGGGCTGGTGGAGCAAACCAACTTGACAGTTGTTCCCTCACATCCATGTTTTTAGGGGCTGGTGGAGCACACCAACTTGACAGTTGTTCCCTCACATTCATATTTTAAGGGGCTGGTGGAGCAAACCAACTTGACAGTTGTTCCCTCACATTCATATTTTAGGGGCTGGTGGAGCAAACCAACTTGACAGTTGTTCCCTCACATTCATATTTTAGGGGCTGGTGGAGCAAACCAACTTGACAGTTGTTCCCTCACATCCATGTTTTAGGGGCTGGTGGAGCAAACCAACTTGACAGTTGTTCCCTCACATCCATGTTTTAGGGGCTGGTGGAGCACACCAACTTGACAGTTGTTCCCTCACATTCATATTTTAGGGGCTGGTGGAGCAAACCAACTTGACAGTTGTTCCCTCACATTCATATTTTAGGGGCTGGTGGAGCAAACCAACTTGACAGTTGTTCCTTCACATCCATGTTTTAGGGGCTGGGGGAGCACACCAACTTGCATGTGGAACAAAAGGGAACCAGAAATTTCACATCTGGTTTTTGGATGAGCTGAAGGCCACTCTGGTATTCTTTTCCACAAAGGGATTGTTTGCCTTCCAAGCGACGAGCACTACTGGGGCAGGCAGTCTAAATGTCACCAGGAGTCCAAAGTTAAAATTAATGACAGTGTGTAGGCGTGAAGAAAGAACAATTAGCCAAGCACTACAGACCTCACAGAAAGCAGGCTTGTTGATAAGGTAGTGATCAAATTCAAGGGCAAGAGCCAGTTTTATGTACATGTTCCAACCCAGCCATGCCAGTGGGGAATCAAGGTGTGAGCAATTGCAGTCTGCGAATCCCTTCACTCACTGCATTTTGACATCTACACAAGAGAGAGGTACACTGCTGAAAAGAAATCTTACTACTCTGGAATATCTGAAGGTACAACTTTCAACATAGAAATAAAAGTTACCTTCCCTGATTCTTATCTTTTTGTTTGAATTTATGACTGAATAGCTCATGCCACAGCGCACATTTTATACTGAATATGTACTAATCAGGTTTTGCCTTAAACACACATACGTGCACGTATGTACGCACGCGCACACACACACACACACACACACACACACACACACACATGCACGCATGCACGCATGCACGCACACACACACACACACGCACGCACGCACGCACACGCACATACACACACATTCACACACACACACACGCACGCACGCACACACACACACACACACACACACACACACACACACACACACACACACACACACACACACACACACCTTAACTGAATGACCTTGAAGTTCCACTTGTAAACTAACCTGTGACAGTGACGCTTTCCTTCAGCACAAAGTTGTTGGAGGTCAAGCTTTCTTTCTCCTTCCAGGTCACTGTGTAGTCAGTCGGCCCAGTTCTCTCCCCTGGTGTCCAGCTGACCTGTATTACATTGCTCTCTGGAGTGGTCAGGATCAGATCTTGGAGGCTGAGGGCAGCTGAAATAGCAAGATCATCGTTAGGAAAAACAGCCACTGAAGTACAGACACTTTGATCAAAAAGACTGTTCTCAGAAACTATCACTACGCATAGTGCGGTGACAGGGATACCCGAATGTAGAAAGGTACCCCTTTACACGCTAAAACTATGAACACCACAGAACAAAAAATACAAAACACTAAATAATAGGTGCAACAAACAATCAAATTTTATTCAAATTCACACTCACCCACACACTATCAGCAAAAAAACCCTTCAAACAATAAAAAAAACCCACCAAAATCAACAATGCACAATAAAAATGCTCCGACACCCCACCTTCAAATCCAGGAAGCCTCAAGGGACCCCAACTCACACAGGGTTAATACCGGACCAGGGATACTCCAGGGACTATCACGTGGTAACCTGGGGCTGGGTCATCCAGAGGTAGGATGGCCCACCGAACCCAAAGTGCCCGCGCGATACAAACCACAAAGGGGACACAACGACCCCCCCCCCCCAAAAAAAAACAAACAAACAACAAACAACAAAAACCAACAACAAACAAAAAAAAAACCAACAAAAAAAAACCAATTCGTTACAATTCCCCCTCCACACAATACATAGAAATATATCTAAATCTATATATTATATATATAATTATACACAACTCACGCACAATACCATTCACCCTTCGCACACTCGAACCATTTTTTTTCTTCATAAAGTCAGTTCCCACACTCCGACTTTTTTCCCCACACTGTCACTGAGGTCCTGATGCCCCAGCAGACGAAGCGCCGAACGATGAAGAATCGACAATGTCACAAGGTTCAACACGGAGTCACTGATCCAAAGTACACGGTGACACACATTCAAGAATATGAAGAGCCCAGCAGCTCAGCAGCTCAGCAGATCTCAGCAGCAGGAGGGGGAGCTCCGACGCTCGCAGAAGGATGAGCTCGCCCCCTCCCAGTCGTTCGTAGCGATGACCTAGAGGTCGGTCAGAAAGAAGTCAGAAACAGGGCAGTACCAGGTAAGATGCCTCACACAGAGGTCGCAGCAGCAGAGCGGTCAAACTTTGTCGACACCTGGACATGAAATAGTTTCATGACTACTCTGGCCCGCAACTGATCACAGAACTTCGGGCACACCAGAATTACAACCCATTGTCTCTGCGACTTCAATGTCGGCCAAGGCATTTGAGCCATCAAACGTAGTGTAACACATAACACCAACAACCCATTCTGGCACTGACAATTCTACCAAACGGGACATAAATCAGCCTACAATATCCATAAAAAAATGTACAAAACAAAAACAGTTGTTAACTTCCGATTATGAACACCCCGGTTTTCTGCATATTCTGGAGTATCAAAGTCAACAAAGTCAATTAATAATACTGTCAATATGACAAAAAATTATTAACAACCATCTTTTCACATTATGTCACTGGTGACCTACTCGTTTTTGAGTGAACCAGTATTTTAGGAAGAAGAAGAAGAAGAAGATACCATACTATCAATATCATATTATTCCGTATCTCAATCGACACACCTCAAACGGTGTGTACCCAAGTGGGACAGGATGATGCCATAAATCAATCAACGAAGTTATCCACAGGGAATTTATAAAATAATAAAGAATTACTGTTTTCTTCAACGGCATATAATGAATACCAAACGATTCAGCAACAACAACAACACCAGAGAGCGGAAGCGCTCGCCGCTGCTGAATAAGAGACAATATTGGGTCAACCCCAATATAATATCATAATCCAATAATAAAAATGAATGACCACTGTCACTGCCCTAAACTCAAACAGCGCAGTATCACCAAAACCAATAGCGATCGAAAACAAATGACCGGCGAGGCCATATATAGTAACGAAGACCAAGACATACTAACAAAAGCGGAGCGACAGGACGCCCCCCCTGCTGGGTTGTACGTGACTAGGCATACGCCTAATCAATTTCAACTTGTAAACAAATCACTGCACTAACTTAAAAATAACACAACAAATTTAAAAACTACCTATTCCAACTTCCAATCATAATCACAAAAAGAAAACATAATGCATTAAATATACCAATGCATAACACCGCAAATATTCATCAATTCAAACCACCAATGTCATATAATTCACCAACTTCACACCAACAACCATATACCATTTTCTTTCCAACTACAATAACCACCTTCACACTCCCTCTTCCCCCTACTCGAGGTCAAAGCACACCACCATCCCCCTCCCATTATCGCTTCGGCGCAACAGCCATCCTTCATATGAAAAGAGGGGCATACGAAATAATTTTCGTCTCCAATCAAAAGAAAATAAGAATAAGCAAAAAATCTATTATAATCCTCATCAATTTGCATATATACGAACTTATGGTTTGACCCGATAATTATAGGAATTTAAAACAACACATTTTAAAAAAATCATTTTCAACAAACGACGGAAACACAATGCAATGAA
This sequence comes from Conus ventricosus, assembly GCA_018398815.1. Classification (NCBI taxonomy): domain Eukaryota; kingdom Metazoa; phylum Mollusca; class Gastropoda; order Neogastropoda; family Conidae; genus Conus; species Conus ventricosus. Next base: position 90,449,524 of record CM031610.1, read on the forward strand.
AACAACAACCGCCGCACATACCGACATTCGGCGCGCGCGCGCATGACGATAACCTCTCGCCCGAAACAGTAGCGCGCATCAAGCATATGACACCTCCCTCTCACTCCTTCCCCCCTTGTCTACAAGCCGGAGCGATTTACGGCCCGTAGATCCTTTATAATGGGGCTCTGGGAGGGGACGTACCCTTTGATGCTTGCTGCTGCATCCTGCATATTGCATGTGGGATGGACGGGCTCATTGGATCTCCTCTCATCTCCTAAACTCTCACATGTGGCTCCAAGCGCCATACCCGGGACCTTGCCTCAGCAGGCATGCTAAACCGTGTGAGGGGGGTAATATTAACATGGTATTACTGGGCGTAACCTCAAGTAGTAGGCGACCGGCCAAGGCGGATAAATTCCAAGAGGAACCTAACGGCTACATGTTCGAGCCAAGGCGAGCCCCCGTGGAGGAGGATATCGGCTGTGGTCTGGCAATGGAGAGGGATGGGCTCCGCCATGCGTCACTGCCCAAGACACACACCATGAGAATGACAACCAAAGACGATTCCATACCGGCTCGGTCGTCGCCCCCGGGACAACAAGGACGCCTCTTCCGTCGACGGTCATCAGGGTGGAAGTGGAAAATATGCTACTGGTGGACCAAAAAGCATCCGTGCCAGGGATAACATCATAACTGGCACATGGAATGTCAACACACTTAATGGCGCTGGAAGACTGGAACAACTGGAACATGAAATGAAGAGATATCGTTGGAACATCCTAGGGTTGTGCGAAGTACGCTGGAAAAATTTCGGAGAAATAAACACCCAGAAGGCCACAAATTCTACTACAGTGGCAGGGAAGATTATCATGAACACGGGGTAGGGTTTCTAGTCAACAAGAACACAATTAATAGTGTAATGGCTTGCAGACCGGTCTCAAGTCGAATCATGACCTTACGTTTGAGGGCAAAACCATTCAACATCACCATCCTACAGGGTTATGCCCACATTCGGCTAAAAGCGATGAAGAAGTCGAAGAATTCTATGGCCAGGTACAGGAAGCGCTCGACGAAATACCCAAAAAGATATCATAGTGGTACAAGGTGACTGGAATGCTAAGATCGGAAAAGACTGTGCAAAGACTGGAAAGACACATGTGGACCCTATTGTAACACTCTAACAAAGAGAGGATTGAGACTCCTGGAATTTGCAAAGTCAAACAACCTGAAGATAACGAACACCTTCGGTCCACACAAGATGTCCAGGAGATAACATGGCATAGTCCTGGAGGATTATATCACAATCAAATCGATTACATCATGGTAAACAACGCTTCCAGTCGAGTGTCAACATTGCCAGAACCAGAAGCTCCCCTGGAGCAGACATTGGAAGTGACCACGAAATGGTCCTCATGACATTCGCAACTCCGCCTCAAAAACAACAAAAAGAAAGGAAAACATCAGGTTAAAGTTCAATCTGGAGAAGCTAAAAGACCCTAACATAAAGGAAGCATTTCAAGCAAATATTGGAGGAAAATTTGCACCTCTACTTGTCCTGGCAAATGAAGACATCAACATAGAATCCTTCACCGACTCCTTCAACAAAGCTGTCACAGAAACAGCAGCAGAAGTGCTTGGTAAACATCGGCCAAAGAAGAATCCATGGGTCACCGACGAAATTCTGGAACTTTGTGACAAACGTCGTGAATTGAAAAACAAAAGAACAACCCAGAAGGAAAAAGAGAGTACAATGATGTTAACAAGAAGGTTAAAACTGAGATGAAGGCAGCAATGGAAACTTGGATTGACAACCAATGCCAAGAGATTGATAATAATTGAAAAACAACAACAGCAAAGCAGCCTATAAAATTGTCAAGGACCTAACGGGAAAGAAACAAGCCAAGATAACAACGATCCATGACAAAAACGGTAAATGTCTCAACGATGATGAAAAGATACTACAACGATGGACAGAATACTGTTCTGAGCTTTACTCGCACACGCTGAGGGAAATTCATCAATCCTTGTCGCACCGGGAAACCCAACAAATAACAGCAAGGATAATATACACGTGATGAAATCATTAGAGCCTTATCATCAATGAAAGCAGGAAAATCGCCCGGTGTTGACAACATACCGGCAGAATTGATTAAGGCAGGAGGTGATCCAATGGTGGACATGTTACTTGCAATATGCAACAGAATCTGGGAAACCGGGGAATGGCCTACTCCCTGGACGCAGTCACTTATCATCACGCTACCAAAGAAAGGCAACCTACAGCAATGCCAAAATTATCGCACGATTAGCTCATCAGCCACCCAAGCAAAGTTTTGCTGAAAGTAATCCTAATATAGACTGAACCCACAAGCAGAAAAGATCATCGCTGAAGAACAGGCGGGGTTCAGGCCAGGACGAAGTACATAGAAACAAATATTCAACCTAAGAATACTGTGTGAGAAGTACAACCAAAACCAACAACATCTGTACCACGTTATTCATAGACTTCAAGAAGGCCTTCGACCGAGTGTGGCATGAAGCATTATGGGCAACAATGAAACTCTCCAACATCAATGCCAACCTCATTGGAACTATTGAAAGCCTCTACAATAAAGCCACCAGAGCGTTTTCTTCGGTAACAACATAGGCGAGTGGTTCCGAACTACCGTTGGGGTGCGACAGGGCTGTCTACTCTCCCCCACACTTTTCAATGTCTTCCTTGAGAGAATTATGACCGATGCGCTAGAAGACCATGAAGGAACTGTAACCATTGGAGGGAGAATCATCACCAACCTCCGTTTTGCCGACGACATAGATGGACTAGCTGAAACGAACAGAGCTAGTGCACCTGATCAACAGACTCAACAACACCTCTGCTGATTATGGCATGGAAATAAGTGCGGAAAAGACAAAGGTCATGACTAACAACCCAATCGGCTTTACCCAAGACATAACCATCAACAGCAAAAAGCTTGAACCAGTCAACACATTTAAGTACTTGGGGGCAACAATCTCAGATGAAGGATCAAGACCTGAAATCATCTCAAGAGTCGCTCAGACCACAGCTACGCTATCTAAGCTAACGCCTCTTTGGAGAAATAAAAACATCTCCATCAGCTCAAAGATTAGACTGATGCGATCCTTAGTCATGGCGATATTCTTATATGCTTGTGAGTCATGGACGTTGAAATCAGACCTTGAGAAAAAGATCCAAACAATGGAAATGAGGTGCTTCAGACGACTCCTTGGCATCTCATACAGAGATCACATCAGCAATGTGGAAGTTAAAAAGCGCATCGTGAATGAAATTGGTCCATATGTCGATCTCCTAACCTCAGTAAAAAGACGCAAACTGAAATGGTATGGACACATCACACGATCAACAGGCCTTGCCAAGACAATCATGCAGGGCACAGTACCAGGACAAAGGCGAAGAGGTCGACAAAGGAAAAGATGGGAGGATAACATCACGGAATGGACAGGCCTGCGGCTGAGAGACACATTGCGGAGGGCGGAGAACAGAGAGGAATGGAGAAGGATGGTTGTCACTGCTTCAGGGGTGCCCTACGGACCGACGTCTAAGGGACCAAGTCAAGTCAAGTCAAGATCCTCTGTTTTTCATACTAAACTGATTCGCTTTTCTCACATTTCGCCTATGTACAAACGACGCGTTTCGATCCAGAATCATCTACCTCAACTCCCTTCTTCAATGAACAACCTGCCCTACACTTCTCATCTGGAGTTACGATGACCAACGAAGACAAAACAGGACAAACACCCGTCAGAGCAGCTCCAGACCGGGGAAACCCTCGCTCCCTTGAAGGCTTGGACACTGGTGGCAGACACCGACACACGACAACTTCTTCTAGGAATCCCGAGCTGTCACAAGGACACACCGAGGGTTTCCTGGCAGCCCACTAAACAAAGTGGCAAGACGCCTCACCACACGCTGGATCAGAAGACCTCCTCTCGAGCCAGGAGTCGCAAACAACTGAATCAGACAGTCAAAAACAGACGACACTTAGAGTTGACAGATACCATGAAACTGACAAAGCCACACCCTGACTTCGACCAATCATCAATAGGTTGCTCAGGGAACGGCACGACAAACTCCAGATAGGGGCATAGACAGCGACAGTCGTATACAGACTCGAAACACCAACTTGCCAGAAACCAATCAGCAATAAGTCACCTAGGGTAACGAGGCCACATTTCCCAATATGGGAACACTGTGTATCGGCACAGACTCTAGATTATAAATCCCTCCAATCATCAATCGATAACCACCAACAGCTTGTACACAAGACCAAATGTGGACACAACCATATACAAGCACCGATCTCCAATAGTTGGTCAACCAATCACCTGTAAATCACCAAGGCAACAGAAATCACAAGAATGCATACAGCCAAACATAGGCACAAACTTCACCCTCTTTGGTCGATCACCTACCAACAATGACTCGACCAAAACAGACACAATACATAGAAATGTAAATGTGGTACAAATTTCATTGAAACAGCAGAACAATACAAATATCTTGGAATAATATTTCATAAATCAGGAAAACTTGACATCGCAGCGGAACATCTAAGTAACCAAGGTAATAAAGCAACATATTCCTTAAGAAGAGCGTTTAAAAATCAAAATATTAATTTTAAACTTGTTCTAAAGTTGTTTGATAGTCTTATTTCACCAATATTAATGTATGGCGCGGATGTATGGCTACCTTTTGCTTAAAATTAAATGATAATTTCAATTTAGATAATCTGTTTAACCATTGCCTTTCAAATAGTTTACCACATGAACATACTCAACACAAGTTCTTCAAGCAAATGGTAGGTGTACACAAAAAAGCTATAAACTTAGCTGTAATTGGAGAACTCGGAAGTTTTCCAATTAGCTTAACAATAATTCATCAGATAATAAAGTTTTGGCATCATATTTTAGAATCAGAAGACAACTCGCTTATTAAAATCATATACACTAACATGTTAAACAACGAAGATCAGCAAACACCTTGGTTTAGATTTATCAAACAAATTCTCAGCCTAATGGGATGAAGCATGTTTGGAATAAACCAGCATACTTTTAATATTAACAAGTTGTGTTATGTGGTCAAGAATAAACTAAAAGATGAATATGTATTATTTGGAAAAGAAAAAATCAGAAACAGAATCAAAACTAAAATTTTATGACAATATTATACAGAACAGAATGGAACCTTATTTAGCAAACTTTTTTAGCTCA
>CM031610.1:90455752-90476608 GCA_018398815.1 Conus ventricosus
TGCCGGTTGCTGGACCTTTCATTTCACCATGACACAGATTTCCTTCACTCTCAAATGTCATTTCCCTCGTTTGTACATGATCTTCTTCATATTTTCCTTTCACCATGACCTCTACTTCATGTCATTTCCCTCGTTTGTACCATGATCATTCTTCAGTATTTTCCTTTCACCATGACCTCTTACTTCAATGTCATTTCCCTCGTTTGCACCATGATCATTCTTCAGTATTTTCTTTTCACCATGACCTCCCTGTGTGGAACTCGGGCTGTTTTCCCTGGGGACGGCTACTTCACTGCAGTAGACTGCTACCCTTTTTTCTGCCAGCGTTTGTTTTTTGTTTTTAATCGACTATCTGTCAATGGATTGTTTTCCACAAAATTATTTTAAGGGCAATATCTCATACTTTTGCTCTATGTCCGCTTACATGCACTAAATTTCAATAACATTTCACCAGCAACACTTCCTGATAGCTAGCACATGTTTGTTTATAGGTGATATTTGCACAATGGATGATCTATCAATGGATTTTTTTAAACAAAATTTCCACCAGGGACACTTCCTGTTATCTAGCATATGTTTGTTTACTTGTGTTCTTTGCACAATGGACGATCTTTGAATGGATTTTCTTAAACAAAAATTTCACCAAGCACTTCCTGTTACCTGGCATATGTTTTTTTACATGTGCTGTTTGCACAATGGACGATCCATCAACGTAATTTTCTGTGACATTTCACCGGGGACACTTCCTCACAGCTGCCACATGACCATTTATAGGAGTTCAATGCAAGCTGAATGATCTATCAATGGGTTTGTCTATAACAATGTTGCAAGGGACGTTTCTCTATACTTGCCTTATGCCATTTACAAGTGCTTATGGCATGCTTGATGATCAATGGAATTTTCCCGTAAAATTTCACCCGACACACTTCCCTATAGTTGCCATATGCTGTCTACAGGTGCTAACTGCATGCTTGAAGATTCAATGGAATTTTTCTGTACAATTTCACCCGAGACACTTCCCCATAGTTGCCATATGCTGTTTACAGGTGCTAACTGCATGCTTGATGATCAATGGAATTTTCTGTACAATTCACCCGAGACACTTGCCTATAGTTGCCATATGCTGTTTACAGGTGCTAACTGCATGCTTGATGATCAATGGAATTTTCTGTACAATTTCACCCGAGACACTTGCCTATAGTTGCATATGCTGTTTACAGGTGCTAACTGCATGCTTGATGATCAATGGAATTTTTTGTAAAATTTCACCCGAGACACTTCCCTATAGTTGCCATATGCTGTTTACTGTGCTAACTGCATGCTGGATGATCAATGGAATTTTCTGTACAATGTCAAACCAGGGACACTTCCCTATAGTTGCCATATGCTGTTTACAGATGCTAACTGCTGGATGCATGACCTAAGAGTACTGACTTGTCACGAAAACTTGTACTGACAGGCGCATGGGAAAGAAAAAAGAAAGAAAGAAAGAAAGAAAGAAAGAAAGAAAGAAAAAAAACTCCGTTCAAAACTCATCCTGGGATGCTGTCGTTTTTAAGACAGGTGTCTTACAACTGGGCCAGCTCTTCACACAAGGGATGGACACAGTAATCCCTGACCACAGCCTTTCCTCTTTTTTTTTTTTAAATAATAAAATCAGTTCATATGATACCTTTTTGTTTCCTTATCTGACAGATATGAACTATTTCAGAGGGTATCAAGCCTGAGAATTCCACTGAAATTTTTCAGTTACTTGTTCTGCAGATTCCAACTACTTCAAGAGATAAGAACATTGAGAATTCCTAAATGAATGAGTTCCAGATTCCAGCTATTTCGAGATCAACAATTCATATAAATGATGAGTTAATCATTTTACAGATTCCAGTTACTCCAAGGATTATGTAGATTGGTAACTGAAGTCAGACGATGACGTCATCATTCAACAGATTCCAACTATTCCCAGAATTAGAAAGGTCAATAATTCATGTCAAACAGTGAAATCATCATTCAACAGATTCCAAACATGTCAGGAATAAAACATATAATTCATGTAAGATATAGAGCGCATTTTTCAAACATATCCTGACTATTTCAAAGGATAAGAACTTTGATCTCTCAAGTAAAATATGGAGTTTGTTATTCAACAGATGTCAACTAACTGAAGAAAGACGAACATTCATAATTAATTAAACACAACGAGGTACTGGAGAAAAACAATGCACAACGGTTCAACATCCCACTGACATAATAATGTCTCTGAAAATCAGCTGATGTGAAATGGTTTCCACAGTTTTTCAGTACCATCAACTGCAAGCAGGAGCAGATCTGTAACTCACATGCCCACAGCTCACTGCAGTTCAAGGCAGAAGATCTTCAGACACAGAGCAGCTGGCATGAACAGTGTGGGACACATTTCTACAGCCACTATCCTACTTGCCTCTCACTTTGAGCTCTCCACAGAGGACATGCCAACACAGAGAAGTGGACTATATGCACTGTGTGTCACAGCTCTCCACAGAGGTTATACCAACACAGAGAAGTGGACTGATGTACTGTGTGTCACAGCTCTCCACAGAGGTTATACCAACACAGAGAAGTGGACTGATGTACTGTGTGTCTTTGTTCTCCACAGAGGTTTTCCCCAACACAGAAAAAGGTGGACTAAATGCACGTGGGGTCACAGTCTCCACAGAAGATATCCAACACGGGAAAAGTGGCCCGATGTACGGGTGTGTAAACGCTCTCCACAGAGGTTTATCCCAAAACAAGAGAAGTGGACTGTTTGCCCCCCCGTGCCCACAGCTCCCCAACAGGGGTTTATCCCAAAAACGGAGAAGGGGAAATTGTCCCCAATGTTGTCCAGTCTCCACAGGGGGTTTTCCCAAAACACAGGGGAATTTTTGGACTATAGGGAAATGTGTGTCAGAGCTCTCCACAGAGGATATCCCAAACACAGAGAAGTGGAGTGGACGGATGTCCCTTTGTGTCACAGCTCTCCAGAGGGGTTTTTATACCAAACAGAGAAGGGGAAATGATTTTAATGTGTGTCACGCTCTCACAGGGGTTAAAACAACCGGGAAAAAGTGGATGATGTACTGTGTGTCACAGTTTCCCCAACAGGGGGTTTTTCCAACCAAAAGAAGTGGACTGTTGCACTGGGGTCAGAGTTTCTCCACGGGGTTTTTATCCCAAAACCACAGAGAAGGGGGAATGATGTATCGTTTTGTCAGAGCTCCCCCAAAGAGGTTTCCCAACCCACAGGAAGTGGACTGATGCACGGGTGTTTCTGAGGCTTTTCACAGGGGGATATTCCCAACACAGGAAAAAAAGTGGACAGATGCACAGAGCTCTCCACAGAGGTTTATACCAACAAGAGAAGTGGATGATTTTATGGTCAAGCTTTTACACAGGGGGTTTATCCCAAACACAGAGAAGTGGATGATGCACTGTGTTTTTCAGAGCTCTTCACAGGGGTTTTTATAAAAAACACAGAAAAGGTGGACTGGGCACTGTGTGTCAGAATCTTCCGAGGTTATCCCCCAAAAACACGGGGAAAAAAGTGGATTTGATGCACTGTGTGTGGGAGCTCCCCCACAGGGTTATCCCAAAAACACGGGAGAATTTGGAAATATATGTACTGTGTGTCAGAGCTCTTCACGAGGTTTAATCCAAAACACAGACGAAGTGGATGATGCACTGTGTGTCAGAGCTCTCCACGAGGTTATCCCCAACCCCAGAAAAAGGGGACTGTTGCACTGTGTGTAAGACCCTTCTTCCAGAGGTTATCCCAACCAGGGGAAGGGGGCCCGATGTATTTTGGTGTCACAGCTCTCCCACAGGGTTTATACCAACACAGAAAATTGGATGTTGCACTGGGTGTAAGGCTCTTCACAGAGGTTATACCAAAACAGAGAAGTGGCTGATGCACTGTGTGTCAGTCCTTTCGGGTACCCCGGGTCCGGCCAACTCTAAACCTGTAGTTTTGGGTTAGGTGGTTGTCTCTGTCGTCCAGCTGCCGGGGGTTTCAGCCACAGGGGTGAAAGGGAAACACGCGATTTCATATGCCCCAAGTAGCTGAGCAGCCCGGGAAACCCTTGTAATCCTGCTTGTCATAACCTGCCACACGGGGAATAAAAAACACTTTTTTTTAACATAATCTTCCCCCCAACCCCTTTTTTCAAAATTTAACTGTAATCCTGCTTGTTCAAAACCTGCTCACACAGAATAAAAAACACATTTTTGGCCCTTAATCTTCCAAAAAAAATTTTATCTAAATACTGAAATCTGCTTGTCAAAACCCTGCTCACACAGAATAAGAAAACATTTTGGGCTTTAATTTTCCACAACTCTTTTTATCAAATACTGAATCCTGCTTGTCAAAACCCTTGGCTCACACAGAAAAAGGGAACCATTTTTTGGGCTAATCTTCAAAATTTCATTTATCTAAATACTGAAATTTCCTGCTTGCCCAAAACCCTTGTCACACGGGAATAAGAACCATTTTGGCAAAATCTTCCAAAACCCTCATTTATCTAAATACTGAAAATCCTCTTGTCATAACCTGCTCCCCACAAATAAGAAAAACATGTTGGCTTAATTTTCCCAAAACCCTCATTTATCTAAATACTGTAATCCTCCCTTTGTCATAACTGCTCACACAGAATAAAAAACACATTTTGGGCAAAAATCTTCCCCCCAATTTCATTTATTTTAAAACTGTAATCCGCTTGTCAAAAACCTGCTCACACGAATAAGAACACATGTTGGCATAATTTTTCCCCCCCCCCCCTTTTATCAAAATTTACTTTTAATCCTCCCTTGTCTAAAACCTGTTTCCCACAAAAATAAGAACACATGTTGGCATAAATTTCCCCCAACTCTTTTTATTAAATACTGTAATCCTGCTTTTTTCAAAACCCTGCTCACACGGGGAATAAGAACACATTTTGGGCTTTAAATTTTCCCACAACTCATTTACTAAATACTGTAATCCGTTTTTCAAAACCCTCCCTCACACAGAATAAGAACACATTTTGGGCCTAATCGCCCCCACAACTCTTTTAAATTCAAAATTTAACTGAAAATCTGCTTGTAAAAAAACCCTTTGCCACCAAAAATAAGAACACATTTTGCATAATTTTCCCACAACTCATTTTTTTTAAATACTGTAACCTGCTTTTTCATAACCTGCTCACACAGAATAAAAACACTTTTTGGGCTAATCTTCCCCCAAATCATTTATTTAAAATACTTTTAAAACCCTGTTGTCATAACCTGCTCACACAGAATAAGAACAATTTTGGGGCAAATCGCCCCAAACTCTTTTATCAAAATTTTACTGTTAATCCTGCTTGTCAAAAACCTGCTCACACAAAATAAGAAACACATGTTGGCAAAATCTTCCACAACTCATTTATTTTAAAAAATGTAATCCTGTTTTCCCAAAACCCTTGTTCACACAAAAATAAGAACAAAATTTTGGGCTAACCCTTCCACAACCCCATTTATCTAAAACTGAAAATCCGCTTGTCAAAAACCTGCCCCCACAGAAAAAAAAAAACAATGTTGGCATAATCTTCCAAAAACTCATTTATCTAAATACTGTAATCTGTTGTCAAAACCCTGCCCAAACAGAATAAGAACACATGTTGGATAATTTTCCCACAATTTCATTTATCTAAATACTGTAACCCTGTTTGGTCTTAACCTCCCTCACACCAAAATTTAAAAAAAACAAAAATTGTTGGCATAATCGTCCAAAAAACTCATTTATCTAAAAAACTGTAATTCCTGCTTTTTTTTCAAAAACCTGCTCACACAAAATTAAAAACCAAATTTTTGGGTAATCTTCCACAACTCATTTACCCTAAAAACCCTGGCCCCCCAGATAAGAAACACTTTGTTGGCAAATCTTTCCAACTAAAATTCTTATCTAATAACCTGTTTCCACAGAAAAAACCATTTGGCATAATTTTCCCACAACTCATTTATCTAAAAACCCTGCCACACAAAATTTAAGAAAACATGTTCCCATTAATCGCCCACAACTCTTTTTTTAAATTTCCCTTGCTAACACAGAAAAAACACATTTTGGGCCCATAATTTTTTCCAAAAACATTTTTTTTCCCCTTTTTTTAAAATTAAACCCTCCCCACACAGAAAAAAACACGGGTTGGCAAAATTTCGTCCACAACTCTTTTTTTCAAATTTAACCTCCCTTTCACACAGAAGAAAAAATTTTGGGCATAATCGCCCCCCCCCCCCCAAACTCATTTATCTAAAAAACCTCCCCTAACACAGAAAAAACCCACTTGTTGGCTTAATTTTCCCCAAAAAACTCATTTTCTAAAAAACCTGCTCACACGGGAAGAACACTGTTGGCAAAATCGCCCACAACTCATTTTTCTAAAACCGCTCACACAGAAGAACACATTTTGGCTTTAATCTTCCCCCAAATCATTTTTTCAAATTTAACCTGCTCACCGGGAATAAAAACAAAAGTTGGCATAATCTTCAAAAATCATTTATCTAAAAACCTGCTCACAAAAAAAATTTAAAAAACACATTTTGGGCCCATAATCTTCAAAACTCATTTATTTTAATTTAACCTGCTAACACAGAAAAAAAAAACCACATTTTGGGGAAAATCGTAAAACAACTCATTTATCTAATAACTCCCTCACACAGAAAAAAAGAACACATTTTGGATAATCGTAAAAAAACTCATTTTCTAATAAACCCGGGCTCAAAAGAAAAAAGAAACCCAATTGGTTGGCAAAAATCTTCCAAAAACTCTTTTTTATCTAAAAAACATGTCACACATTTTTAAAAACACATGTTGGCTTTAATTGGGTTCCAAAAACAATTTATCTAATAACCTGCTCACACAAAAAAGGAACACATTTTTGGGCATAATCGCCCAAAAAATCATTTATCAAATTAACCTGCCCAAAACAGAATAAGAACACTTTTTTGGGAATAATCGCCCACAACTATTTATTAATAACCTGCTCACACAGAAGAACACTGTTGGCAAAAATCGCCCCAAATCATTTATCTAATAACCTGCTCACACAAAATAAGAAAAACTTTTGGGCATAACGTCCACAAACTCATTTATCAAATTAACCTGCTCACACAGAATAAGAACACATGTTGGCATAATGTCCCCCAAATCTTTTAAATCAAAAACCCTTTGGTTTCACAACAGAATAAGAACACTTTTGGGCATAAATCTTCCAAAAACTCATTTATCTAAAAACCCTGCTAAACACAAAATTTAAGAACCCCATTTTTGGCAATAATCGTCCCAACTCATTTTTTTCTAATAACCGGGCTCACAAAGAAGAACCTTTGTTGGCATAATCGCCCACAACTCTTTTTAATTTTAAAAACCCTGTCAACAGAAGAACACATGTTGGCATAATCGTCCACAACTCATTTATCTAATTATCCGCTCACACATGAATAAGAACACATGTTGGCATAATCGTCCACAACTCATTATCTAATACCTGCTCACACAGAAGAACACATGTTGGCATAATCGTCCACAACTCATTTATCTAATAACCTGCTCACACAGAAGAACACATGTTGGCATAATCGTCACAACATTATCTAATAGCCTGCTGACACAGAAGAACACATGTTGGCATAATCGTCCACAACTATTTATCTAATAACCTGCTCACACAGAATAAGAACACATGTTGGCATAATCGTCCACAACTCTTTTATCTAATAACCTGCTCACACAGATTAAGAACACATGTTGGCATAATCGTCCACAACTCATTTATCTAATAACCTGCTGACACAGAAGAACACATGTTGGCATAATCGTCCACAACTCATTTATCTAATACCTGCTCACACAGAATAAGAACACATGTTGGCTAATCGTCCACAACTCATTTATCTAAATACTAATGTTTCCTGTTTGTGCTTAAAAATACAGGAATTCAACATCTAATCTTACATTCAGCCTTGGGACTTCATGTTTAACCCTGCGCAATACAATGGTGGTCCCTCGTTGACAAACCGCTTGAAAATGTGCCTGCAACGTGTCTTCTGCTCCAATCAATTTGGATCACAACCATACAACTTGTAGGCTGCACACGGCATCAACAGGCTCCACGTCCTGCCACTTGGTGTCACTGTGTACCAAAGACGTCCCAGCCTTGTATTACAGAATTTTTGACTGCATTTCCTTGAATTGTTCTCTGTTCTGATTCTGAGCGAAAATGGTTTATACTGATTTAGAAGCAGCTCTGCATACGATGAATGGATTACCAGCAAGATGTGTCAGTGTTTCAGCTCACACCAGCGATCTGTCCTACACTAGCGACTGACTTTCCGAAATTTTGTCTTCATTTAATAATGGAGTTTTGCAAGATGCAGAATGGACTCACCACACCGTTTTCATGAGTAAGTCAACATTCTCAGGTGAAACAGGAGCAACAAAACATCTGCCATTTACAAGAACGCTTGTGGACTGCTTTTGATAGTTGTCCCTCACATCCATGTTTTAGGGGCTGGTGGAGCAAACCAACTTGACAGTTGTTCCATCACATCCATGTTTTAGGGGCTGGTGGAGCACACCAACTTGACAGTTGTTCCCTCACATCCATGTTTTAGGGGCTAGTGGAGCAAACCAACTTGACACTTGTCCCCTCACATCCATGTTTTATGGGCTGGTGGAGCACACCAACTTGACAGTTGTTCCCTCACATCCATGTTTTAGGGGCTGGTGGAGCAAACCAACCTGACACTTGTCCCCTCACATCCATGTTTTAGGGGCTGGTGGAGCACACCAACTTGGCAGTTGTTCCCTCACATCCATGTTTTAGGGGCTGGTGGAACAAACCAACGTGACAGTTGTTCCCTCACATCCATGTTTTAGGGGCTGGTGGAACAAACCAACTTGACACTTGTCCCTCACATCCATGTTTTAGGGCTGGTGAGGCACACCAACTTGACAGTTGTTCCTCACATCCATGTTTTAGGGGCTGATGGAGCAAACCAACTTGACAGTTGTTCCCTCACATCCATGTTTTAGGGGCTGGTGGAGCAAACCAACTTGACAGTTGTTCCCTCACATCCATGTTTTAGGGGCTGGTGGAGCAAACCAACTTGACAGTTGTTCCCTCACATCCATGTTTTAGGGCTGGTGGAGCAATCCAACTTGACAGTTGTCCCCTCACATCCATGTTTTAGGGGCTGGTGGAGCACACCAACCTGACAGTTGTTCCTCACATCCATGTATTAGGGGCTGGGGGGAGCACACCAACTTGACAGTTGTTCCTCACATCCATGTTTTAGGGGCTGGTGGAGCAAACCAACCTGACACTTGTTCCCTCACATCCATGTTTTAGGGGCTGGTGGAGCAATCCAACTTGACAGTTGTACCCTCAAATCCATGTTTTAGGGGCTGATGGAGCAATCCAACTTGACAGTTGTTCCCTCACATCCATGTTTTAGGGGCTGGTGGAGCAAACCAACGTGACACTTGTCCCCTCACATCAATGTTTTAGGGGCTGGTGGAGCACAACAACTTGACAGTTGTTTCCCTCACATCCATGTTTTAGGGGCTGGTGGAGCACACCAACTTGAACAGTTGTTCCCTCACATCCATGTTTTAGGGGCTGGTGGAGCAAACCCACTTGACAGTTGTTCCTCACATCCATGTTTTAGGGCTGATGGAGCAATCCAACTTGACAGTTGTTCCCTCACATCCATGTTTTAGGGGCTGATGGAGCACACCAACCTGACAGTTGTTCCTCACATCCATGTTTTAGGGGCTGGTGGAGCAAACCAACTTGACAGTTGTTCCCTCACATCCATGTTTTTAGGGGCTGATGGAGCAATCCAACTTGACAGTTGTTCCCTCACATCCAGTTTTAGGGCTGATGGAGCAATCCAACTTGACAGTTGTTCCCTCACATCCATGTTTTAGGGGCTGGTGGAGCACACCAACTTGACACTTGTCCCCTCACATCCATGTTTTAGGGGCTGGTGGAGCACACCAACTTGACACTTGTTCCCTCACATCCATGTTGTAGGGGCTGATGGAGCAATCCAACTTGACAGTTGTTCCCTCACATCCATGTTTTAGGGGATGGTGGAGCACACCAACGTGACAGTTGTTCCCTCACATCCATGTTTTAGGGCTTGTGGAGCACACCAACTTGACAGTTGTTCCCTCACATCCATGTTTTAGGGGCTGGTGGAACACACCAACTTGACAGTTGTTCCCTCACATCCATGTTTTAGGGGCTGGTGGAGCAATCCCACTTGACAGTTGTTCCCTCACATCCATGTTTTAGGGGCTGGTGGAGCACACCAACGTGACAGTTGTTCCCTCACATCCATGTTTTAGGGGCTGGTGGAGCAATCCAACTTGACACTTGTTCCCTCACATCCATGTTTTAGGGGCTGGCGGAGCACACCAACGTGACAGTTGTTCCCTCACATCCATGTTTTAGGGGGCTGGTGGAGCACACCAACTTGACACTTGTTCCCTCACATCCATGTTTTAGGGGCTGGTGGAGCAAACCAACTTGACAGTTGTTCCCTCACATCCATGTTTTAGGGGCTGGTGGAGGAATCCAACTTGACACTTGTCCCCTCACATCCATGTTTTAGGGGCTGGTGGAGCACACCAACGTGACAGTTGTTCCCTCACATCCATGTTTTAGGGGCTGGAGGAGCAAAACAACTTGACAGTTGTTCCCTCACATCCATGTTTTAGGGGCTGGTGGAGCCCACCAACTTGACACTTGTCCCCTCACATCCAGGTTGTAGGGGCTGGTGGAACAAACAAACATGACAGTTGTCCCTGCACATCCATGTTTTATGGGCTGGTGGAGCAAGCCAACTTGACACTTGTACCCTCACATCCATGTTTTAGGGGCTGGTGGAACAAACAAACATGACAGTTGTCCCCTCACATCCATGTTTTAGGGGCTGGTGGAGCAAACCAACTTGACAGTTGTTCCCTCACATCCATGTTTTAGGGGCTGGTGGAGCACACCAACTTGACAGTTGTTCCCTCACATCCATGTTTTAGGGCTGGTGGAGCAAACCAACTTGACAGTTGTTCCCTCACATCGATGTTTTAGGGGCTGGTGGAACAAACCAAGTTGACACTTGTTCCCTCACATCCATGTTTTAGGGGCTGGTGTAGCAATCCAACGTGACAGTTGTTCCCTCACATCCATGTTTTAGGGGCTGGTGGAACAAACCAACTTGACAGTTGTTCCCTCACATCCATGTTTTAGGGGCTGGTGGAGCACACCAACTTGACACTTGTTCCCTCACATCCATGTTTTAGGGGCTGGTGGAGCAATCCAACTTGACAGTTGTCCCCTCACATCCATGTTTTAGGGGCCGGTGGAGCAATCCAACTTGACAGTTGTCCCATCACAATCCATGTTTTAGGGGCTGGTGGAGCAAACCAACTTGACAGTTGTTCCCTCACATTCATATTTTAGGGCTGGTGGAGCAAACCAACTTGACAGTTGTTCCCTCACATCCATGTTTTAGGGGCTGGTGGAGCAAACCAACTTGACAGTTGTTCCCTCACATCCATGTTTTAGGGGCTGGTGGAGCACACCAACTTGACAGTTGTTCCCTCACATTCATATTTTAGGGCTGGTGGAGCAAACCAACTTGACAGTTGTTCCCTCACATTCATATTTTAGGGCTGGTGGAGCAAACCACTTGACAGTTGTTCCCTCACATTCATATTTTAGGGGCTGGTGGAGCAAACCAACTTGACAGTTGTTCCCTCACATCCATGTTTTAGGGGCTGGTGGAGCAAACCAACTTGACAGTTGTTCCCTCACATCCATGTTTTAGGGCTGGTGGAGCACACCAACTTGACAGTTGTTCCTCACATTCATATTTTAGGGGCTGGTGGAGCAAACCAACTTGACAGTTGTTCCCTCACATTCATATTTTAGGGCTGGTGGAGCAAACCAACTTGACAGTTGTTCCTTCACATCCAGTTTTAGGGGCTGGGGAGCACACCAACTTGCATGTGGAACAAAAGGGAACCAGAAATTTCACATCTGGTTTTTGGATGAGCTGAAGGCCACTCTGGTATTCTTTTCCACAAAGGGATTGTTTGCCTTCCAAGCGACGAGCACTACTGGGCAGGCAGTCTAAATGTCACCAGGAGTCCAAAGTTAAAATTAATGACAGTGTGTAGGCGTGAAGAAAGAACAATTAGCCAAGCACTACAGACCTCACAGAAGCAGGCTTGTTGATAAGGTAGTGATCAAATTCAAGGGCAAGAGCCAGTTTTATGTACATGTTCCAACCCACCATGCCAGTGGGGAATCAAGGTGTGAGCAATTGCAGTCTGCGAATCCCTTCACTCACTGCATTTTGACATCTACACAAGAGAGAGGTACACTGCTGAAAAGAAATCTTACTACTCTGGAATATCTGAAGGTACAACTTTCAACATAGAAATAAAAGTTACCTTCCCTGATTCTATCTTTTTGTTTGAATTTATGACTGAATAGCTCATGCCACAGCGCACATTTTATACTGAATAGTACTAATCAGGTTTTGCCTTAAACACACATACGTGCACGTATGTACGCACGCGCACACACACACACACACACACACACACACACACACACATGCACGCATGCACGCATCGCACCACACACACACACACACGCACGCCGCACGCACACGCACATACACACACATTCACACACACACACACGCACGCACGCACACACACACACCACACACACACACACCACACACACACACACACACACACACACACACCACACCTTAACTGAATGACCTTGAAGTTCCACTTGTAAACTAACCTGTGACAGTGACGCTTTCCTTCAGCACAAAGTTGTTGGAGGTCAAGCTTTCTTTCTCCTTCCAGGTCACTGTGTAGTCAGTCGGCCCAGTTCTCTCCCCTGGTGTCCAGCTGACCTGTATTACATTGCTCTCTGGAGTGGTCAGGATCAGATCTTGGAGGCTGAGGGCAGCTGAAATAGCAAGATCATCGTTAGGAAAAACAGCCACTGAAGTACAGACACTTTGATCAAAAAGACTGTTCTCAGAAACTATCACTACGCATAGTGCGGTGACAGGGATACCCGAATGTAGAAAGGTACCCCTTTACACGCTAAAACTATGAACACCACAGAACAAAAAAATACAAAACACTAAATAATAGGTGCAACAAAAAATCAAATTTTATTCAAATTCACACTCACCCACACACTATCAGCAAAAAAAACCCTTCAAACAATAAAAAAAAACCCACCAAAATCAACAATGCACAATAAAAATGCTCCGACACCCCACCTTCAAATCCAGGAAGCCTCAAGGGACCCCAACTCACACAGGGTTAATACCGGACCAGGGATACTCCAGGGACTATCACGTGGTAACCTGGGGCTGGGTCATCCAGAGGTAGGATGGCCCACCGAACCCAAAGTGCCCGCGCGATACAAACCACAAAGGGGACACAACGACCCCCCCCCCCAAAAAAAAACAAACAAACAACAAACAACAAAAACAACAACAACAACAAAAAAAACCAACAAAAAAAAAACCAATTCGTTACAATTCCCCCTCCACACAATACATAGAAATATATCTAAATCTATATATTATATATAATTATACACAACTCACGCACAATACCATTCACCCTTCGCACACTCGAACCATTTTTTTTCTTCATAAAGTCAGTTCCCACACTCCGACTTTTTTCCCCACACTGTCACTGAGGTCCTGATGCCCCAGCAGACGAAGCGCCGAACGATGAAGAAATCGACAATGTCACAAGGTTCAACACGGAGTCACTGATCCAAAGTACCGGTGACACACATTCAAGAATATGAAGAGCCCAGCAGCTCAGCAGCTCAGCAGATCTCAGCAGCAGGAGGGGGAGCTCCGACGCTCGCAGAAGGATGAGCTCGCCCCCTCCCAGTCGTTCGTAGCGATGACCTAGAGGTCGGTCAGAAAGAAGTCAGAAACAGGGCAGTACCAGGTAAGATGCCTCACACAGAGGTCGCAGCAGCAGAGCGGTCAAACTTTGTCGACACCTGGACATGAAATAGTTTCATGACTACTCTGGCCCGCAACTGATCACAGAACTTCGGGCACACCAGAATTACAACCCATTGTCTCTGCGACTTCAAATGTCGGCCAGGCATTTGAGCCATCAAACGTAGTGTAACACATAACACCAACAACCCATTCTGGCACTGACAATTCTACCAAACGGGACATAAATCAGCCTACAATATCCATAAAAAAATGTACAAAACAAAAACAGTTGTTAACTTCCGATTATGAACACCCCGGTTTTCTGCATATTCTGGAGTATCAAAGTCAACAAAGTCAATTAATAATACTGTCAATATGACAAAAAAATTATTAACAACCATCTTTTCACATTATGTCACTGGTGACCTACTCGTTTTTGAGTGAACCAGTATTTTAGGAAGAAGAAGAAGAAGAAGATACCATACTATCAATATCATATTATTCCGTATCTCAATCGACACACCTCAAACGGTGTGTACCCAAGTGGGACAGGATGATGCCATAAATCAATCAACGAAGTTTATCCACAGGGAATTTATAAAAATAATAAAGAATTACTGTTTTCTTCAACGGCATATAATGAATACCAAACGATTCAGCAACAACAACAACACCAGAGAGCGGAAGCGCTCGCCGCTGCTGAATAAGAGACAATATTGGGTCAACCCCAATATAATATCATAATCCAATAATAAAAATGAATGACCACTGTCACTGCCCTAAACTCAAACAGCGCAGTATCACCAAAACCAATAGCGATCGAAAACAAATGACCGGCGAGGCCATATATAGTAACGAAGACCAGACATACTAACAAAAGCGGAGCGACAGGACGCCCCCCCTGCTGGGTTGTACGTGACTAGGCATACGCCTAATCAATTTCAACTTGTAAACAAATCACTGCACTAACTTAAAAATAACACAACAAATTTAAAAACTACCTATTCCAACTTCCAATCATAATCACAAAAGAAAACATAATGCATTAAATATACCAATGCATAACACCGCAAATATTCATCAATTCAAACCACCAATGTCATATAATTCACCAACTTCACACCAACAACCATATACCATTTTCTTTCCAACTACAATAACCACTTCACACTCCCTCTTCCCCCTACTCGAGGTCAAAGCACACCACCATCCCCCCTCCCATTATCGCTTCGGCGCAACAGCCATCCTTCATATGAAAAGAGGGGCATACGAAATAATTTTCGTCTCCAATCAAAAGAAATAAGAATAAGCAAAAAATCTATTATAATCCTCATCAATTTGCATATATACGAACTTATGGTTTGACCCGATAATTATAGGATTTAAAACAACACATTTTTAAAAAAATCATTTTCAACAAACGACGGAAACACAATGCAATGAAAACAACAACCGCCGCACATACCGACATTCGGCGCGCGCGCGCATGACGATAACCTCTCGCCGAAACAGTAGCGCGCATCAAGCATATGACACCTCCTCTCACTCCTTCCCCCTTGTCTACAAGCCGGAGCGATTTACGGCCCCGTAGATCCTTTATAATGGGGCTCTGGGAGGGACGTACCCTTTGATGCTTGCTGCTGCATCCTGCATATTGCATGTGGGATGGACGGGCTCATTGGATCTCCTCTCATCTCCTAAACTCTCACATGTGGCTCCAAGCGCCATACCCCGGGACCTTGCCTCAGCAGGCATGCTAAACCGTGTGAGGGGGGTAATATTAACATGGTATTACTGGGCGTAACCTCAAGTAGTAGGCGACCGGCCAAGGCGGATAAATTCCAAGAGGAACTAACGGCTACATGTTCGAGACCAAGGCGAGCCACCGTGGAGGAGGATATCGGCTGTGGTCTGGCATTGGAGGGGATGGGCTCCGCCATGCGTCACTGCCCAAGACACACCCATGAGAATGACAACCAAAGACGATTCCATACCGGCTCGGTCGTCGCCCGGGACAACAAGGACCGCCTCTTCCGTCGACGGTCATCAGGGTGGAAGTGGAAAATATGCTACTGGTGGACCAAAAAGCATCCGTGCCAGGGATAACATCATAACTGGCACATGGAATGTCAACACACTTAATGGCGCTGGAAGACTGGAACAACTGGAACATGAAATGAAGAGATATCGTTGGAACATCCTAGGGTTGTGCGAAGTACGCTGGAAAATTTCGGAGAAATAATAACCCCGAAGAGCACAAATTCTACTACAGTGGCAGGGAAGATTATCATGAACACGGGTAGGGTTTCTAGTCAACAAGAACACAATTAATAGGTAATGGCTTGCAGACCGTCTCAAGTCGAATCATGACCTTACGTTTGAGGGCAAAACCATTCAAACATCACCATCCTACAGGGTTATGCCCCACATTCGGCTAAAAGCGATGAAGAAGTCGAAGAATTCTATGGCCAGGTACAGGAAGCGCTCGACGAAAATACCCAAAAAGATATCATAGTGGTACAAGGTGACTGGAATGCTAAGATCGGAAAAGACTCGTGCAAAGACTGGAAAGACACATGTGGACCCTATTGTAACACTCTAACAAAGAGAGGATGAGACTCCTGGAATTTGCAAAGTCAAACAACCTGAAGATAACGAACACCTTCGGTCCACACAAGATGTCCAGGAGAATAACATGGCATAGTCCTGGAGGATTATATCACAATCAAATCGATTACATCATGGTTAAAACAACGCTTCCAGTCGAGTGTCAACATTGCCAGAACCAGAAGCTCCCCTGGAGCAGACATTGGAAGTGACACGAAATGGTCCTCATGACATTCGCACTCCGCCTCAAAACAACAAAAAGAAAGGAAACATCAGGTTAAAGTTCAATCTGGAGAAGCTAAAAGACCCTAACATAAAGGAAGCATTTCAAGCAAATATTGGAGGAAAATTTGCACCTCTACTTGTCCTGGCAAATGAAGACATCACATGAATCCTTCACCGACTCCTTCACAAAGCTGTCACAGAAACAGCAGCAGAAGTGCTTGGTAAACATCGGCCAAGAAGAATCCATGGGGTCACGACGAAATTCTGGAACTTTGTGACAAACGTCGTGAATTGAAAAACAAAAAGAACAACCCAGAAGGAAAAAGAGAGTACAATGATGTTAACAAGAAGGTTAAAACTGAGATGAAGCAGCAATGGAAACTTGGATTGACAACCAATGCCAAGAGATTGATAATAATTTGAAAAACAACAACAGCAAAAGCAGCCTATAAAATTGTCAAGGACCTAACGGGAAAGAAACAAGCCAAGATAACAACGATCCATGACAAAAACGGTAAATGTCTCAACGATGATGAAAAGATACTACAACGATGGACAGATACTGTTCTGAGCTTTACTCGCACAACGCTGAGGGAAATTCATCAATCCTTGTCGCACCGGAACCAACAAATAACAGCAAGGATAATATAACACGTGATGAAATCATTAGAGCCTTATCATCAATGAAAGCAGGAAAATGCCCGGTGTGTTGACAACATACGGCAGAATTGATTAAGGCAGGAGGTGATCCAATGGTGGACATGTTACTTGCAATATGCAACAGAATCTGGGAAACCGGGGAATGGCCTACTCCTGGACGCAGTCACTTATCATCACGCTACCAAAGAAAGGCAACTACAGCAATGCCAAAATTATCGCACGATTAGCCTCATCAGCCACCCAAGCAAAGTTATGCTGAAAGTAATCCTAAATAGACTGAACCACAAGCAGAAAAGATCATCGCTGAAGAACAGGCGGGGTTCAGGCCAGGACGAAGTACCATAGAACAAATATTCAACCTAAGAATACTGTGTGAGAAGTACAACCAAAACCAACAACATCTGTACCACGTATTCATAGACTTCAAGAAGGCCTTCGACCGAGTGTGGCATGAAGCATTATGGGCAACAATGAAACTCTCCAACATCAATGCCAACCTCATTGGAACTATTGAAAGCCTCTACAATAAAGCCACCAGAGCCGTTTTCTTTCGGTAACAACATAGGCGAGTGGTTCCGAACTACGTTGGGGTGCGACAGGGCTGTCTACTCTCCCCCACACTTTTCAATGTCTTCCTTGAGAGAATTATGACCGATGCGCTAGAAGACCATGAAGGAACTGTAACCATTGGAGGGAGAATCATCACCAACCTCCGTTTTGCGACGACATAGATGGACTAGCTGGAAACGAACAAGAGCTAGTGCACCTGATCAACAGACTCAACAACACCTCTGCTGATTATGGCATGGAAATAAGTGCGGAAAAGACAAAGGTCATGACTAACAACCCAATCGGCTTTACCCAAGACATAACCATCAACAGCAAAAAGCTTGA
This sequence comes from Conus ventricosus, assembly GCA_018398815.1. Taxonomy (NCBI): domain Eukaryota; kingdom Metazoa; phylum Mollusca; class Gastropoda; order Neogastropoda; family Conidae; genus Conus; species Conus ventricosus. The sequence continues at coordinate 90,474,179 of CM031610.1, forward strand.
ACCAGTCAACACATTTAAGTACTTGGGGGCAACAATCTCAGATGAAGGATCAAGACCTGAAATCATCTCAAGAGTCGCTCAGACCACAGCTACGCTATCTAAGCTAACGCCTCTTTGGAGAAATAAAAACATCTCATCAGCTCAAAGATTAGACTGATGCGATCCTTAGTCATGGCGATATTCTTATATGCTTGTGAGTCATGGACGTTGAAATCAGACCTTGAGAAAAAGATCCAAACAATGGAAATGAGGTGCTTCAGACGACTCCTTGGCATCTCATACAGAGATCACATCAGCAATGTGGAAGTTAAAAAGCGCATCGTGAATGAAATTGGTCCATATGTCGATCTCCTAACCTCAGTAAAAAGACGCAAACTGAAATGGTATGGACACATCACACGATCAACAGGCCTTGCCAAGACAATCATGCAGGGCACAGTACCAGGACAAAGGCGAAGAGGTCGACAAAGGAAAAGATGGGAGGATAACATCACGGAATGGACAGGCCTGCGGCTGAGAGACACATTGCGGAGGGCGGAGAACAGAGAGGAATGGAGAAGGATGGTTGTCACTGCTTCAGGGTGCCCTACGGACCGACGTCTAAGGGACCAAGTCAAGTCAAGTCAAGATCCTCTGTTTTTCATACTAAACTGATTCGCTTTTCTCACATTTCGCCTATGTACAAACGACGCGTTCGATCCAGAATCATCTACCTCCAACTCCCTTCTTCAATGAACAACCTGCCCTACACTTCTCATCTGGAGTTACGATGACCAACGAAGACAAAACAGGACAAACACCCGTCAGAGCAGCTCCAGACCGGGAAACCCTCGCTCCCTTGAAGGCTTGGACACTGGTGGCAGACACCGACACACCGACAACTTCTTCTAGGAATCCCGAGCTGTCACAAGGACACACCGATGGGTTTCCTGGCAGCCCACTAAACAAAGTGGCAAGACTGCCTCACCACACGCTGGATCAGAAGACCTCCTCTCGGCCAGGAGTCGCAAACAACTGAATCAGACAGTCAAAAACAGACGACACTTAGGAGTTGACAGATAACCATAAAAACTGACAAAGCCACCCTGACTTCGACCATCATCAATAGGTTGCTCAGGGAACGGCACGACAAAACCCCAGATAGGGGCATAAGACAGCGACAGTCGTATACAGACTCGAAACACCAACTTGCCAGAAACCATCAGCAATAAGTCACCTAGGGTAACGAGGCCACATTTCCCAATATGGGAAAACTGTGTATCGGCACAGACTCTAGATTTAAATCCCTCCAATCATCAATCGATAACCACCAACAGCTTGTACACAAGACCAATGTGGACACAACCATATACAAGCACCGATCTCCAATAGTTTGGGCAACCAATCACCTGTAAATCACCAAGGCAACAGAAAAAACACAAGAATGCATACAGCCAAACATAGGCACAAACTTCACCCTCTTTGGTCGATCACCACCAACAATGGGCTCGACCAAAACAGACACAATACATAGAAATTTAAATGTGGTACAAATTTCATTGAAACAGCAGAACAATACAAATATCTTGGAAAAAATATTTCATAAATCAGGAAAACTTGACATCGCAGCGGACATCTAAGTAACCAAGGTAATAAAGCAACATATTCCTTAAGAAGAGCGTTTAAAAATCAAAATATTAATTTTAAACTTGTTCTAAAGTTGTTTGATAGTCTTATTTCACCAATATTAATGTATGGGCGGATGTTTTGGCTACCTTTTGCTTAAAATTAAAAGATAATTTCAATTAGATAATCTGTTTAACCATTGCCTTTCAAATAGTTTACCACATGAACATACTCAACACAAGTTCTTCAAGCAATGGTAGGTGTACACAAAAAAGTATAAACTTAGCTGTAATTGGAGAACTCGGAAGTTTTCCAATTAGCTTAACAATATTCTCAGATAATAAAGTTTTGGCATCATATTTTGAATCAGAAGAAAACTCGTTATTAAAAACATATACACTAACATGTTAAACAACGAAGATTTAGCAACACCCTTTGGGTTTTGATTTTCAAACAAATTCTCAGCTAATGGGATTGAAGCATGTTTGGAATAACCAGCATACTTTTAATATTTAACAAGTTGTGTTATGTGGTCAAGAATAACTAAAAGATGAATATGTATTATTTTGGAAAAGAAAAAAATCAGAACAGAATCAAAACTAAAATTTTATGACAATATTACTACAGATTACAGAATGGAACCATATTTAGCAAAAATCTTTCATAAGCTTCAATCAAAAACAAGCACTATGTAAATTAAGGATTTCTTGGGCAGATCTTTTAAAAAAGAAAAAGGTAAATATACTAAGACACCCAGAGAAAGAAGACTGTTTTGGAAAGTGGAAGAACACTAGAAAGACAAATTCAAAAATTTTTAGATACAAA
>CM031610.1:90476708-90487255 GCA_018398815.1 Conus ventricosus
GGGATATGGGATATGGGTTTTTTACGGTGGGAATGGAATGGATAGTTTGACATAGGAAACCCTATGTTTTATGAACGTGTCAATTAAAGGGGGAAACGTACCCGGTGTTACCTCCTTGGTGGAGAGGGGGTGTGTTTGTATTTATTTGGCGTTACCTCCTTGGTGGAGAGGAGGTGTGTTTGTATTTATTTGGTGTTACTCCTTGGTGGAGAGGGGTTTTGTGTTTGTATTTATTTGGTGTTACTCCTTGGTGGAGAGGAGGTGTGTTTGTATTTATTTGGTTGTACTCCTTGGTGGAGAGGAGGGTGTGCTTGTATTTTATTTGGTGTTGCCTCCTCAATTGGAGAGGAGGGGGGGAAAAAGTGGATTTAAACATTGTATGTATCAATTATATTTGTTTCCCGTGGAGGAGGCGGAGGAAAAAAAATAATTTTTCGGTGTTGTGTATTTATTTGACGAAACCTTGGGTGAAAGGAGTGATTGCGCGCGTTTGCGGGGTTTGCTTTGGCGGTGGTGCGTGCGTGTGTGGCACGACTCGGGAAGCATGAAGTCTTCCATATAGGCTTACGGCATACTCAATTCAGGAAGGAACAGGTCTGGGATTTTTTTTAACAGTCTGGGCAAAACAAATCCCACAAAGAAATGCCTGGATGGGACTGGAGTGTGCAGTTTTCCACACCCTCTGCCTGTGACTCTATCCATGGCAGCATGGTGTGAGTATGAAGTGGTAAACTTGTTCACGTCGTTTCAGTGTTTAAAGCTCTGAAAATTGTTTAAAACAGACATTGTTGATGTTTCAGTGTTTATGCTCTGTTCTAACCATGTCATTATGGTTGTGAGCATGGAGTGAAAAACATAGTTCACGTCGTTTCAGTTTTACGCTCTGTAATCGTTAAACACGGACATTGAGGGAATCAGCCTTGGTAACAGTGTCAGTGTTTACGCTCTGAAAATTTGATAAACATGGCATTGTAGGCGAAACAGCCATGGTGACAGTCTCGTGTTTACGTTGTGTAAATTGATAAACACAGACATTGTAGGTAAATCAGCCTTGGAAACAGTGTCAGTGTTTACGCTCTGTAAATTGATAAACATGGACATTGCATATGAATCAGCCATGGTGCATTTCCAGTTATTGTTAGCACTGAATGCTGACTGAGAGACTAAAAATTGACATCTGATCAGATTGTACTGGGAGAGATTGTGCCCTGCTGGTTACATTACATGAATGTGGAACTGAGAGACTGGGAGAGAGTGTGCCCTGTTGGTTACATTACACTGAATGCTGACTGAGAGACTGGAGAGATTGTGCCCTGCTGGTTATTTTAACTGCTTGGGGACCGAGAGATAAAGATTGACATTGATCAGATTGTACGGGGAGAGATTGTGCCCTGCTGGTTACATTACACTGAATGCTGACTTAGAGACTGGGAGAGATTGTGCCCTGCTGGTTACATTACACTGAATGCTGACTGAGAGACCTGGGAGAGACTGTGCCCTGCTGGTTAATTACACTGAATGCTGACTGAGAGATGGGAGAGATTGTGCCTGCTGGTTACATTACACTGAATGCTGATGAGAGACTGGAGAGACTGTGCCCTGCTGGTTACATTACATGAATGCTGACTGAGAGAACTGGGCGAGATTTGTGCCCTGTGGTTACATTAATAAATGTGACTGAGAGACTGGGAGAGATTGTGCCCTGTGGTTACATTACACTGAATGCTGACTGAGAGACTGGGAAGAGACGGGTCCCCTGCTGGTTATATACTGTTCAAAAAAAAAGAACGCAAAATGCCAAGCTGCCGATTTGAAACACAATTTATTGAAGTCAGTGGGGACAACACGTTTAATGTGAAAATGACAAAAACAGGTCATCAGTAGGACAGAAGTCTCCCTGTAAATGCTGTGGTAAAGAACCAGCCCAGACCCCTGGAAATCGCCAGGCGCTTCCAAAAGTCAGTAACGGGGTGACCCCTTGGCTGCAATGGTAGCCTGGCATCTGCGGGGCAATGAAGCAATAATGTTCCTGATTGTCTGCTGTGGATGGCCGCCCACTCGGCCTGCAATGCCCGGAACAGTTCATTTGGAGTCGCTGGGGCGTTGGCCCTCACTCTCAGGCGTCTGTCCAAAACGTCCCAAAACGTGCTCAATAGGATTAAAATCCGGGGAAAGAGATGGCCAGGCCAGGGTGTTGATGTTGTTGGCGGTAAAGAGGCTGTGGTCGGCGTGCTGTGTGGGGCCTGGCGTTGTCTGCTGGAACACGGCCCTGGGAGTGGCATTAGAGGCAGGACGTGTGGCTGAACAATGACTGGACGTACTGCTGGGCTGTCAGGTGACCTTCCACGCGCACCAGCTGGCTCCTGCCTGTGTTGCTGATGGCCCCCATACCATGGACATTCCCGCCCACCATGCGGAGGTGCCTCGTCGAGCGTTCTGTGGTTGCTTTCATTAACCCGGCGGTAAACCTTCCCCTTTCCTGTATGGGGCTGCAGCGAAACTGTGACTCATCGAGAACCAGACGTGTCGCCAAATTGGTTCCTCAGTGTCCGTGTCTGTGTTGCGTAGCCCATTGCAGTCTGGTCTGTCGATGGCGCCCGTCATTACGTTGCCACGTAGGGGCCCTGTAAGCCCTCAGCCCAGCAGCATGCAGCCTGTTTCCGGACAGTCTGGTCGGAGATGCACGGACACCAGCGCATGCCTGGCAGTGGACGAGGCCGGCAGGAAGCGATTTGCGGAGATGTATGAGCCGTATAAAGCGGTTCCTGGGCTAGCGTTGTGATATGAGGTCGGCCTGAATCGGGGCATCAGCTGATGCCCCTGTCCTCTGGAAGCGAGTCCAAAGTCGGCATATGGTACGGGGGGGGAGACATTCAAAGCATGGGCCACATCGTTGCACTCTGACCAACTTGCAAACGACCCAGGGCGTTTTCTCTCTCTGCTGGGCTCAAACGTGGCATGCTGTTTTTTGGGTACACGGTGTCCCTGCCGGTTGCCAAAATGACCGGCTTTTATATGCACTATGCCATGGTGTGTGTTGTGTTCACCACTGATTTGGGGCATGCTTTGAGGCGAAAACAACAGAAGCAAAACCAATGTTTTGCACTGTCGCACCTGGCCACAACACGCACGTGCACATAGTGACAACCTGAACAATGTTATACTAGCACGTCGACGTTCAAGACATACATCAGGGGCGGTTTTTGGCGTGTTTCTACGTATGGTCCACCCCAGGGGGCCCAAATTTCATTTGCGTTTCTTTTTTGAACAGTATATTACAATGGACTGAACACGGGCTGACTATGTTGCAGGCTCAGATGATGAGAATGAGAGAAAAGAGGTTTCATCAATGTTTTCTTGTTTTAGTTTCAAAGTGAGGGGGACTGCAGGTGGACATTGAAATAAATTTAAAAGGAAAATTATTGTTATTCTACCGGACAAACAAATTACAAGACAAAAAATCCAGGCTAATGAAAGTCTTTTGTAAATGATTTGTTTTTCCCTTTTGTCTGACGGAAATGATGATAATGTTTCTTTCACATTTGTTTCAATGTATATTGAGTGTTGCTCAGAGTTCTTCCTCAGCACTGCAGGTGTCTGCATCTCCCGAAAGAAATCTTTTACCAGCCTATATGTCTTGCAGTTTCATTTCCCTGTACCAGCCTATATGTCTTGCTGTTTCAGTTCTGTACCAGCCTATATGTTTTGCAGCCTAGCAGCAGCCAGTGTGTTAGCATGACTTGTTGAAAAGTTAGCAGGGCGTGTTGAAAAAAGACCGGTTCTCAGTGTGTTTATTCCTACCCTGTGTTCTAGGCTCACGGACAATGTGCTAAAACTGTCAGCTCTCTGTAACTTGTTTTCCCCTTCAGTACTATGTAAGGTGGTTATCTTCCAGTATCTGTTGTTCATCTGTTCCCTCCTGTATTTTTCCCAGAAACGTCTCTGAACAGCCATGCTCGGGAAAACCTCGCCAGACACTCCCAGGCGGGACACTGTGTGTGTGATGTGGAAAAACAGTCAGAAACAGTCCCGTAAGTACTGAGAGTTTGTGACAGACAACTGTCAGACACTGTGTGTGTAGATGTGGGCACAATCCAGAAACAGTGCCATAAGTTTGGGTGTATTGCGACAGACAGCTGCATGTTAACCTGTGAATGGTTCATCACCCAGTGTGTTGTCAAACTGATGCAAGACAGCAGGAAGTGTGCAGAAAATGTCTGTCATTTCCCCATTAGATGCAGTAATCGAACTACAGAGACGTGCCAATATTAAACGTTAAGAAAGGAGCACGCATACACATGCACACAAACAACTGCACTGCACAACTGTCTTTTTGTTCCTCCACCTTCATTGCCACTTGTCTCCATATCTCCTATTGCCCAGTCTGTTCCATCACTCCTATCTGCCCAGTCTGTCAGTTGTCTCCATCTCTCTATCTGCCCAGTCTGTCAGTCTGTCTCCATTCTCCTGTCTGCCCGTTGTCAGTCTGTCTCCATCTGTCCTATCTGCCCGGTCTGTCAGTCTGTCTCCATTTTCCTATCTGCCCCGTCTGTCAGTCTGTCTCCATCTCTCCTATCTGCCCGGTCTGTCAGTCTGTCTCCATCTCTTCTATCTGGCCAGTCTGTCAGTCTGTCCTGCAAATTGTGCCTTTATCTTTCTCTCTTCCCTTTTGGGTATTGCCTAAATGTCTAGTTTATTTTTCTGTGTGCATCATGGTCAGTCTGTCTGCCTGTTTGTCTTCCCCCTCTGAGTCTGTCTGTATATCTTCTGTCTGTCTTTCAGTGTTGTTTTTTGAGTCTGTCTTTAATCTTCTGTCTGTCCTTTATATCTTCTGTCTGTCTTTCTGTGTTGTTCCTGAGTCTGTCTTTGTATCTTCTGTCTGTCTTTACATCTTCTGTCTGTCTTTAATCTTCTGTCTGTCTTTCAGTATTGTTCGTGAGTCTTTCTCTCAGCATGTCTCTGAACACGGCCTCTCTGTCCCGCTGACTTTGGGCATCTTGACTGTGTCTGCCTGTTTCCCCTTCCTCCATCTCAGCCTGACTTCATCCTCAGTGTCTTCACCTTCACAGTCCATGTGTCAGTTGTGTCTTCTTCATCCTCAGTGTCTGCCCTCTCACAATCCTGTGTCAGTTGTGTCTTCTGTATCCTCAGTGTCTTCACCTCTCACAGTCCATGTGTCAGTTGTGTCTTCTTTATCCTCAGTGTCTTACCCTTTTACAGTCCATGTGTCGTTGTGTCTTTTCATCCTCAGTGTCTTCACCTCTCACAGTCCCTGTGTCAGTTGTGTCTTCTTTATCCTCAGTGTCTTCACCTCTCACAGTCCATGTGTCAGTTGTGTCTTCTTTATCCTCAGTGTCTTCACCTCCAGTCCATGTGTCCCGTTGTGTCTTCTTCATCCTCGTGTCTTCACCTCTCACAGTCATGTGTCAGTTGTGTCTTCTTTATCCTCAGTGTCTTCACCTCTGATGGGTCCATGTGTCGTTGTGTCTTCTTCATCCTCAGTGTTGCACCTCTCACAGTCCCTGTGGGCAGTTGTGTTTTTCTTCATCCTCAGTGTCTTCACCTTCACAGTCCATGTGTCAGTTGTGTCTTCTTCATCCTCAGTGTCTTCACCTCTCCAAGTCCATGTGTCAGTTTGTTTCTTTATCCTCAGTGTCTTCACCTCTCACAGTCCAAGTGTCAGTTGTGTCTTCTTCATCTCAGTGTCTTCACCTCTCACAGTCCATGTGTCAGTTGTGTCTTCTTTATCCTCAGTGTCTTCACCTCTCACGTCATGTGTCAGTTGTGTCTTCTTTATCCTCAGTTCTTCACCTCTCCCCAGTCCATGGTCAGTTGTGTCTTCTTCAATCCTCAGTGTCTTCACCCCTCACAGTCCATGTGTCAGTTGTGTCTTCTTTATCCTCAGTGTCTTCACCTCTGATGGTCCATGTGTCAGTTGTGTCTTCTTCATCCTCAGTGTCTGCACCTCTCACAATCCATGTGTCGTTGTGTCTTCTTCATCCTCAGTGTCTTCACCTCTCACAGTCCATGTGTCAGTTGTGTCTTCTTCATCCTCAGTGTCTTCACCTCTCACAGTCCATGTGTCAGTTGTGTCTTCTTTATCCCCCAGTGTCTTCACCTCTGATGGGTCCTGTGTCAGTTGTGTCTTCTTCATCCTCAGTGTCTGCAAACCCCTCACAGTCCATGTTCAGTTGTATCTTCTTCATCCTCAGTGTCTTCACCTCTCACCCGTCCATGTGTCAGTTGTGTCTTCTTCATCCTCAGTGTCTTCACCTTCACAGTCCATGTTTCAGTTGTGTCTTCTTCATCCTCAGTGTCTTCACCTCTGATGGTCCATGTTTCAGTTGTGTCTTTTTCATCCTCAGTGTCTTCACCTCTGACGGTCCCTGTTTCCGTTCTGTCTTCCTTTTTTTCAACCGATATGTCGTTGGATATTGGCTCTCTGTCTCTGTTTTTCTTCAACTGCTGTCTGTCTGTCTTCTTTATTCTTTTTGTGTGTCACTGAATTCCTTTTACCATTCTTTTTATTCTTTAAGTAATATCCATGCAACTATATGCGATGACGACAAGTGGCTGTGACTCTCATTTCGGACGGACCTACGACTCCACATGTCCGTAGCAATGAGTGTCAGAACACCAATACCAGGACTGCCTCAGTTATGACTCCCCCCACAGAAGGGTGTTTGTGCGCTACGGTACTTCAGGCAAAGGGAAAAACCAATGTCTGCATTCGTGGTGAGCATGTGTGTGAAAGGTCATGTGAGGTGCACGACAACTTTCAGCTTTCAGGGGCAGGAAGAAAGGACACAGCCACTGACTGTAGTTAACTGAAGTCTGTTTCATCCATTCAACGGTGAATTTAGGGCTCACAACTTCTGCTGTACAAAAGTCACATCTTTAGCCATGGCTATGCAACAAACTCATTTCTGAGGTCTATTAGCAGGACAAAATTTAATAATTAATTGTGTCGGATTATTTCTGAAAAGAAATGTGAAATTGTAAGCAAGAATGTTTAGAAATACTTAAAATTAAAAACAAAGATAATAATAATATAATGGGATAATACTTATTTTAGCGCATTTCTTGTTGAAACAACTCAATGCGCTACATCCACCATTTGCACTTATACAATTTTTCATGCACACAGCAAAAAGAAAATACACAATGGCAGACGCACCTACATGCATAAAACTGCCTCACCGAACTAGTTGTGGAGAATTTAGGAGAGATCTAGTCATCTACAGAAGGAATAGGCCTTTTTGAAGAGGTTAGTTTTGAGCTGAGATTTAAAAGAAGAAGAGTAGGCTGATTACGAAGGTCCCAGGGAGGGAGTTCCAAAAAGAAGGTGCTCTAAAACTGAAGGCTCTTTCGCCAACATTTTCAGAGAAGCTTAGGGATTTTCAAAAATTTTTTTGAAGAAGAGCGAAGGGTACGAGAGCTTTGGTAGGTGTAGAGAGAAGAAGAGAGATAGTGAGGAAGGATTATTGAAATGGGGGGAAAGCAGAACTGCCAGTTTAAATTGCCACCGAATGTATGGGAAGCCAGTGCGTTCGATCAGCATGGGAGTGATGTGCTCACACCTCCTCCTCTTCAAAACAAGTCGTGCGCGCTATTTTGGACTCTCTGCAGCCGGCAATCTGTTCATAAAGATTTTGATTGAGAGTGTGGACTAGACTTGAGTGAACTGCCACAGGCTCGTAGCCCTTATGGTTTCTAGTCAGCCCAGTGGCAGATTTTGTCTTCTGCTGAGGGTAGAACAGAATAACCTCTTTATTTCACTTTAGAGCTATCATGTTATCTAAATTTCCAGCTGAAGATCTGCCTTTTTCATTGAAGTTTTCTACCCACCTGATCTGAATTCCACGTCATCAGTACAAGGCAAGTGCTTTTGAAGTGTTTATCTGACTTTAGGAAAGCCAAAGAACAGTTGATCTAAAGTTTCACTCAACGTGGGTGTCAATCAGAATTAACATCTGCTATGTCGCATACCTGTTGTGTGTGTGTGCGCCCAATGCCCACATGGATGACTAGACGATGGATGATGTGTGACATGGACATTGTGACTATGGATCCCCAAAGTGAGGTGACCAACATAACCGATTTGCTTAGTGTGGATACTTCCTAGCACAGCATGCCCAGAACAGAACAAAGCATGGGCCTGGGCGTCTGAAACAACTGTGAATTTTTTGATGAAAAGGTTGACCGAGCGTTGGGCTAATAATTAGGTCAGAATTGCTGAGTCGTTTACCACGGTGCGTAGCGCAATCACTATATCTAAAGCACTACCAGTTATTAGCCCTTCGACCAATAGATCTACGTGTCGTAAACCATACGACCTTTAAAAAATACGTGTCTATTCACTACAATTGACCATGTATCGAAAAAGCTATTCATGTTCGCGTTCTCTAGAACTACGTGTCTTTTATCGCTATGCCCCTTTGCTCTACAGCAGAAAGAAGAAAAATAGTGACAACGGCCCGTTTGTATGGGGATGGTGTAGCGCAATCACTACTGGATAATGTCAGTAGGTCCCCCATTAGAGGAGGTGCCATAATGTTCCCCATGTCTATGTTCCCCCCTGTCTATGTTCCCCCAGGTCTATGTTCCCCTCTTTTCTCCCCGGTCTATTTTCCCCCCACCTCCAATTCCCCGGGTCTATGTTCCCCACCCCCATTTCCCCAGGGTATGTTCCCCACTCCTATTCCCCCGGTCTATGTTCCCCCACCTCCATTTTCCCCCAGGTTTTTCCCCACCCCTTTTATTCCCCCGGTTATGTTCCCCCCCCTCCATACCCCCCCGGTCTATGTTCCCCCCCCCCATATTCCCCCAGGTCTATTTTCCCCCATTTATTCCCCCGGTTAGTTCCCCCCCTCCATTTTCCCCCGGGTTTATTTTCCCACCCCCATATTCCCATCTTTTTCCCCCCCTTATTATTTTTTTTAAATTTTTTTTTTGGTTATTTATATTTTTTTTTATTATTTTAATTTTTTTCCCAGGGTTTTTTTAAATATATTTTTTTATTTTTTTTCCCCAATTTTTTTTTTTTTATATTCCCCAGGTCATGTTACCCCCTCCATTTTCCCCCCCGGTCATTTTCCCCCCCCCCTATTCCCCCGGTCTATTTCCCCCCCCCATATTATCCCCAGGTTTTTGTTCCCCCCCCCATACCCCCCGTCATGTTCCCCCCCTCCATTTTCCCCCCAGGTCTTGTTCCACCCCTAATACCGGCCGTACGGCCCTCGTACGTCTGCCCGGAGGGCATACTTGTTACACAATCCAAGTTGTATCCCGATAGATTGTTTCAATGTTCATTTTTATGCTTTAACCCCGGGGAAAAGACGGAACACATTTAATTGTTAAAGTTGTTTGATCCCTTTCTTTGCTTTGCTTTGTTTTTCTCTGTATTTTGGGGACAGGGGGCATTGTTACTCATTAATTGTTTTCATTTCAGTTCTTTTGTTTAAAGTGTCAGTAAAGCGTGTTTCCCTACCTTCGGGGGGGGACCTTTCGTTAAAATTCCGGTCCTGAGTATATGTGAATGGTTTTTGTCGTCAAAAAATATTTTTTGTAATCATTTTCTTCCTAGTTCCATCCCTCCTCCCCATTTTGGCCAGGGCCCCTGGCCTAAGGCCCAAAATTCAATAAAAATGTTCGAGTCAGGTTGATTAAATTACATCATTGAAATTCCCCCCCTTTCAGAAATCAGAGAGCAGCGCCGACAAAGAGCAGAGAAGAGAACGAAAAAAGATAATTAAGGGGAGACAAAGGCAGAGAGTCAGGATAATTAGAAAAAAAGAGGAGAGAGTTTTGGGGACAGGAGATGCGGGCTGGGGAAATTATGAGACGAAAGAGATAAATTAAGAAAATCTCTCTCTCTTCCCCCCCTTTTTCCCTCTCTCTCTCCCCTCTCTCAACCCAAGGCGGGGGAGGAGGCGTTGTGCTCAAACGTATCGGTATTAATTTTTGGGTGATAATAGACCCAGTCGTTCAAAAAAAATCAGCGTGCCCGTGAGCTTCTACATTTTTCCCCTGTGAGTTATTGCCACGTAGTGCTAAAAAAAAAATAAAAAAAAAAAACCCGAAAGTATGTAGAGCTATGCCGTAGTGCAAAGGACAGTAGCCATAGAGACGAAGTCAGCCTCGAGTTCTTTTCCTTGTTTCCATTGTATGAGCTAATCAAAAATGTCCTTAGTGACAGGGGCAGTAGCTTTTTAGCTACTTTTCGTTACTTCTCGTGTGCCGAAAAAAGGTAGGGTTTGAATCGTAGTGCTTTGTACTGACTAAGCGAAAAACTCCTCTCTCTCTTCCTCTCCTTTTTCCAAGTGAAATATTTGGTTATTTGTTTTTGGGTTGTGTGTGGTCCTCTTTTATCCCGCACTGGCGCGCGGCGCGAGCCCGAAACCAACGCATGTAGCTTAACGCGCAAAGGGGGTGGGTACTTGGGCTCAGTGGACCTTTTTCTCCTCTGGCACGCACTGGATTGGATTTGTATGGGGTGTTCTCTTCGCGGGACGGACTACCCCACCTCCTTCCCTCTTCCGGCGGGT
>CM031610.1:90493311-90535495 GCA_018398815.1 Conus ventricosus
AACTGAACTTTCCACAAAAACCTTAACAGTACAATGCGTCATTTTTCTGTGTTCAGGATTGAAAACTATTTCATCATACTTCCAGAAACTTTTTTCTTCATTCCAATTATACCTACACAAACACCAAAGGCTAACAAGCAAGGCACATACCTTCCTGGTCTGTAGTAACAGTTTCATCTGTATCAGCGCCTCTCCCTTTCTGATTGTAGGCATTCACACGGACCTTGTATGCTACGTCTGGCTGAAGATCTGTCACGTTCACTTGGATAGTTGGGGAGTCTGATTCTAACTGAGCACTGGTCAGATTGATGGATGACTGTGCTGCACACTCCGTCACTGAGGGAGCCTGCAACAAAACCAGTTCAGAATTTTCTTTAAAATCATCAAATGCATACTTCCCATTTACTGAATTCTTGACAAGAATGCAAGTCATTTTGGTGAAAAAAAAAAAGCAGAGGGTTTTTCCCAAAACATGGTTATGGATACTGGAATCATATTTCTTTGCCCTCTCACATTCTCTGAACTTCATGTTTTGGCAGAAATTGATATCATCATCATCATCACCATCACCATCACCATCATCATCAATCATCATCATGAGAGTGATGATATCCCTCTGCCAAGACTGATGTGTTCTTGTTGGCATTTGAAGTAAAACCTGATGGCTGTAGTAATCAAAGATATGATAGAGATGCACAAACCAAAGACGTAGATTGCAAATTTGTATTCAACTGATACCTGAAGAACTGTTCTCTATAGCAGTGGCAATGGGATCGAGCCCATGACACACATATTGGAATTCAATCTATGTTATGCATGCAACATCTTCTAATCTTTGCTGAATGAATTTGAGTCAGTGTGTATCTGTGTTTGCTGACTTAGATTTGCCAGTGTTTATGGTCTGAATATGTGACAGTCTGTCAGTCTGTCTCTCTGGAGCCCACCTCTGTCTGTATGACTGTTTTTCCATCCGTTTGACTTATACACAAGGTGAGAAGCAGTGCTGGTGCACATGAATAGTGTATGTGTGTATGTGTGTATGTGTGTGTGTGTGTGTGTGTGTGTGTGTGTGTCTGTGTGCGTGTGTGTCTGTGTGTGTGCATGTGTGTCTGTGTGTGTTTGTGTCTGTGTGTATGCGTGTGTATCTGTGTGTGTCTGTGTGTGTGTCTGTGTGTGTGTCTGTGTGTCTGAGTGTGTACATGTCTATATATAAATGTGCATGTCTATATATCGCTACCTGCCCATGGGTACATATAAATGTAAATGCTGCTATAAAGAAAATTAACAGGCACTCTGTAAATTGAGGTAAGTACACGAAGAGACACTGATACACTACGACAGAGGCGGAGAAATCAAATCACATATTACGTGCATCTGAACCACAGGCACACAGACAAACATGGAGAATCAAATCATCCATCACTCCCTCTGAACAAACACACAGAAGACATGGACAAACAAACCACATATTACCCCATCTGAACAGACATATAGAGAAGACAAGTAGAATCAAACCCCATGTCACATACATCAGAGACATTGTAGGTGCAGTCAGAGCAGAAGACAGCGACACCCGACTTGCAGTGAAATGTCCCATCCATGGTGATGAACTTCACACTGTATCCCCTCATGTCTCCATTCGGCTCGCTAGGTTTGCCCCAGGTCACTTTGCCCCACCGACCGCCGTGCTCTGGTATGCTCAGCGCTGACACTTGCCCCGCACCTTTGGACCAGACGAGTCATTATCCATAGATATTGCATCTACATGAACAGAACATTCATTTCACTGTACACGTGCCCCGCACCTTTGGACCAGATGAGTCATTATCCATAGATATTGCAACTACATGAACAGAACATCATTTCACTGACACATATGTAAGCCCAGAAGAAACAAAAATATCCTGTATCTAATCGTCTTCTGTCAGTATGCCCTTTTTCTTCATATTACTGAAACAGATTATTTTTCTTTTTAACCAACCATTTTGAACTTTACCTTATTTCCATAGCAACGCCTTTGTTTTTTTACCTCTCACCATCCATGCCGTTAAGGGGCCCTACTCCCACATCACTTGTTCCAGTTCCACCATACACAGCCACACACAGGTTGTCTTGACGTAACTTGAAACAGCAATCCACTGGGAGCAATCAATATCAGGTCATCAGGACACACCTCATCAGCGGAGACACTGCACTGCAACTGCAAGCTGTTCAATGGTGCCAGTTCTAATCCAACATACACTAGACACCACCATCTAAGAGCCCTACCCTCCTAACAATCGTGATTTGTCATGAAGGCAGCATGAATCATGTTTTCCTTGACAGCACCACCATGACCATCCTACACCAGTCACAGTGACCTACTGATACCAACACCATGACCATCCTACACCAGTCACAGTGACCTTACTGATACCAACACCATGACCATCCTACACCAGTCACAGTGACCTTACTGATACCAACACCATGACCATCCTACACACCAGTCACAGTGAACTTACTGATACCAACACCATGACCATTCCTACACCAGTCACAGTGACCTTACTGATACCAACACCATGACCATCCTACACCAGTCACAGGACCTTACTGACACCAACACCATGACCATCCATACACCAGTCACAGTTTACTGATACCAACACAGGCATGAAAGTGACCAGCAGTAAAAAAGGCTGAAAAATCGGCGGGGGTCTGGGGGCCACCGTAGGTCCCCAGTGGGGTCCAGGGGCAACGCCCTGGCGGGGGTCAGGGGGCAGAGCCCCTGAAGCTGAAGCTTTTTTATGAAATAAAAGGCCTAAAACTGCAAATAAACCCCTATTTCAGTGCTGTTAAGAAGGGCAAATAAGCCACATTTTCATGTTTTCAGTAATGAAAATAATACTTCAAAAGATCATATAATAATATACTTTTATATGTGCATACTGACTCATTCACTCGCATTATTTTGTGTTATTTTATTTTTACTTTTTAACATGCGCGCTGGTGACAACTCATTTTTGAGTGAACCAGTATTTTAGGAAGAAGAAAAAAACAATGAGGCAGCCTTCATCACAACATTGATTCAGTCGGTCAATTCTTTCCACATGGAACACAAAATGCAGCGCCTTTTTCGTCTAATTTGCGAAACACATCGCCAACTCGAACATCGTCCACTTCCTGGTCTAGCCAGTCCCACCTCCAATCGTTTCTCATCCCTTTATTATTGGCGTG
Source organism: Conus ventricosus (assembly GCA_018398815.1). Taxonomy (NCBI): domain Eukaryota; kingdom Metazoa; phylum Mollusca; class Gastropoda; order Neogastropoda; family Conidae; genus Conus; species Conus ventricosus. The sequence goes on from CM031610.1 coordinate 90,496,531, forward strand.
AAATCGCGACGGCGCTTGACAAACTTCGGCAATTTAACGATGTCCGACGTTCGACAGGCGCGAAAAGACCGGATGTTGATTGCGGCGGAAGTGACCGGTTGACTCTTTTGAGAATAACAAATTGTCCAAATGGGAATAGCATCGAACGAAAGTTTATTTCAGGATTTTTCTTTTCTTTGTTTTTTTTTTTTTTTGGGCGGCACATTTTTGGGGGGGCGGCGCAGATGAAAAAAATGGGCGGAAAATCCGCCTTAGGCGGACAAATTTCATGCCTGCAACACCATGACCATCCTACACCAGTCACAGCGAGCTTACTGATACCAACACCATGACATCCTACACCAGTCACAGTGACCTTACTGATACCAACACCATGACCATCCTACACCAGTCACAGTGACCTTAATGATACCAACACCATGACCATTCTACACCAGTCACAGTGACCTTACTGATACCAACACCATGGCCATCCTACACCAGTCACAGTGACCTTACTGATACCAACACCATGACCATCCTCACACCAGTCACAGCGAGCTTACTGATACCAACACCATGGCCATCCTACACCAGTCACAGCGAGCTTACTGATACCAACAACTCTGACACAGATTTACCAAGATCGTGAACAGGAAGAGAAAATCGAACCGAGGTACCACAAGAGCAAGGCATGATGGGTCACAGGTTCCGACACTTTCCTTTCATGACGACGACATGGACGAGGATGAAGAAGATGACGCTATGGAGATACGCTGTGGCTAGTGACTGTATGACACGGCTGCACACTAAGCTTACCTTCATAACACATCCCAGCATCCATCTGAGGCCTGGGACACAGACACCTGCAGTGTGGTCAGGAAATCTGACCATTCAGTCCAACGTTCTGGTCAGGAAATCTGACCATTAAGCCCGACGTTCTGATCAGGAAATCTGACATTAAGCCCAACGTTCTGGTCAGGAAATCTGACCATTAAGCCCAACGTTCTGGAAGGGAAACAGCCAAGGCTGGAAAATCCCAGAAAGAGTGGCCCCTGACTGGACTCAAATCCATGATTTCACAGCCTGCCTTGCCGCTCTACCACAACAGCTGGTCATGAGGGACTTTGGGCTTTCATTTTTCACTCTTTAAAGGGCCCCAAAACCCAATTGAAAATCCCAAAATTTGGGTAAGATCTCCCAGGCCCCTCCCCCTGAAAAAGACATCTTTTTTTTTTTTTGGAAAACTGCAAACCTAAAAATTCAATATAAAAAACCCTGCAAACATAATATCAATATGAAAACAAAAAAGCTATAAAAATACAATATGAAAAACTCTACAAAAAATTAAAATTGGAAAAAAAATCTAAAAAAAAATTAAATAGGAAAAAACCAAGCAAACATAAATTTCAAAAAGATAAAAATGCTATCAGAATTAAAAATATGAAAAAAAAAATGTATCATGACTTTAAATTTTATGAAAAATATGTTTAATATAAAATCAAGATGAAAAATATGATATCTTTAAATCAATAGGATTCATTGCTTCCCAAAACATTTTAAACCGATAACAAGCCCCGTTTGGGGCCATAAACGTCCCGGGTTTTGTAACCACACCTCCCAGATTATTTTTTACTTCAGAAAAAACACGAAGGTCCAATTTTGTTAAATTAGCCCAAAGGAAATACTGGAAAAAAAATGAATAAAGGGAGAACTACCCAACACAATGAAAAAAAAGAAAAAAAAAGCACAAGAGCATAAACTTCCCATGCTAGGGGAATTTTCCATTGCTATTCAGTGGACAACAAAAAATTTTAAACTTGAAGTTACCAAGAGAAAGACAAAAATAAATTTGTTTGGATGGTTTTTCACACAGAAAACAAAGTGATTTTCACAAACTTTGTATTTAAAAAAATTGTTTTGGGCAGGGGAAAAAAACAGAAATAAACAAAAATTTTTCAAAAAGAAAAAACAGTTTTTCAAAAGTGACAGTTTTTAAAAGGGTGCCCCATTTGTTTTTGTGGGAAATAAATTCATAATCTTACACAAACTTTTGGAGCCCTAAACGTAAAAAGAAGTTTGAGGTAAAAAAACCCACTTGGTCAGTTGAATATTTTTTTCAGTTGGGCAGATTTTAAAGTAGGTGATGAACCCCAAAATTGATTAAAAAGGGGAAAAATCACAAAAAAAATTTTAAAAGAGGGTTCTTTTTAAAAAAATGACAAATGGGCCACCACCAGGGGAAGTATGTGGGGTATGACATGACACAAACTGTCACTAATACTTTGGAAAAAACCCGTGAAAAATTTTTTTTACAAATTATAAATGGTTTCTTCAACGGGAACAATCAGTATTGTCTCCCCAATCATTCCCCCCCCCCCCCCCCCCCTATTCCCTCCCTCCCTCCCCTCCTTCACCCTCACCCCCCTCTGCCCCCCCTGAAAACCTAAAATTGTTTTTTTCTTTGGGAAAACTTTAAAAATAAATGCTACCCCCCCAAAATGGCCGCAGGTTCAGAGAACCATTCTTGGGTTTTATATCAAGGTCCCGACTTTTACGTCCAAACCTCCCCTTCCCCCCCTTTTAAAACCTTCCATAAAAACCCCATTTAGGAAACCCATTTTTACTGCTAGTTTGGTAAAAAGGGGAAGGTTTTCCCTAGCTGTTAAATCTGAATCCAAGGAAAACCCGGGGCTGGAACTAACCAACATCAGGGGGAAAGGCCCAAAACCCACCCCAACCCATTTCAGTGTAAAATTTACACGAGCTTGGAACCGTAAAGCCCTCTTTCCCCTAACAAAACCAGAAACCTTTCATGGGGGAAAAAAAATTTTTTCCCCTTCCGGACAAAATTTACGGTAAAAAATTCGAAATTCTGAAAAAAGGTTTCCTTGGCAGCCCAAAAAAAAATTTTACATTCCCAGCCCCTTTTTTAAAATTAAAAAAAAAAATTTTCAAAAATTTTCATCATAATTTGCCCAAATATAAACCACCCTTTTTTTTTTAAAACCTCGTGTGGTGTCTTAGCAAAAAGCACACCCCCTTGCATGCTGTTTCTTTTCCCACGGGTGACTTTTGCAAAAATGTGTTTAAATGTCCCTTTCCCAAATTGAACGATATTATGGGGGGAAACAGTTTAAATGGGGAATTCAATGATAACAGCCCTTTACTTTTATTCCTGATTTTCCCGGTTTTTTTCTGTTATCAATGTTAGTCCCCCTCTGGAAATTTTTGTAAAGGGATGAACCTTATGTGGTTGATCTTTTTTTCCAGGGGGGGGTTTTGGGGTGGGGGAAGGGGCCCCATAGATAGGGGGGGGGACAGCGGGTTCAATTTTTTTCGGGACATGGGGTCCAAAACCTAAAACCCGAAAACAAAGGGGCATGATGGCAAGGGGGAAGGGAAAAACTGTTTCGTTCATAGAGCTACCCATTGTGTGCAAAAATCCAAAAAATCCCAACCCAACAGTATCAAAAAATTAAAACTTTTTCCCCGGGCCATTTTTCTTTGATCTTGATGCATTTATGAGGGGGAAGCAATGAATCCCTTTCATGCATGAATACATGTTTGGTGTGCAAGGTGTGGGGGTGTGTGTTGTGTGTGTGTGTTGGGGGGGGGGTGTTGTGTGGTGAGTGTGCCCCCCCCCCAGATCTTTGGGAACCCTTCCCCCCCACCATCTCCAACCCCCCCAAAACCCCCTTTTCCCCTTTCATTAAAAAAATACTCAGAAAAAAAAAAAAAACCCTCACCCCCGCATCCACAAAGAAACTTTCCGTCCGGCCCTACGGAGATGCCATTGTTTCCCCCACGATCTCATTTTGGAAAGATTTTCAGGGATCTGGATCGTGAAGGTGGAAAGACAGGGGGGACCTGACCCAGCCCCTTTGTTGCCCCTTCCCCAACAGTCACATGTAGGTGTCAACCTCGCCATGGGAAGGGAAAGAAACCCCAAAACCCTGACGCGGGGCAAAAGCGAAGTGGCATCCCCATTTCCCCCGGGCATCCCGGGCTCTGTACAAAAAACAATGAATTTGTAGCAAAACACAGCGTCTTCAAGATGTGACTGTATCCACAAAAACCGGATGGATCTTCTGTCCATTCAGTCCTAAAACCCAAACACAACAGCTCTAAAAAAAAACAATACAATGGGGCACTGTTGCAGTTGTTGCTTTAAAATAGCTAAAAATTCCTCCCCGGGTATTTGACGGTCCCAGAGTCCAAAAACCAACACAACAGCTCTAAAAAAAAACCCAATACAATGGGGTCAGCTGTTGCATTTGGGTTGCATTTAAAAAAAAACCCCCCCCAAAAATCTCTCTTTTCCCCCCGGTTCGGGACGGGGTGCAGACGTTTAGTAGTTGAAATTGACAAAACAGCAAAGGTTTTTTCAAAGTGTATGTGCCCAATGAAAGGGTATATAACAGTATGTTTTAATGATGCACTTTCATCTCAACCCTTTCCGAGTCATGCATGATTGTTTGGGGGGTGTGTACATTCAACATTAACGTGGTTTGTGTATTGTAAACCCCAACTGTAGCGTGATGTGAACAAGAGCCATCATCCCCTAGTTTCCCTTCAGCAAACTCCGCGAAAGGGGTACAGTTGCAGTCTTGGGTCCCATCACGGGGACCCTTGGATCAGGAAAAAGGGGAGCGACCCCGGGGGGAAACATTTTTTGGGAGCGAATTATTTCTTTACAATGCCCCCATCCAAAAAATTTTTTGGATACACATCCACAACAATCCCTAAATGGCGATACCTTTTTTTTCAGAGATACTTTGGTGCTTACAAACCAACTGGAAATCCCCAGAACCATGGATCGACTATACACCCCCAACAAAATTCACAACAAAAATTTTTCCCCACTAACGCACCAGACTATCACCAAAACTTTTTTCAGTAAACCCCTTAAATTTACGACTCACAACAAACCCAAGCAAAAAACTACCCCAAGATACACCTCTACTACAAAACCCACAAAATCTTAGTTAGGGCCGAGCTTGCCAAAGGGGGTTAAAAGGGGGGATTCCGAAAAAAAACTGCGTGACTGTACACCGCTGAAACCGCCGCCAAAAACAACACAAAGCCCCCCCAGTCCCCGCAGCACCCCCGTCGCTACAAGTGTGCGGGCCCCTAGCGAGCACCAAAAGGGCCCTGGGGCCGCTCGCAGGGTTTCAGGCGGGCACGCCTACACAGCACCCGGGAGCTGGAAGTAACCCCGGCCCCTTTCAAAAAAAACGGGTTTTTTTCCAACCGTCCCAGGGCCCTGCAATCTTAAAGGGCCGGCCTGTGTGTTTTTTCCCCATGTCCATCCCCCCAAAAACCCCCACGCCCCTTTTTCAAAAACCTTTCCCCTCCATGAAAAATATAGTGATTCCCCCCCCCTCCCCCATCCACCCTCGGACGGAAAAACATAAACCTTTTCCCCTTTTTCCCCTTTCATGACATTACCCAGCATTTGCCCAATTACAAACTTTAAAAACCCCCTGTCACAAGCACAACGGACAGTGAAACCCCTAACAATAAACTGAAATCATTCTGAAGACAGCACTCAACACCAAAGACTGACACTGGGGAAGAGGGGAAGAAAAACCCTGACACCCTGGGGACAGCCACCCAGCAACTGACTCAGGGGAAGGGACACTAGAAGCAAATGGCCCCTTGAGCAAAACCTGTGTGCCCAAAACGCCAACAAAACCACATGACTCCCGTAAAACGCCACAGTTTTTGGGTGACAGCTCGGGGAAAAAAGGGGTTGACCCCAACGCTGACAAACACCCCCAAAAAACTTTAGCTTTTGTCATGACGACTGTGTGCCTCAGGAAAAAAATCCTTAGGATCACCCCACCCCTTTCCGTGACAAATTTTTCTGCCCTCAGACAACCCCTACAGGAAACCAACAGCCCTTTCAAAGTAAAAATTTGCCCCCCCAAAATCGACAAAAACTCAGTAACATGTCTTAAAACTGCCCAACGAAAAATTTATCCTCACGCAAAAAAACCCACAGCCAATAAAAAATCTAAAAGGGAAAATACATTCAAATTTCCTCCGCCCCCCAAAAAAAGGGAAATTTCCTCCTCCTCCCCAGACACAAAACACTCCCCCTTCTCTCAATGCACACTGTTGGGGGATGCACCACCCCCCATTCACCCCTACCAACACAATCAAAGTGAAAAAAGTTCGGACAACCCACCCCCCCAATGTGAAAAAACCCTCTGACCCCCTTTTACCCAAACCCACCCCCCCTTTTGCCCGGGGCAAAACCTACCCCTTTGAAAAATTATTCCTCAACGTGTCCCGCCCCCCCCTTTTCAAAGGTTTCCTTTTGTTTGAGGGGAACCTCAACAAAAACTGTGAGTGACAAAACCCCCCGAGAATATTCTTTTCCCCTGGGGCCAGCGCTCAGTTGGGGTCCCCACGATTATGGGTCCCCAGTCGCTCAGTGGTTTGCAAAGCAGAACCCCCCCAAAACCGTGATGCAGGCTACCCCCCTGGGGGGGTGGTGATTTGCAGCGAGCTCTTGGGCATCACACCCAGCTGGGAAAATATCAACCCGCATGGGAGAGTATTGCAATGCCCCCCGAGCCCTTCCCCAAAGCCCAATTTCGGGCCTCTCCCAATTTATCCCGGCAAGGGGCGGCCCCCTGAAAAACCATCATTCCCCCAGCAACGACCACCTTCAGGAGGCCGTTCAGAAGGGGGGTTAAAATTTCATCAGCCATTGTGCCCCCTTCACCCCTCAGCGCGGTCCCCCGAAAATTGGCTTTTGTACTCCCAATTAACCCCAACCCAGCGGGAAAGGGAGTGGAACGTGTGACGAAAAAACCTCTTCCCCCCAAAACGCAGGCCCCCTCCTACCCACCCCTACACGCCCAACGTTCATGCAAACCAACAGCCACGGTCCCCCGGGAATCCCCCCCCCTCCCTCCCCCATTACCCTCTCAAAATTCCCCCCCCCTGGGTCGGGTTAAAGCACTTTAAAATTTGTCCCCCCTCCCCCCCCAGGAACCCCCTCCCCCACCACCCCACCCCACTTGGCTACACAATTGACCACCAGAACGTCCACCCCAGCCTCTTGCTCAAATGCCTCCCCAAAATAACCCCAAAACCTACGTTTAAATTGACACACCCCCCAGAAACCCCCCCCCCTCCAGCAAGCCCCCTTCCAAGACCACACCCACCAGATGTTGTACGAGCAGTGAACACCCCCTGGCCCAGTCACTGCCCTCCCAAAAAACCGAAGTTACCGCCCCCTATGTTTTTCCGCCAGGGAGAGCCCCTCTTCCCCGTTCCCTGGTTCAACAGGTCTTTCCCCCCCCCCACCCTATTTTGTTCCCCCAAACCCTTTCAGTTTTTTTTCCAAAGGCCCAATGTCCCCCCTTTTCACATCTTCCATGGTACTGGCCACTCTTATACCCCCCCCGCACCCCTGCCCCCCCCACACTTTGTTTTCGGGTTCCCCAGTTTTGTTTGTGGGGCGGGGAAAAGCGAAAATTTTTAATTGTTTTTGCTTTTATAGGGCCCGCGGATTAATTTTTTTTACGAATGGTAGAAAGTTTCCGTTTGAGTGTGTATTTGTGGGGGGGATTAATGTGTGGTGTGTGTGTGGTGGGGTGTGTGTGTGGGTTGTGTGGTGTGTGTTTGTGTGCCGCCCCGCGTGCGTGGGGTCCTTGCGTGCGCCGTGCGCTGTTTTTTGTATGATGTGCGTTTGGGTATATGTGTGTGAGAGGAGGGAGAGAGAGAGAGAGAGAGAGCGAAAAGAGTGAAGGGGGAGAGAGAGATGCGAGCACGAGTGCAAGAGACTAAAATTTTTGTATGATATTTTATGAAATTGGGAAATTTTTGTGCCGTATGAATTGTTAATTTTGAGTGGTGTGTGTGTGAGTGGGGTTTTGCGCGCGCGCCGGGGCCCCGCCGCGCGCGCGTGCGTGTGTGAAAGTGCTTATATGAGTGTATTCTGTGTCTCTGTGTGGTGCGGTGTTTTGGTGTGTATTTTGTGATTATGGGGTGCTACATTTCCCCGTCTGTTTTTGTGTTGTATGTAGATGAAACCTTTAAAATTTTTACTGTTTGTTATATTTCCGGGGGCCCCAAAAATGCAATAAAAACACCTCCTCTAAACGAAGACTGTGCTGCGAATTTGTAAACCAAGTTTCGGGGACAAAAGGGCTTCACCTGGGGGTTTTCCTCACTCCTACACAGGGTTTTTTTTTTTTTTTTTTTTTTTTTTTCATGAAAAATTAACTTGCGATCCCTTTTTTTCCTTTAAAACCTTATTGTGTGTGTGTGTGTGTGTGTGTGTGTGTGTGTGTTGTGTGTGTGTGGGTTTTGGTAAAACTTTTACCCTGTCCCGGCGGGGGCCGTTTTCCCCGGTTTTTATCAAAGGAAAATTTTTAAACCACGAAATTATAAAGAAGTTTCGAAAAAAGTGCGAAACTGTGGACCCTTTAAAAAAAGAGACTAAAACAAAGCCCCTGCACCCAGGAAAACCCCCACAAAACCTGCTTTTTCCCTTTGCGAACAAAGGAAAATTTGTGCATACCCAACTCGCCTTTTTTTAAAGTCGGTTTTGGGTGTCTTTTTTTAAAATTAAAAAGTGATTTTTTTTTTTTTTTTTTTTTTTTAAAAATTTTTTTTTCTTTTGGGGGAAAGGGGTTGGTTTTTTTGCATTTTCTTTTTGTTTTTCATTTTTAATTTCTTTTTTTTTCCCTCTCCTTCTACCCATTTTTTGTAATTTTGCTTAAAAAATTTATTTTCCTTTAGAGTGACAAAAATATTTTTTTTCAAAAAAGTGTATCCATCTCCCATTCACTGATCGGGGAAGCTTACTGACTAAAACGTAAAGATTTTCTTTTTTTCCCCATACTTTTTGTTTCCCCAAAAAGTTGTACAGGTGAAAAACCTAACCCTTTTTCCCCCCCTTTTATGTAAAATCTTTTTTGTGTTCCTTGATCATACAAAACCCAACGTCAGTTAACGGCAAAAATCGTCTCCTACTATAAATACATCGTGCAAAATTTAACAAATGAGCAAAAACCCCTTTTTCTGTTTGGGGGCCCAAGCAAAGAAGGTTCGAACCCTGTCACCTTAATATCCAACATGTTTTTAAACAAACACCCAGTATACAACATGTTTTGGAACCAGGGTAAACCTTTTCATATTTTGGGCTCTTGAATCCAGATTAATAACAATTACCGACAAATGATGTAGCTATTCCAGGATATAACGTAACCCGGAAAGACCCTTTCCAAACAAAAGAGAGGGGTCTTTTTAAATTTTATCACGAAACCCTTAGCTTAAAACGACTTCTTCCCCCTAAAAGTAACGGTGTAAATGTGTTTTGGATAAAAATTTAAGCTGAAAAAAAAACCCCTTCCCCTTTTGGGTTGGTTTCGCTACAGGAACCACCCTGAAAGGTAAACTGGGTCGACAAATTTTTTCCCAAAAGAGGGAAATCAGTCTCCTAAATCCAAGGAAAAAAATTTTACTGGGATTTTAAAACCCCCAGCCCTTTTCTGAAAGAAACAAAATAAAAATTGGACGCAACCCTTTCCCAATTTTTAAAAAAACCCTGCATAACTCATCAAATTTCCCCAAACCCAGATTCACCCCAAACCAAAGGGAACCCCCTTATCCCCAAAATTTTTATGTTAAAATTTAAAACTCACATAGCCAAAGCCTGGTCCCTGTTCTAAAACTGTTTGTATAAAATTCCCCAGGTTTTGGCCCCCATGGTCCAAAAAAAAAAGAAAAAATTCCCCAAAACGGGAAACCAAAAGACAATAACTCCCGTTGCTTTCCCCAAAATAAAAAACCCCAAGATTTTCACATGACTTGCTTACCCCCAAAAAAATCTCTCATCCTTTTAACAACAAAGGGACCCCGTGTTGCGGGGAATTTTTGGGATCAAAAAATATACAGAAATAATGATAAACCCCCCCTCAAAAAAACGATTAGAGTACGAATAACCCCAAAAACCGGAAAGGGGGTACACAAAAGGAGTTACAGGAGGCAGGTTACCCTTAGAGATTGAAAAAAAACAACAGGGCCCTTAAAGAGGAATTAAAATATTGAAAATGCCAAAAATTCAAGAAGGCAGAAAAAAAAAGGGAAATCCCTATCGAAAACCCTAATTTCATCAAATCAAAACCCCCAAAATTTGGGAATGGGAAGCTATTAACGGCTTAAAAACCAATCAATCTCTTCAAAACAACTAAAATTAAAGACATCCTGTCGAAAAAACTGAACACCCACTTTTGCACTATGCCAATAAAGTTGTAAACGGCGTTTCCCTTCAAGATAAAAAACCCCCCCTTTTCAAAACGAAAAAATATTCCTGAAAAAACATAAACCCCTGAATTTTTATTTTCCAAACCAAAAACCCTTATTAAAATTTTCTATCACTACCAAAACACACCAAAAACCCATCAATTTACCTCCGGGGGGGAGGGCCCTAGACGCAAAATTCCCCCAAACAAATCAGCTCCAGAAAATTACGGAAAACTTTTTGACATACTCTTAAAACCTTTTGTATCGACAAAAACATTTTCCCAATAGTTTCAAAAACCCAATTCATTCCTATTTTAAAAAGGCGGGTGACAGCCAAAACCTTTTCCCCCAAACTAAGCCCAAATTTCCTATCATTTCCACTCTTTCCAAACCTTTGAAAAAACACTAAAAAAAACCACACATTACACCCCTTTAAAATACATCCCAAACTTGCTTCACCCAAGACAGTGGGGGTTTTCCCGAACAACCATTCATGCCAAAACCCAATTTAAACCCTGGTTAAAGGATGGAAACAGAAATCAACAACAACAAAAATTGTGGGGCCCCAAATTATTGATTCAAAAAGCATTTGTTTGTGATAGACCCCCAACCTCTTCTTAAAAAATTAAAAATTGAAAGGTTTTATCCACAGGAACTCTTAGTTTTTTTTTAAACTCAATCCCCCAAAATAGGCAAAAATGTGTGAAAAAATTAATAAAACCTTTTTCTTAAAATTTCAAACATTTTCCCAAAGGCGTCCCAAAAGGGTCTTCTTGGGCCCCTTATTTTTTCCCAATTTCCCCAAAATTTAACCTCCCTCTAAAATTAACATCCACCTGTGAATTTTTTGCTGTGACAAAAAAACAATCCACAAAAAATCTTTCTGATGTTACGGGTTTTGAAAAAAATTTTTACCAAAAAAGTGCGAATGATCTCGTGAAAGGACTAAACTAAATCACATGTGGGCTTCACCCCCCAAAAAACAAAAACCCAAAGCTTTCACAACCGGGCAAAAAACAAAAACTCACCTTAATTTTCCCCCGGGTACATTAAAAAAAAACCCTTTTAACCCCAGGTTACATGCCTCAAAGTGCTAAGGAATAACCCATTGATAAACCAAAAAAGAGCGGGCAAGTTTACAAAACCTAAACTATGCAAAAAACTTTCAAAAAAAAGGTTTTTAAAATTTCCCCCCAAATTTCAAAGGGCCTTTCCTCAAACCGGGCATTCACGAAAAGCCCCCTTTTTTCCAGTCCTCATATTAAATTCATACATGGGAACTATGGATCTACTCAAAGGGGAATGTGTAGCCCCCCTAAAAACTTTTAAAAACCAAATTTTTTAAGCCTGCCCCAAAGCGAGCCCCTAAAAATTAGTCCCCCAAAAAAAAGAAAGAAGTTCTTCTGGACTGGGCCTAAAAAAAAAAGTTTCCCAAGTTCCCCCATTAAGTCGAGTTTAGAATAAAAAACAAAGGGATATAATCCCCACAAGATTGGGTCGGGGAAGGCACCCTCAACTTTAAGTTTACAGTTTTTCTCAAAAAATTTCCCAAAAAGGGAAACTCTCCCCAAAAACTTCATGTCCCTTTTTCCCTAAAAATTGGACTTTTTCAAATCCGTTTTAACATATTCAGGTTCCTGTAAAGGGAACTCGCTCCCTAAATAAAACCAAACAGGCCAAGGGCATATCCCCTTTCAAAACATTTTTTCAACCTTTTAAATGTCCCAACCTTACATACTCCCCCCAAAAATTTCCCCCACCATTCACCACCCCCCCCTTTCCCTTATGTATGTCCCTGACTATTTGAAAGTTTTTTTTGAAACTTGAAATGCTTTATTTGTATGTTTTTTTTTTTAGAAAGAAATTCTTATTTTGAGTGTTTTGGGGTTGTGTGTGGTGTGGTTTGTGTTGTGTGCGTGGTTTTTTACAAACCCCTCCTGCCCCCCCTTGTAAATTCGGTCGAATGCTTGATTTTTTTATAGTGACTCCCTCCTCTCTCTCTCTCTCTCTCCCCGGTTCTGGGGGAAAGACTTGTTTTTTGTTTATCCATTAAACCCCTTCCAAACCCGTGGCGACTGGGCCCTTCATTTGCATTTTTCCCACCTCCTTTTGTGCTTTATTTTTTTCCCCCCCCCCCCCCCCCCCCCCGGTTTTTAAAAATTTTGATTTTTTTGTTTTTTTCCTTTGGGAAAATTTTTTGTTTTTTCAGTTTTGTTCAAAAACATTTTCCTTTTATCGAAACCCACCTGGCCTCTTCCTCCCCCCCCCCTCCTCTCTCTTTTCCTCTCTCTCTCTCCCTCCCCCTTCCCTCCCCCCCCCCCCCCCCCCCTCTCTCTCCTCTCTCTCCCCCCCCTTTTCTCTCTTCTCTCCCGCATTTTTTTTAACCCCCACTCCCTTCGCCCCCCCGTCTCTCTCCTCTCTCCCCCTTCTTCTCTCTCTTTTTTTTAATTTTTTTTTTTTTCCCTTTCCCCTTTTTTAAATTTTAAACCCCCATTTTTAAATTTTAGTTCTAGTCACTTTTGCCTGCTTTCCCTTTTTTGCCCCCTTTTTTTTTAAATTGTTTACCCTACACCGGGGGAGGACTGGATGTAAAAAAAAACCACATCAGTGGGTTATCTAAATTTTCCCCGTAAAAAAAGAAATTTTTTCTTTTCTTGGGTTTTTCTTGTAAAAACTTCAAATAAATTTTTTGTGAACAATTAAGTTGTGGGGGAAAAAAAGTGTACGTTAACCCAAATTTTTTCCCTTTATTTTTTTTAAGGGAAAGAATTTTGGGAAAAAATAGGGAAAAATTAAAAAAAAAGGGGGGGGGGGGTGGGGGGGGGGGGGGGGGGAGATGTATATATAAAAATGAAAAACCCCTTTACTTTCGCATGAGGAACCACGCAATCCCCCTCGAAAGGAGACCGAAAGTATCGGGCCCCTTCCCAGGCCTTTCGTCCGCTGGATTTGGAACTCATCGGGAGACAAAGGGAACTATTTTTTAAAAAAGGGGAAAAAAACTTTTTAAAAAATTGATAAAAGGAAATTTCAACACAATCTGAACGAAATTTAAAAGATTTAAACTGAGTTGAGGAAAATGGAAATTTTGTGAGTTTTTGCACAGGGACATGCCAAAACCTTTTTTGTGTTTTAAAAGGTACATACACACATTTCCCAAAAATCTAAGAATTTTCTTCGAAAACCCCTGGGGCCCCTTTGGCCCCTTACACCCTTTTTGGGTCCTTTAAAAAACAGGGTATCCCACCGGGACCCCCCGGGCACTCTTCGCTTGGGGCAAGCCCAAAAAATCCCCTTTTTCAAAGAATCAAATCGTGGGTACATGAAAGTTTAAAATAGCTTTTTTCCGTTTCTGCCAAACAAAAAAGTCACGGGGTATAAACGTTGGGGAAACCCCCAAAGGGTTTGATTCTGTCCAAAAACAGAATTTTCTTCTGCATTTTAAGCACAGAAACACTGCCCCCCTTTTTTTGGCAGTAAATTTCCCCCCATTTTTATGAAAATTTCAGGGAAGGGTATGTGTCCCACATTGTGGGCTAGGGCATTTCTTTTTGTGGGGTTGGGGGTTTGTGTGTGTGTGGGGTGTGTGGGTTGGGGGTTTGGTGTGAGCCCCGGGGGTTTTGGGGTGCATCGTATGTGTGGTGTGTGGGGTGGGTTTTTAGTGAGTGTGTGGGATTGGGACTTTGGGGGGGGGTTTTTGGTGGTGGGGTTGCATCTGTATGTGTGAGGGGTGTGTTTTGTTTTTTGTGTGTGGAAAAAGTGTGTGAGTGTGGATGCAGGCATGAATTTAGCATGCCCGACAAACGTGTGTGTGTGTGTGTTGTGGGGGGTGTTGTGTGTGTGTGTTTTGTGGTGGGATTTTGATGTGGGGTCCCACATGTGCATGGCATGGTGTGGAAAACATGTTTGAATGTGAAATGTTTGTATGTAAAGTACAGTGCCCAAAAAAATGTTTTAAGTAAATGATTCGGTACCCCCGGGTATTTTTAAATTTTTTACACATGCACAAAGTGTGCCAAAGAATGTACATTTAAAAGTGTGATACATGTAACATTTCTGCAAATTCACTCCAGATAAAATAAACATTTTACTTTTGCACAGTATAAACCACAAAAGGGCACTACCCCTAAAGTTTGGTCCCATTGAGCGCACCGTATATAAGCCGCACCCACAAAATTTTTTTAAAAACTGAAAATTTTTTTTTACAAAATTTTCCCTACCGGGTTAAAAAGGGCCCCCGATATAAAAAACACAGTCCATTTTTGCCGCAGGCGGCAGCTGGCCAAGGGGTTGAGTTTACAGTGTCGAAAATCACCCCTTTCAATGTGTTCACTGCATTCATGGGGGTTTAAATAAATCAAAAATACAAGAGCATGTTTTTCCAAACTTTTTTTCAGTCTTTTTTTTTTTTTTTAGTACGATGTTTTTAAATCAATTTTGAAACGAAATTTTTAAAAGAGGTTCTTTTCAAGTGTTGTCTTTCCAAAAATTATTGCTTTAAAAAAAAATCCCCAAAAAAACAAGCAAATTTAAAGAAAGCCCCTAGAAAAAGGGGTTTCTCCTGCATTCAATTTGGGGTATCAAGCTAAAAAGATTGGTCGAGTACCAAAAGCGCAACCCAAAAACCCAAAACGAAAGTATCAAAAGCAAACCCTTTATCCCGTCCCCGATTTTTAACCCCCGGCGGATCCAAACCCCAAGGTCTGGGAAAAGAGTTTAATGTGCCTAATCCCTTTTTGAATTGCAAAACGCACCTTTTGGGAAGATTTAAAAAATTTTTAAAACAAACCAGAACATTAATGAAACGATTTGATTGTTTTATTTCGCTTTTAAAACCCGGCCCGTGCTGAGTTATTTTGTTGTAATTTGCTTGTTAGTCAAGGGTTAAACCCGGTCGGAAAAAGGCCCAAACATTTCGCCGTTCGAAGCGATCGTTTTTTTTTGTAGAAAATAAAATGATGAAAAGATATCAGTAATTGGGGTTTTTCTTATGTCGGGTTCCCATATTTCTGAACGGGGGGTTTTGATTCCATTTAAAACGATTACCCCCCAGAAAATCGTAGTTAAAAGCATAATAAAAAATTTATGAACAGTAAAACCGATATGGGAGTTACAGAGAAGCTAAAGAATAGACGGGGGGGGTGTTTGGGGGTTTTCATTTTTGAAATCAGAAAAAACCGCAAATTTAAACCGCATCTTGTTTAAGCCAAAAGGGTTTTTAAAAAGGGGGAAAAAAAAATCCCCCGGCTTTTTAGTCCGAACTTTACGGTATTTCAACATTCCCTGGTTACACAACTACCCTCCCCCGCAAGCTTTGCCCCCCAGCAAAACCCCGAATCCCCCTTTTTATTTCCCCTAAATTTTCCCTTGCCTGCTGTCCCTGCCCTGTTCACCTCTGTTGCAAAACCCCGGAAAAGGGCCCTCATCCAACCCCACAGGAAACGCAAAATTTCCCTTGAAAGAGGGGCCCCAGCTGACCCCAACTGAAATGCCCGAATTGAATGACCCCAAATTTTAAACCCTTTACTAACCCCAACTGAAACCCCGACTGACATTGACTGACCCCAACCCGACCCCGACTAACCCCATTTGACCCTGCCTGACATTTACTGACCCACAAAATGGGCCCTGACTAACCCCCCCGACCCCAACGAAACCCCGACTGACATTGATTGACCTCGACAAAAACCCCCAAATTTACCCTGATTGGAAACCGGGCCACCAAATCATGATCATGGAAAACCCCTTCACTGGTGTACCCCCGTTTTACCCTCTGGGAAGAAGTGATTTCCTCTGTCGGTTCCCTAGTTTTTGGGGCTTTCCTTTTTCTTGTGGTCACAGAGACGAGTACTGTGTGCCGGGGGGGGTGGGTTGGGGGAAAGGGAAACTGGGGGGTTTAAAAGGGTCCACTGGCTCCATGACAGAAGTGGTTCCCCCCGACAGGGGGGCTCTGTTTCAGCGGGGCTCCCCTTAGTGCAGCGGGGACGTTTTCCCGGCAGCCGGTGATGCCCGGTTCCCATTTTAGGACAATCGACGGAGGTTTTCCCAAATTTTCGATTGTCCACTGAATGACAGAATACAAGTCAATATTGTAATTATTACACGGGGGCAGTAAAACCCCCAAAAAAAAAAATGCTGTTTTTACTGCAAATTTATTGACCCCGATCTGATGTTTTCAATTGTTCTGACCCTAGGTTTCTTTTTAGCAAAAATTTGCGATAAACCCTTTTATTACACTGAAACAAGGGAATTAAAAAAAAATTTCCAATAATACCCAAAAACCCACTCAAAAACATGAGGAATAAAATTATGGGGACCTAGCACCCAAGGGGAACCCTCATGAATTCAGCCCCAAAAAAACAAGTTTAAGGGCTTTTTTCCTGCTCGTTCAAAAAAACACTGGGTGGATCGGTTTTTGAATTAGGTCAGTCATCAGTATCAGGAAGTTGAGGGGGAAAGTCGATGGGAAGGGCCTAGTGGGGTCCCCCTGAAGGGGGATTTTTCACTCACACTGGGTCTGCGACTCAGCGATTGTGTTTGTTTTTGGGAAAAGGCACACCACAGGGCCCTACACTTTTGTGTTTTTTAGGGGGGTTTTTTTCCCGATTTTTTTGTTTGAACGACACCCCCAAAACCACAAACAAATTTTGTGTTGTAGAGGGTTTTTCCCCTGTGTTTGTTTTGGGAAAAGACCCCAAACCCCAGACCACAGCAATTTGTGTTGTTGGGGTGGGCATGTTTTTTTGGAACAACACACCACAGACCATAGCAATTTTGTTTTTACAGGGGGGTCCTGCATGTGTTTTTTTGAAAAGGCAAAACCCCCCAGACCCTAGCAATTAGTGTTTTTAGAGGGGGTTCCAAAATGTGTTTGGTACGACACCCACAGACCCTAACAATTAGGTTGTAGAGGGGTCCTCATGGTTTTGTTTGAACAGGCCCCACCACGACCATAGGGAATTAAATGTTGTAAAAGGGTGTCCCCACAGGTGTTTTTTTTTGAACAGGCAACCACGCCATAGCATAAAGTTTAAACGGGTTTTCCCGCACATGTTTTTGGGAAATGGCCCCACCACAGAAACCCTCCCCCCCCCAGTGAAACCCCCCAGCCCGACAATTCCTTTTTTTGGGGGATTTTCCCAGAAGGCCTGGAGCAATGCCCCCCTGTGGACTGGTTTTCAGGGGGTGTGGGCTGGACAGGGGCCCGGGTGGGGGCGTGAAAGGGGGGAGCCCCCCGGGAAACGGTTTTTTGGGGAGGGCCCACCCCAAGGGGGGCAAAAGGGGTTAGGGAAAATTTTAAAAAAAACAAGAAGAAAATTGTCCCGGGATGAGGGGTTCCAAAGTCGGGGGGGTTTTTTTTCCATTGCAACCGAAATTTTTCTGTAAAAATAATGGGAACACCCCCAGGGGGGGACAATAAGAACTGTTCATTTTTTTTATCATGTCTGCTTATCTGTGTGTTTCCCAAAGTGGGCTTACCTGTGCACAAATTTGGCCCGTCATAATAACCCACCGCTGTGGTTCCTTTATTTTCGCCCAAATTTTATTCTTTTTGTGTGCCCCCATTTGGGCTCAGTTTACTATTTCCCTACCAAAGGATCTCACTATACAAATAGTTTTATGGTTTGAGTTAAACCTGTTTCCAAAAAAACACCCCACCCTTTCTTGGGATGGAACATCGCTAAAATTATCAGGGAAATTTTGATAATTACATTAGGAGACTATGGTGCTAACCTCCCCCCCAAAACCCAGTTTAAAAAAATAAGAATGATCTCCCTTAGCAAGTTAAATTTTTCCCGGGGGGGGCGGGTATTCAAAAATTGGTCACTTTTCACATCGTCCCCGGGGGAAAAAAAGGGAAATGGTAGGGGAACCTTGGGTTTGGACAGGTAAAATATTGTAATACCACAAAACTGTTTGAGCAAATAAATTTCCTTTTCTTTATAAATTTTCCTTCCAAACAAATGGGTGTAAAAAAAGAAAATGGTGGGGGGAACTTGGTTTTTTTTCTTTCCAAAATTTACTTGGGGAAAAATCTCTGGACAGTTTAATAAAAAAAAGAACACAGCAACACAGGACACCTTTCCCCCCTTTTCCCCGCTAATCACAAAAAGGAGCAAACACTGAGCCAGTTCTTTTCATTTGTTTATGCTTTTAGAACCCCAAAAAGAAAGATCATTCTTTCTGCCCAAATGGAGGAGAGGGTTTTGCTCCTTACCAACTTTGGTTTCCTTTGGGTCCCGGTTTAAAATGGTGATGTCCCAAATTTTTAAAGGACAAGGGAAATAGTTAGGACAGGTAACCCTTTTCCCTTTGGGGTCCCGGTAATATGGCGAAGTGCCCCTGGCTTATTTGGACAAAGGTTTTAAATTAGGGCAGGTTTGTTTCCTTGGGATCCTGGTAATATTGGGGAATTTTCCCAAAGTCTTATAGGGCAAGCTATTTGTTAGGACGGGTACTTTTCCTTTGGGGTCCTGGAAAAATGGTGATGTGCCATGTTTTTATTGGCCCGGGGTTGTAAATTAGGGGCAGGTAAAAGTTTCCTTTGGGGGGGCCCGGTAATAAAGGTGGAAAGTGCCATGTCTTTAGGAACCCGGTTGTAGTTTGGACAGGGACGTTTCCCTTTGGGGTCCTGGTAATAAGGCGAGTGCCCTGTTTTTATAGGACAAGCTGTAGTTAGGACAGGAAAATTTTTTCCCTTGGGTTTCCCCGGGAAATCATGGGAATGTGCCTGTCTTAAAAGGGCAAGGGAAAAAGTTAACAGGTATGTTTCATGGGGGTTTTTGGTAAAATGGCAGGGCCATGTCCCCTTTTAGGCCCAAGGGAAATAAATTAGGGCAGGGAAAGTTTTCCCCGGGGAACCTGGTAAAAAATTTGATGTGCCATGTCTTTTAGGGCAAGGAAATAGGTTTGGAAAAGGTATGTTTCCTTGGGAATCCGGGAATATGGCGATTTTTTGCCATTCTTTAGGACAAACAAATAGTTTGGACAGGTCCCTTTCCTTGGGAAACCTGGAAAAAAGGGGGGGTGTGCCATGTCTTATAGGACAAGCTAGTAGTTTGGACAGGCGTTTCCCTTTTGGGGTCCTGGTAAAATGGGGATGTGGCCCTGTCTTTTTAGGACAAAAAGGGAGTATTTGGGGCAGGGACGTTTCCTTGGGGTTTCCTGGTAATATGGCATGGGCCATTCTTTAAAGGGCAAGCTAGTTGTTGGACAAAGGTAATTTTCCCTTTGGGTTCCCGGTAATTTTGGGGATCGGGCCCTGTCTTTTTGGACAAGGGTTTTTGGGGAGGACAGGTAAGTTTAAAGGGGGTCCTGGTAATATGGCGATGGGGCCTGTCTTTTAGGGCAAGGGGAGTAGTTAGGGAGGGAAGTTCCCGGGGTCCCCGGTAATATGGTGAAGTGCCCTGTCTTTTTAAAGGGCCCAATTAGTAGTTAGGACAGGTATTTTTTCCTGATTATTTCCGGTAAAAATGGGGTTTATTTTGGGCCCGTCTTATAGGAAAGGGAGTAGTTAGGACGGTAAGTTCCTGGGGATCCTGGGAATTGGTGGGGTGTGCCATGTCTTAAAGGGAAAAAGGGAGTTTTTAAGGGGGAGGTTACGTTTCCCCGGGGGTCCTGGTTTTAAAATGGTGATGTGCCATGTCCCTTTTGGACCAAAGGTGTATTTAAAGGGCAGGTATTTTCGGGGATCTGGTAAAATGGCATTTTGCCATGTTTATAGGGGCAAGGGAGTATTAGGAAAAGGGGATTTTTCATGGGGAAACCTGGGGGAATTGGCGATGTGCCGTCTTATAGGAAAAAGGTTTGTAGTTGGGCAGGTTTTGTTTTTTCCCGGGGAACCGGGAAAATGTCGATGTGCCCCTGTTTAAAGGAAAAAGGAAAAAGTTAGGACGGTTGTTTCCCGATTTATCCCGGGAATTTTGGTGAAAGTGGCCCTGGTTTTTAAGGACAAAGGGATTTGTTCGGGGAGTACGTTTCCTGGGGGTCCGGGTAAAATGGCGATTTTTCCATGTCTTATAGGACAAGGGGGAAAATAGTTAGGGGAGGTAAAAATTTTTTTGGGGGTCCGGAAAAAATTGGTCCCATGTCTTATAGGAAAAAAATTTTAATCGGACTGGTATGTTTCCCGGGGTCCTGGAAATAGGTGATGGGCCATATCTTATTGGACCAAACTAGTAGTTAGGACAGGTACTTTTCCCGGGATCCGGGGAAAATGGTTATGTGCCCTGTCCCTTTTAAGGGCAAGGTTTAATTAGGGCAGGTAAAATTCCTTGGGAAACCCGGGGGAAATGGTGATTTTTCCAGGTTTATGGGACAAAGGGGTTGTTGGACAGGTATGTTTCCTTATGATCCCGGGAAATGGTTTATTTGCCATTTCTTTTAAGGGGCCCAAAGGAATTTGTTGGGCAGGGACGTTTTCTGGGATTTCCCGTTACCCTGGGGAAGTTCCCTTTCCCCCCAAATTTTGGGCAAGGCCTTTTTTGGGCAATTTAAAAAAAAAAATTTTAAAAAAAAAAAAAGAAAACCCGACCCCCAATTTTGGGTTACTGGAAAAAAAAAGGGGGAAAAACGGCCCCTTGTTAGGTTTTGAACCATGGACCTGGGAACCCTGGGTTTCCGCACAAGTGTTGTCCATGAGGCCCCCTCCCTTTCCCCAACCGACGTAAGTAGGGTCCAAATGTTTTGGCTTAGTGGTGTTTGAGGGAACGGGCACTGCCCGTAATGAAGGTTTAGGATCCAGGGTTTGGTTTGTGGTTTTGAAAGGGAAAAGAAACGCAGTAATTTAACAAATCCCCGGATCCAGTTTTTTGGGCTTTTGGTGTTTGAGGCAAAAACACTGCAGTAATGGGAAACAGTCAGGATTTCCCGTGTTTGGCTTGTGGTGTTTTAAAGGGAACAGACACCGCAGTAATGAAGCAATTTAGGATCCAGGTTCTGGTCTTTTTGGTTTGAGGCAACCCGACACTGCAGGGAATGAAGCCCGTCAGGATCCAGTGTTCTGGGCTTGGGGTTTTTTAGGCAACAGACACTGCAGTAATGAAGCAGTCAGGATCCAGTGTTCTGGTCTTGTGGTGTTTGAGGCAACAGACACTGCAGTAATGAAGCAGTCAGGATCCAGTGTTCTGGTCTTGTGGTGGTTTGAGCAACAGACACTGCAGTAATGAAGCAGTCAGGATCCAGTGTTCTGGTCTTGTGGTGTTTGAGGCAACAGACACTGCAGTAATGAAGCGGTCAGGATCCAGTGTTCTGGTCTTGTGGTGTTTGAGGCAACAGACACTGCAGTAATGAAGCAGTGTGTGAAGCAGACACAGCAGCTAGGAACAATCTTGGAAAAATACAAAAGCACTGAAAAAGAAATGGCTGATTCATCACTCAGGTGATGACTAAAGGAATGATTCTGATGCAGTTGCAGACAAACCTGTGAGGCAGAGTTTATACAAACTGCACTTTTATGTTGGTCAAAGAACATGTCAAGATATTTTGCTGTGACATGGATTAGTTGTCCTTGCCATGTTCAGCTACAGTTCACACGCTGTTCTTTATCACTTCAGATGTCTTGCCCCCCAAAATGTTCCAAATCACACAACAATGATATAAATAACTGATCAGGTTGACTGAACGATTCCTTCACTGTCATCCATCATTCCACAGATGTTGTACAGAGTTATCCGATTCACATCACACATGACAGATGATGTACCTCATCAGACCAACACCAGCATTCTACAGCTGTCCTTTTGTTAGCTCCACCCCCCTGTGTGCATCCACCTGACAGTGTAACCAGTGTGGTGAAGCATCAAACTGACAGTGTAACCAGTGTGGTGAAGCATCAACTGACAGTGTAACCAGTGTGGTGAAGCATCAAACTGACAGTGTAACCAGTGTGGTGAAACATCAAACTGACAGTGTAACCAGTGTGGTGAAGCATCAAACTGACAGTGTAACCAGCGTGGTGAAGCATCACACTGACAGTGTAACCAGTGTGGTGAAGCGATGAGCATCTGTCTGCATGCACTGACACCACCTTGGGGAGTCAGATACTTTCTTTCCATTGAATGATGCACAGTTGTTTCAAGACACCCAGGTCACGCTTCGTTCTCAAAATTTTAATTATGTCCTGGGCATGGCAGTATTTACAGTTCTTCTTTAGGATTCTTCCTGACACAATTAATTATTACTTTTGGTCCTCAGAAAGAGTTGTGTGCTGGCTAAGATGTCGCTTTGTATGCAGCCAAAGTTGTGAGCCCTAAATCACAGTTGAATGGATGAAATAGACTTTAGTTGACAAAAGTCGGTGGCTGTGTCCTTTTTCCTGCCTCTGAAAGCTGAAAATTGTCGTGCACCGTCACATGACCATTACACAATGCATACTCACCATGTTGACAGATGTCAGTTGTTTTTTGCCTGAAGTAATCTGAAGCGCACAAACATTTCTTCTGTGAGGAGGAGTCCCTAACTGAGGCAGTCCTGGTGGTTGGTGTTCTGACACTCACTGCTAGCGGTACATGTGGAGTCGTAGGACCGTCCTGAAATGAGAGTCACACCCACTTGTCGTCACTGCATATAGTGATTTAGATATCACACTTAGAGCATGAAAAGGAATGGGTAGAGACATTCAGTGACACACAAGAAGAATAAGGAAGACAGACAGGCAGACGGACAGCTGAAGAAAAAGAGAGAGGCATATCCAGAGACATGTCGGGTGAGAAAGAGGAAGACAGAACTGAAACATGAACCATCAAGGCGAAGACACTGAGGATACAGAAGACACCACTGACACATGGACTATGAGAGGTGAAGACACTGAGGATACAGAAGACACACGACACATGGACTGTGAGAGGTGAAGACACTGAGGATACAGAAGACACCACTGACACATGGACTATGAGAGGTGAAGACACTGAGGAATACAGAAGACACACTGACACATGGACTATGAGAGGTGAAGACACTGAGGATAAACAGAAGACACAACTGACACATGGACTGTGAGAGGTGAAGACACTGAGGATAAAGAAGACACAACTGACACATGGACTGTGAGAGGTGAAGACACTGAGGATAAAGAAGACACAACTGACACATGGACTGTGAGAGGTGAAGACACTGAGGATGAAGAAGACACAACTGACACATGGACTATGAGAGGTGAAGACACTGAGGATAAAGAAGACACAACTGACACATGGACATGAGAGGTGAAGACACTGAGGATAAAGAAGACACAACTGACACATGGACTGTGAGAGGTGAAGACACTGAGGATAAAGAAGACACAACTGAACACATGGACTGTGAGAGGTGAAGACACTGAGGATAAAGAAGACACAACTGACACATGGACTGTGAGAGGTGAAGACACTGAGGAAAAGAAGACACAACTGACACATGGACTATGAGAGGTGAAGACACTGAGGATACAGAAGACACAACTGACACATGGACTGTGAGAGTGAAGACACTGAGGATAAAGAAGACACAACTGACACATGGACTGTGAGAGGTGAAGACACTGAGGATGAAGTCAGGCTGAGATGGAGGAATGGAAACAGGCAGACACACAGTCAAAGATGTCCAAGTCAGCTGAGACAGAGAGGCCGTGTTCAGAGACATGCTGAGAGAAAGACTCAAGAACAACGCTGAAAGACAGACGGAAGATACAAAGACAGACGGAAGATACAAAGACAGACGGAAGATACAAAGACAGACTCAAGAACAACACTGAAAGACAGACAGAACATGACATTGTAAAGACAAACTCAAGAACAACACTGAAAGACAAACAGAAGATACAAAGACAAACTCAAGAACAACAGTGAAGGACAGACAAGATATAACAACAGACAGAAGATGTAAAGACAGACAGAAGATGTAAAGACAGACAGAAGATGTAAAGACAGACAGAAGATGTAAAGACAGACAGAAGATACAAAGACAGACAGAAGATGTAAAGACAGACAGAAGATGTAAAGACAGACAGAAGATGGTAAAGACAGACAGAAGATGTAAAGACAGACAGAAGATACAAAGACAGACAGAAGATGTAAGACAGACTCAAGAACAACACTGAAAGACAGACAGAAGATAAAAAGACAGACAGAAGATATAAAGACAGACTCAAGAACAACACTGAAAGACGGACAGAAGATGTAAAGACAGACTCAGAGAGAGGAAGACAAACAGGCAGACAGACTGACCGTGATGCACACAGAAAAATAAACTGAGACATTGAGGCAATACCCAAAGGGAAGAGAGAAAGATAAAGGCAACTGCAAGGCAGACTGACAGACTGGGCAGATAGGAGAGATGGAGACAGACTGACAGACGGGGCAGATGGGAGAGATGGAGACAGACTGACAGACGGGGCAGATGGGAGAGGATGGAGACAGACTGACAGACGGGGCAGATGGGAGAGATGGAGACAGACTGACAGACGGGGCAGATGGAGAGATGGAGACAGACTGACAGACGGGGCAGATAGAGAGATGGAGACAGACTGACAGACTGGGCAGATGGGAGATATGGAGACAGACTGACAGACTGGGCAGATGGGAGAGATGGAGACAGACTGACAGACGGGGCAGATAGGAGAGATGGAGACAGACTGACAGACTGGGCACATCGGAGAGATGGAGACAGACTGACAGACGTGGGCGATAGGAGAGATGGAGACAGACTGACAGACTGGGCAGATAGGAGAGATGGAAACAGACTGACAGACTGGGCAGATAGGAGAGATGGAGACAGACTGACAGACTGGCAGACAGGAGAGATGGAGACAGACTGACAGACTGCGCAGATAGGAGAGATGGAGACAGACTGACAGACTGGGCAGACAGGAGAGATGGAGACAGACTGACAGACTGGGCAGATGGAGAGATGGAGACAGACTGACAGACTGGGCAGATGGGATAGATGAGACAGACTGACAGACTGGGCAGATAGGAGAGATGGAGACAGACTGACAGACGGGGCAGATAGGAGAGATGGAGACAGACGGGCAGATGGGAGAGATGGAGACAGACTGACAGACGGGCAGACAGGAGAGATGGAGACAGACTGACAGACTGGGCAGATAGGAGAGATGGAGACAGACTGACAGATGGGCAGATGGAGAGATGGAGACAGATTGACAGACTGGGCAGATGGGAGAGATGGAGACAGACTGACAGACTGGGCAGATGGGAGAGATGGAGACAGACTGACAGACTGGGCAGATAGGAGAGATGGAGACAGACTGACAGACGGGGCAGATAGGAGAGATGGAGAACAGACGGGGCAGATGGGAGAGATGGAGACAGACTGACAGACGGGCAGATGGGAGAGATGGAGACAGACTGACAGACTGGGCAGATAGGAGAGATGGAGACAGACTGACAGACTGGGCAGATGGGAGAGATGGAGACAGACTGACAGACTGGGCAGAATGGAGAGATGGAGACAGACTGACAGACTGGGCAGATGAGAGATGGAGACAGACTGACAGACTGGGCAGATAGGAGAGATGGAGACAGACTGACAGACTGGCAATAGGAGAGATGTGAGACAGACTGACAGACTGGCAGACAGGAGAGATGGAGACAGCTGACAGACGGGGCAGACAGGAGAGATGGAGACAGACTGACAGACTGGGCAAGCAGGAGAGATGGAGACAGACTGACAGACTGGGCAGATGGGAGAGATGGAGACAGACTGACAGACTGGGCAGATAGGAGAGATGGAGACAGACTGACAGACTGGGCAATAGAGAGATGGAGACAGACTGACAGACTGGGCACAGGAGAGATGGAGACAGACTGACAGACTGGGCAGACAGGAGAGATGGAGAAATACTGACAGACGGGCAGATGGGAGAGATGGAGACAGACTGACAGACGGGCAGATAGGAGAGATGGAACAGACGGGGCAGATGGGAGAGATGGAGACAGACTGACAGACGGGCAGACAGGAGAGAGGAGACAGACTGACAGACTGGGCAGATAGGAGAAAATGGAGACAGACTGACAGACTGGGCAGATGGGAGAGATGGAGACAGACTGACAGACTGGGCAGATATAAGAGATGGAGACAGACTGACAGACTGGGCAGATGGGAGATGGAGACAGACTGACAGACTGGGCAGATAGGAGAGATGGAGACAGACTGACAGACTGGGCAGATAGGAGAGATGGAGACAGACTGACAGACTGGGCAGATGGGAGAGATGGCGACAGACTGACAGACTGGGCAGAATGGGAGAGATGGAGACAGACTGACAGACTGGGCAGAATGGGAGAGATGGAGACAGACTGACAGACTGGGCAGATAGGAAAGATGGAGACAGACTGACAGACGGGGCAGATAGGAGAGATGGAGACAGACGGGGCAGATGGGAGAGATGGAGACAGACTGACAGACGGGGCAGACAGGAGATGATGGAGACAGACTGACAGACTGGGCAGATAGGAGAGATGGAGACAGACTGACAGACTGGGCAGATGGGAGAGATGGAGACAGACTGACAGACTGGGCAGATAGGAGAGATGGAGACAGACTGACAGATTGGGCAGATGGGAGAGATGGAGACAGACTGACAGACTGGGCAGATAGGAGAGATGGAGACAGACTGACAGACTGGGCAGATAGGAGAGATGGAGACAGACTGACAAGGGCAGATGGGAGAGATGGAGACAGACTGACAGACTGGGCAGATAGGAGAGATGGAGACAGACTGACAGACTGGGCAGATGGGAGAGATGGAGACAGCCTGACAGACTGGGCAGACAGGAGAGATGGAGACAGACTGACAGACTGGGCAGATAGAAGAGATGGAGACAGACTGACAGACTGGGCAGATAGGAGAGATGGAGACAGACTGACAGACTGGGCAGATAGAAGAGATGGAGACAGACTGACAGACTGGGCAGATGGAGAGATGGAGACAGACTGACAGACTGGGCAGATAGGAGAGATGGATACAGACTGAGAGACTGGGCAGATAGAAGAGATGGAGACAGACTGACAGACTGGGCAGACAGGAGAGATGGAGACAGACTGACAGACTGGGCAGATAGGAGAGATGGAGACAGACTGACAGACTGAGCAGACAGGAGAGATGGAGGACAGACTGACAGACTGGGCAGATATGAGAGATGGAGACAGACTGACAGACTGGGCAGATAGGAGAGATGGAGACAGACTGACAGACTGGGCAGATGGGAGAGATGGAGACAAACTGACAGACTGGGCAGATAGGAGAGTTGGACACAGACTGACAGACGGGGCAGACATGGAGACAGACTGACAGACCGGGCAGATAGGAGAGATGGAGACAGACCGACAGACTGGGCAGATAGGAGAGATGGAGACAGACTGGGCAGATAGGAGAGATGGAGACAGACTGACAGACGGGGCAGACATGGAGACAGACTGACAGACCGGGCAGATAGGAGAGATGGAGACAGACTGACAGACTGGGCAGATAGGAGAGATGGAGACAGACTGACAGACTGGGCAGATAGGAGAGATGGAGACAGACTGACAGACGGGGCAGACAGGAGAGATGGAGACAGACTGACAGACTGGCAGATAGGAGAGAAGGAGACAGACTGACAGACTGGGCAGATGGGAGAGATGGAGACAGACTGACAGACTGGGCAGATAGGAGAGATGGAGACAGAGACAGACTGGGCAGATGGAGAGATGGAGACAGACTGACAGACTGGGCAGATAGGAGAGATGGAGACAGACTGACAGACTGGGCAGATAGGAGAGATGGAGACAGACTGACAGACTGGGCAGATGGGAGAGATGGAGACAGACTGACAGACTGGGCAGATAGGAGAGATGGAGACAGACTGACAGACTGGGCAGATGGGAGAGATGGAGACAGACTGACAGACTGGGCAGACAGGAGAGATGGAGACAGACTGACAGACTGGGCAGATAGAAGAGATGGAGACAGACTGACAGACTGGGCAGATAGGAGAGATGGAGACAGACTGACAGACTGGGCAGATAGAAGAGATGGAGACAGACTGACAGACTGGGCAGATGGGAGAGATGGAGACAGACTGACAGACTGGGCAGATAGGAGAGATGGAGACAGACTGAGAGACTGGGCAGATAGAAGAGATGGAGACAGACTGACAGACTGGGCAACAGGAGAGTGGAGAACAGACTGACAGACTGGGCAATAGGAGAGATGGAGACAGACTGACAGACTGGGCAGACAGGAGAGATGGAGACAGACTGACAGATGGGCAGATATGAGAGATGGAGACAACTGACAGACTGGGCAGATAGGAGAGATGGAGACGACTGACAGACTGGGCAGATGGGAGAGATGGAGACAAACTGACAGACTGGGCAGATAGGAGAGTTGGACACAGACTGACAGACGGGCAGACATGGAGACAGACTGACAGACCGGGCAGATAGGAGAGATGGAGACAGACCGCAGACTGGGCAGATAGGAGAGATGGAACAGACTGGGCAGATAGGAGAGATGGAGACAGACTGACAGACTGGGCAGAATAGGAGAGATGGAGACAGACTGACAGACGGGGCAGACATGGAGACAGACTGACAGACCGGGCAGATAGGAGAGAGGAGGACAGACTGACAGACTGGGAAGATAGGAGAATGGAGACAGAACTGACAGACTGGGCAGATAGAGAGATGGAGACAGACTGACAGACTGGCAGACAGGAGAGATGGAGACAGACTGACAGACTGGGCAGATAGGAGAGATGGAGACAGACGACAGACTGGGCGATTAGAAGAGATGGAGACAGACTGACAGACTGGGCAGATAGGAGAGAGTGAGACAGACTGACAGACTGGGCAGATAGGAGAGATGGAGACAGACTGACAGACTGGCGATAGGAGAGATGGAGACAGACTGACAGACTGGGCAGATAGGAGAGATGGAGACAGACTGACAGACTGGGCAGATAGGAGAGATGGAGACAGACTGACAGACGGGGCAGATAGGAGAGATGGAGACAGACTGACAGACTGGGCAATAGGGAGATGGAGACAGACTGACAGACTGGGCAGATAGGAGAGATGGAACAGACTGACAGACTGGGCAGATAGGAGAGATGGAGACAGACTGACAGACTGGCAGATAGGAGAGATGGAGACAGACTGACAGACTGGGCAGACAGGGGAGATGGAGACAGACTGACCGTGGGGCGATAGGAGAGATGGAGACAGACTGACAAACTGGGCACATAGGAGAGATTGGAGACCCAAACGGCAATGAAGGTGGAGGAACAGAAAGACAGTGGTTTGGATGGAAACATGAAAGTGAACTAAGCCATTTAATGACTCAGTGTGTTTTAAAAATGTATCTAACAGAAAAATGATGTGAACAAAGCCATTCAATGACTCAATGTGTGAAACATGTAGTAACAGAAACACGATGTGAACTAAGCCATTCAAGACTCAGTGTGTGTAACATGTATGTAACAGAAACATGATGTGAACTAAGCCATTCAATGACTCAAGCCATTTGTGACTCAGTGTGTGTAACATGTAGTAACAAAAACATGATGGAACTTAGCCATTCAATGACTCAATGTTGTAACATGTATGTAACAGAAACACGATGTGAACTAAGCCATTCAATGATCAAGCCATTCGTGACTCAATGTTGTAACATGTATGTAACAGAGTCAGTTTTTGGGAAACACAATGATCAGGCCGCCGGTGTCCTTTGTGCATGTGTATGCGAGTATCCTTGCTTAACTTTTAACACAGGCACTGCTCTGTAGTTGTGAGTGCTGCATCTCATGGTGAAATGACAGACATTTGCCGCACATTTCCCGCTGTCTTGCATCAGGTTTGACGACACACTGGGTGATGAACCATTCACAGGTTAACATGCCCTCTGCGTGACATTCGATCCCCGGCTCCAAACCTCAAACTCCATCCATTATGGGTCTATGCCCTTCCCTATTCTTTCAAAATGGACCCATCCATCAAGTTAGGCTATTCCTAATATGAGGGTGGAAGGATGAGGGGGATTTGTCAGGAAACATTGGAATTACTCTCGGCATTACTGAAGTACATTGTTCGGGGGAGTTCCTCAAAGTCAAATCCCTCCAACTTTGTTGTTCTTAGGGACAGCCTTTCGTATTCTGACGTCAGAGATTTGTTCTAAGATGTGGGGACTGGGTAGGTAACCCACTGTTGGAGGTCTCCCCTCGCACTGCTTTCCATCACCGCCCACATGGACATGCACACCAAGTTGTTTGTCAGACAGCTGTGTCCCCTAACACACTGGTTACTAGCGGCATCGTTTTTCACCATGGCCTACACCTGAACACACACACACACACACACACACACACACACACACACACACACACAGTGTTTGTCAAATAGTTCTTTCTCCACATCCAATACTTACGGCACCATTTCTGACTGTTTGCCCACATCTACACACACAGTGTTTGTCATTGTCTATCACAACACACCAAATACTTACAGCACTGTTCCTGACTGTTGCCCACATCTACACACACACAGTACAGTGTTTGTCAGCTGTCTGTCACAACACACCCAATACTTACGGCACTGTTTCTGACTGTTGCCCACATCTACACACACAGTGTCTGACAGTTGTCTGTCACAACACACCCCAGTACTTACGGCACTGTTTCTGACTGTTGCCCACATCTACACACACAGTGTACGCCTGGCAGTGGTCTGGTGAGGTTCCAGAGCATGGCTGGTTCAGCAACGTTTCGGAAACATACAGAAGGGAACAGATGAACAACAGATACTGGAAGATAACCACCTGTACATAGTATACTGAAGGGGAAAACAAGTTAACAGAGAGCTGACAGTTTAGCACATTATCTGTGAGCCTGGAACACAGGGTAGTGGAATAAACACACTGATACTGATCTTTTTTCAACAAGTCTGATGGTGAGTAATAAGGTTGTTTTTTGTTCTTGCTGTTGTGGTCCGTAGTACTGCGGCAAGAGCGATTCAAAGTCAGCATAAACCACGTACGGACTCATCTAGCATTTTGGTGTATATTCTTAAAACTAACTTTAGACCCTGGTTTAGGTGTGAGGAGTTTGGTTTCACAGTCTACAAAACTTTTACAATGAGTTCTATGACTGGCAGCTGCTTCTATAGTTGGGATTCTGACCAGACACCTTCTACAAAGTTCCTGTTAGATTTATCCTTTGACGTATAGGCCATAAATCTGCTTATTGTTCTGATTAATACATAATGACTCTTTGTACTATCTGCAAATAGGATTAAGTCTACATGTTTGTTAAGTGGCTCGCCTAAAGTAGGGGCGTTGGAGAAATCCTTAGAGGACTAGATTGTCTACTACAGACCATTTGTATACGTTTACGGTGATTGGTTTGTTTTGCTCTTCAAACTGAGATATGCTTTCTATGCTTACTGGAAGGTTATGTTATCAAAGTTCAGCTCTTGCTTATATTGTTCATAACTGGAAACTTCTGTTTGCATGATTTTTGACAGGATGTAAATGCGCTAAAACACACCACATAAAACACATGTTGTCAGAATTATGTATGTTTAGACTGCTCGTTTAACTCTAACTCTTTTGGGAGAGGAAGGTAAGGAATTGCAACTATAGGATAGAACTTTGTTTGTCTCAATTTGAATTTCAAGGACTGTCCCTCAGACCAGCCAGAACCCCTTAACTTTGCCTCCTACACTTGCATGGTTAAACTGGGTAAGCATGTAGTCAGCCCAGTTAGAGTTAAAGTCGTGATAGCTGATTACTTCTTTCTGTTTAGTTGAAACCCAGACTTCCATATTACTATCATTGGTGTTATATAATCAATCAGAACGGTCAATAGCACTTTTACTGCGGCTCCATCTGAAGAGACTCTGGATTTTAGAGATAGCATGTGCTACACTTTCATGAACGTTTGTAGGGGTAATAATATTCATGTCTAATTCACTAAACGTATCGCTAATGTTTTTTTTCAATATCAAATATTTCTTCCATCGTATATAGTTTTCCGTCCTCGAATTTACTTGTGGTCATCATTTTTAAAGCCACAATATTACGTAGATTAAAAAAATAAAATGTAATAAAAGTAAGTAAAACACGCTTTTTATTCTCACCCAAGCGTTGCAACACTTCAAGACACGTTAACCTTACAATAACGCCTGCTAATATTTAGCTTTTTCTACATCACTACAGTCAATGTTCATCCCTTTGATTGCTTCGTTAAATAGTTCACTATGATTTTTATTATATTGTTTACATCATTCTCAAACCCAGATTCACTAAAAATCAATGTTTAGTACTTTCATTGTTTCGTTGAATAGGTCATTACAATTCTTTAAATCAGATTCACTGAGTTCGGCAGCCATTTTAAATCTAAATAAATAAAAAATAATTGTAAATTCAGCTGTTATTCATAGTTTACCTTTTCTAATTGTAAAAACTGTTCAGTTTAAAGGTAACAGTTACTCCTTCAAGATCATCAGACACATGCAAGTCAGCATCTTCAGGGCAATATTATCAAGTAAAATGGCAAAAAACTTTATAATTGGTTTAGGACAAGACTCTGAGATTTTACTAATGGCTTCCATTACGCTTTCTCATATAGTTAAACTTTCAAAAAGTTCTGTTATAAATTCATCAAACACGGTCTTTAACTCTTCTTTATCAACTCCTGCACTAATCGCCCACCCAAAATCATCAAATATTTCTTTAAGCGTTATAACTACGTGGGGGTTCATTTTTAAAACCAGATTTAAAACAGCAATTAAAAAATAATTAAGTAATCATTTCTCTTCAGTGAGCACTTGTTGTTGTTAGTCGTAAAAATTGATCTTCATTAAAGCAAATAGTTACTCCTTCGGGCCAGTAGAAACAGTTATATTAGCATCTTCAGAAGCATATAATCAACTAAAATGGCAAATAAACTTTATAACTGGTTGGGGCCAAGAATCTGGTATTTTACTTATAGCCTGCTTAACGCTTTCTCGCATATTTATACGTTCAAAAAGATCAGTAATTAATTCATCAACCTACCTTTTAACTCTTCTCTATCAGCCTCCTGCTCCCAATCAATTCGTAAAGTATATTAATAAGCTCTGTAGTTTACTTCGACCTTCATTTTTTAAACTAGAATAAAATTGTAAATTAAAAAATTAAGTAATCCACAGCATCTCTCCTCCTCATTCGCTCTCCCCATTCACTGCAACATCTCTCTCACACACACACACACAAGAGACAAACAACAAACAAACAAACACACACACAATAGATAGGGGGCGCTTGCAGGGAAATGTAAAGGGCTTTTTGTGGTTCGCACTTGAGCGACGTAAATTCGAGACAGCCACTAAAATCACTTATCAGAGTCCTGAATCAATAATCACAAGATCTCTTCAAAGTTCTCTCAGCGGCCGTCTGAGACAGCCTTTAAGCAGGTGAATTGAAACGGTGAAGCAGGTGAATAGGTGAAACGTTGAAGCAGTCAAACCACAACAGCAAAAGCCATGGGGCAGAAGTAAGAATGACAGCAGGGTGGCTACCGTTCACAGAGGCGTGAACGGTTTCTATTTTTAGGCTGTGCTTCGGCGGTTGCCTTCCGCCGTTAATGATACTGGGATTGCTGGAGCCCGCTTGTGCTTGCTATGTGCGGATCTCGTTTCCAGTACTGTGCAAATTCGGGCACTTGCAGCATGGCTTTGATTTTATTCAGCTTGCCAGAAATGAAACGAAAGGGAAGGCCTACAGCATAAAAACCCTGTGTATCCAAAAAGAACACTTGCAACGGCACGTAATTTTCGTGCGTGAACATCAGAATACCCGGTTTTGCTTTCAACCAAAAAGCCCATGTTTCCTTCGTTCTCCCTTCTTTCCTTTCATTTTCCCATTGTTGACACAAAATCAAGAAGTTACCGAACTGAATGTAAATTAACAAGGACTGTGCATCTTGCCTCCTCCGATTCAAGAACTTTTCTAACTCAGAATCCCACGCTGTCTTCTGAAACTGCAGCTATATTTTGTACCATATGCAAACACTTCTCTCGCAGAAAAGCGCACACACCTGCACGGCACAGCCTCCAATGTGAAATGACAGGACGGCTCTGGCCTTACCCGGCCAAAATGACGTCATACTCCCTGCCAACTGGTTGAGCGTGCACGCGCGAGGCGCAGGCTCCTGTGCAGCGGAGCATGCAAAAAACAATGGTGACGTTCAATATTAATTGCAGCCAGTCTGGCAGCCCGACAGGTTGTGAACAAACAGGACTGCCAAACCATATAAATTTTTAGTTGATTTTATGTTCTCAGAGAGAATGTAAATATGTTGGTTCACGATCACCCATGTTATTCTGCCCGAAACCCCCATTTCAATTTGCTAATTTCGTCAATATTTGCTGTTTTTGTGTGTTAATTTTGTTTAAAAACAGGTATTAATTTTGGCCAAAACTGACATGTGATGGACGTGATTTGTATGTGAAAAGGGGGGTTTTCGGGCAGAATCACATGGGTGGTCGTGAACCCGTATACTTACATTCTCTAGTGATGACCACATCATGACTGATTGTACTGTCACATCACTGGAGTAAAGGCTCTGTCCAGTAATTGAAGGTAAAGGCTCTGTCCAGTAACTGAAGGTAAAGGCTCTGTCGAGTAATTGAAGGTAAAGGCTCTGTCCAGTAATTGAAGGTAAAGGCTCTGTCCAGTAATTGAAGGTAAAGGCTCTGTCAATCATTGAAGGTAAAGGCTCTGTCGAGTCATTCACGGTTAAGGTTATGGTGAAAGTCCCACAGCCTACTGGTGTTCGGCAATGATCTATCAGGTTCCATGTCTACAGACCAAGGCATATATAGAAAGTAAAGCCCATTCCTCTCTTTCCACTGCTTTACCCTCTCTGACCTGAATTGGGTACCCGTTTATTACTGGTGGACAGGTAAGCTTTTCAGCCATATCAAGTACCCATTTATTACTGTGTGACATGTAAGCTTTTCAATCGTGTCAGGTACCCAATTATTACTGGATGACAGGTAGCTTTCAAGCCATGTCAAGTACCCATTTATTACTAGTGGACAGGTAAGCTTTTCAGCCATGTCATGTACCCATTTATTACTGGGTGGGCAGTAGCTTTTCAGCTGTATCAGGTACCCATTTATTACTGGTAGACCAGGTAAGCTTTTCAGCTGTATCTGGTACCCATTTATTACTGGTAGACAGGTAAGCCTTTCAGCTGTATCAGGTACCCATTTATTACTGGGTAGACAGGTAAGCTATTCAGCTGTATCAGGTACTCATTTATACTGGGTGGACAGGTAAGCTTTTCAGTCATGTCAGGTTACCCATTTATTACCTGGTAGACAGGTAAGCTTTTCAGCTGTATCAGGTACCCATTTATTAGTGGGTGGACAGGTAAGCTTTTCAGTCATGTCATATACCCATTATTA
Organism: Conus ventricosus; assembly: GCA_018398815.1. Classification (NCBI taxonomy): domain Eukaryota; kingdom Metazoa; phylum Mollusca; class Gastropoda; order Neogastropoda; family Conidae; genus Conus; species Conus ventricosus. The sequence goes on from CM031610.1 coordinate 90,532,207, forward strand.
CTGGTGGACAAGTAAGCTTTCAAGCCATAACTACCTAACCCTCCAAATGGTTTAAACTCATAACTGGCAATTCCGTCAGCAAACGCTCTGACCAGTTGACTACATCAAGTAACATACTACACAAAAATTTAGTCAGCTCATGAGTGGCAGTGAACAATACCACAGTCTCCTCACAGAAATACACAATGCCAATCATTCAATCACATAAGCCAGCAAACAACCTGAAGTTTTGAAGTTTTCTGACATTGTGACACAACACAACAAACATGTTTGCTCATGGCTGTCAGCAAACATTTCCCTGTCTCTACACACATGATGCTGAAAGTGATGCATACCAACAAGCAAAATTTGGACAACCCACTCACTGCAGTGGTCCCTTCACAGACGGCAGGGGGCACACACTGGGTGCTGTCCCCCGTCACAATTAAGATCACTTCCTGCTGTGATTCCTGAAAGTGAACAAACACACCATCACCATCACCACTGTCCTTCCACTGATGTAAACACTGTGTTTTACAATTTTAAACACATAAAGTCAGTCACTCAGTCAAACACACAGTCACTCTCTCTCTCTTTGAAAAGCTATCATACAAAACACTGAAACTGATTTAAATCTTTTTTTCCCCAACTGACAACAATTGTGTCCGTAAATACATACAAATCTAATTTTCTTCCAACAAATTTGGAGTCCCACAAGGGTCAGTATTAGGTCCTCTGTTGTTTTTATTTTACATCAAGATCTCCCTTGTACTTGAAAATAAACAGCGAAATGTTCGCTGATGATACAACTTAGACACAAGTAATTCTGATGCCCAACAGGTTTGCAGTGACATCCAAGAAAACATCAAACTTTTGGTTAAATGGACACGATTTAATCACATGGCTATCCATCCTCAAAAAACAAATTCATGATGATAACAAATAGACAGAAGCGTCAAATTCTAAGCCAGAATCTACCAGTACTTTGTATTTCTAATGAAACCATCGAAGAAGTATCCAGTCACAAAGTCTTAGGAAAAAACAATAGATAATAATCTAACTTGGTCAAAACACTTTGAGTCTTTATCTAAAAACGTTGCAAGAAAACTACATCTTCTAAAAAGGATTAAGAACTTCTTAAATTTGCATGCAAGAAAACTATTTTTTCACTCTTATATTCAGCCTAAATTTTCGACTATGCCCAACACTTTGGGACTCAGCGAGCAAGAATTCACTCAACCACTAATTAGCCTTCACAAAAGAGCTGTCAAAGTAACATTAGGTCATCCATCTTCACTGGTAGATTCAGACTATAAGCAATCAGGCATTCTCCCATTTAAAGCCAAACTTCTATACAATAAAGGACTCTTTATGCATAAGGTACTCCATGGAAATGCTCCACTCTCTCTAACAAATATGTTCACTTTTAACGACTATCGACATTCACATAAAATAAACCTCCCGTTTGCCATGATTAATCTATACAAGTCTAGTTCGGGCGTTTTCCGGGGTTGGCTATGGAACCATATTCCTGAAGAACTTAAAAATCAATCAAACTTTAAAAAGTTCAAGTCTAATTTTCACAAATATCTTATGAATGTCTCAGATTTGACTGCACTATACCCGAAAATGTATTGATAATTCCAATTCAGATTAAATTTTTAACAAACATGTGATGTTCGAAGTTGACTTAATTCTACGCAAATTGCAGTGATCATCCTGTGCCATTAATGTGTTTTTTTCGAAGTTTTTTGTAGGTGATTATCTATAGCTCTTTATTGGGCTTTCTCTTCCTTTATCTCTGCCTTTCTTTCGCCAGTCGTCGGGTCGGTCGGTCGGTCGGTCCCCTCTCTCTCTTCTCTCTCTCTCTCTCTCTCTCTTCTCTCCCTCTCTCTCCTCTCTCTCTCTCTGTCCATTGACACTCCCCCCCCTATTGCCCTGATCATCTTTTCTCGTTGTTGTTGTTGTTGTTGGGTTTTGGTGGTGGTGGTGGTGGTGTGGTGGTATTCACTGGTTTCTTTTTCTTCTATCTTCTTTTTGTCAAAGGTTCCCATGCAAGGAATTGTTGCATTTTTTTCTGATTTGCTTTTTACTAATATTTATTTTTTTCCCCAGAGGGCTGGATGTAAAAAAGTATTCATGCTTAAATCCACTACCCTCTTAAAATTAAAAATTTGTTCGTTCGTTCGTTCGTTCGTTCGTTTTCCTTTCTCCTCTCTCTCTCTCTCTCTCTCACTCTCTCTTCTCTCTCTCTCCTCTCTCTAACAACCAAGATTTCCTGCATGACTTGCTTAGCTCCAAATCTCTCATTAGTTTACAAATACCTGATCCAGATATTGCTGTTGAATTTTGTATCAAACATTTACAGAAATATATGATAAACACGCCCCTCTAAAAACATAAGAGTATGAATGACCCCAACCGACATGGTACACAAAGATTACGGAGGCAGGTTATCTTAAGATTGCTTAAACAACATGGCATGAAAAGGGAAACTAAATACTGAGAAACAATAATTCACAGAAGCGCAGAGAAAAATGAAAAATTATCGAGAACTAAATTTTACAAATCAAACCCAAAAACGGGATGGAGAGCTATTAAAGAGCTTACAAACAATCAATCTTCTTCAAAAACAACTGTAAGAAAGACCCTTTTCAAACGCTGAACACCCCCCTTTTGCACTATACCAATAAAGTTGCAGGCGATTCTTTAGATCAAACGACCTTTAAAAACTGAAACAATATTTCCATGATAAAAAATCACGTCTGGATTTTTATTTCCCCCAATCCGCGAGGGGGTCAGCTCGAAAACCGGGAAGGTAAAGCTGTTCAAGAATGGCCTCCCCAAGACCCACAGATCTGAGAATTTTTCCGGGGTTTGCAGCAAATAGGCGGTTCATTCGAAACTTTGCCAGAAACCCCGGACCTCTCCATGACCCGGTGGCAAAAGGCCCGGCAGCAAACAAACGAAGAAGACGGAACATTCTAAGATTGGACCACACCACCAATGGGGCCTTTTGCAAAACTGAAAAAAGGCACTGGGGCAAGCACCGGGCCTGGGTTTGCCGATTTCAAGTCCCCTTCATCCTGGAAAAAGACGCAAGCCACGGGGCCCGGTGCCCTCCTCTCCCCAAAGCAAAAAGGACAAAGTAGGGTCCTGGCCTATGCAAGGCCGACTTCGCCCCCCCCGGAGAAAAACGAAGGGGCCAAAATACTCCATATGAAACGGGGAATTCCTGGCGATGAAGTGGGGCCTTTTGAAAGTTCAGGGACTTTCTCCTGGGCCGAAAAATTTACCGTTTCCCCCCCCC
>CM031610.1:90536495-90568550 GCA_018398815.1 Conus ventricosus
CATCCCTGTGTACATCAACCTGACAGTTTAACCAGTGTGGTGAGCACAAAAATATGCATCTGTCTGCATGCACTGACACCACCTTGGGGAATCAGTCACTTTCTTTTCATCAAATAATTCACAGCTGTTTTCAGCACCAGGTCATGCTTGTTCTCAACATATGTCCTTTGCATGGTGTTTAATGCTTCTTCTATAGAATTATTCTGACCAATTAATGTTAATTTTGATCCTCAGAAATGAGTTTGTATGCTAGGCTAAAGATGTCACTTTCTACGCAGCAAAGTTGGAGCCCTAAATTTTACGTTGAATGGATGAAACAGCTTTAGTTGACAAAAAGTTGGGGGCTGTGTCCTTTTTCCGCTCTGAAAGCTGAAAATTGTCGTGCACCGTCACATGACCCTTACACATGCATACTCACCATGTTTACAGATGTCAGTTGTTTTTTTGGCCTGAAGTAATCTGAAGCGCACAAACACTTCTTTTGTGAGGAGGAGTCATAACTGAGGCAGTCCTGGGTGATTGGTGTTCTGAACTCACTGCTGCGGTACATCTGGAGTCGTAGGTCCGTCCTGAAATCAGAGTCACCAGCCACTTGTCGTCAGCGCATATAGTGATTTGGATATCACATTTAGAGCATGAAAAGGAATGGGTAGAGACATTCAGTGGCCACACGAAGAATAAGGAAGACAGACAGACAGACGGACAGAAAAAAAAAGAGAGAGGCAATATCCAGAGACATGTCGGTTAGAAAGAGAAAGACAGAACTGAAACATGAACCATCAGAGGCCAAAGACACTGAGGGTACAGAAGACACAACTGAAACCCTGGAATGTGATAGGGTTTAAGACATTGAGGATAAAGAAGACACAACTTTTAAACTGGACTATCAGAGGTGAAAACAACACTGAGGATAAAGAAGAACAACTGAAAACATGGACTGTGAGAGGCGAAGACACTGAGGATAACGAAGACACAATGAAACATGGACTGTGAAGGTAAAGACACTGAGTATAACGAAGACACAACTGACACATGGACTGTGAGAGGTGAAGACACTGAGGATAACGAAGACACAACTGACACATGGATGTGAGAGGTGAAGACACTGAGGATAAAGAAGACACAACTGACACATGGATGTGAGAGGTGAAGACACTGAGGATAACGAAGACACAACTGACACATGGACTGTGAGAGGTGAAGAACATGAGGATAAAAGAAGACACAAACTGACACATGGACTGTGAGAGGTGAAGACACTGAGGATAAAGAAGACACAACTGCACTGGAATGTGAAAAGGGGAAGACACTGAGGATAAAGAAGACACAACTGACACATGGACTGTGAGAGGTGAAGACACTGAGGATGAAGAAGACACAACTGAAACATGGACTATGAGAGGTGAAGACCTGAGGATAAAGAAGACACAACTGAAACATGGACTGTGAGAGGTGAAGACACTGAGGATACAGAAGACACAACTGACACATGGACTATCAGAGGTTTAAGACACAGGATAAAGAAGACACAACTGACACATAGACTGTGAGACGTGAAGACAACAAATGAGGATAAAGAAGACACAACTGACACATGGGGCTGGTGAGGCGAAGACACTTAGGATAAAGAAGACACAACTGACACATGGACTGTGAGAGGTGAAGACACAGAGGATAAAGAAGGGCACAACTGAAACATGGACTGTGAGAGGTGAAGACACTGAGGATAAAGAAGACACAAATGAAAAAATGGACTATCAGAGGTGAAGACACTTAGGATAAAGAAGAACAACTGAAAACATGGGACTGTGAGAGGTGAAGACCTGAGGATAAAGAAGACAAACTGAAACTGGACTATCAGAGGTGAAGACACTGAGGATAAGAAGACACAAATGACACATGGACTGTGAGAGGTGAAGACACTGAGGAAAAAAGAAGACACAACGACAATGGACTGTGAGAGGTGAATACACTGAGGATGAAGAAGACACAACTGAAACATGGACTGTTTAGAGGTGAAGACACTGAGGATAAAGAAGACAAACCCGAAACATGGACTGTGAGAGGTGAAGACATGAGGATAAAGAAGACACAACTGAAACATGGACTGTGAGAGGTGAAGACACTGGGATAAAGAAGACACAACTGAAACATGGACTGTGGGGTTTAAGACAACTGAGGATAAAGAAGACACAACTGAACAGGACTACCCAAGGTGAAGACACTGAGGATACAGAAGACACAACTGAAACATGGACTACCCAAGGTGAAGACACTGAGGATACAGAAGACACAACGAAACAGGACTATCAGAGGTGAAGACACTGAGGATAAAGAAGACCAACTGAAACATGGACTGTGAGAGGTGAAGACACTGAGGATACAGAAGACACAAGAAGACCAGAGGATCAAGAAGACACAAAATGAAACATGGACTACCCAAGGTGAAGACACTGAGGATACAGAAGACACAACTGACACATGGACTATGAGAGGTGAAGACACTGAGGATACAGAAGACACAACTGACACATGGGACTGTGAGGGTGAAGACATGAGGATACAGAAGACACAACTGAAACATGGACTATCAGAGGTGAAGACACTGAGGATAAAGAAGGGCACAACTGACACATGGACTGTGAGAGGTGAAGACACTGAGGATAAAGAAGACACAAACTGACACAGGATGTGAGAGGTGAAGACACTGAGGATGAAGAAGACACACTGAAACATGGACTTGAGAGGTGAAGACATGAGGGTAAAGAAGACACAACGAAACATGGACTGTGAGAGGTGAAGGGCACTGAGGATACAGAAGACACAACTGACACATGGACTATCAGAGGTGAAGACATGAGGATAAAGAAGACACAACTGACACATAGCTGTGAGACGTGAAGACAACACTGAGGATAAAGAAAACACAAACTGACACATGGACTGTGAGAGGCGAAGACACTTAGGATAAAGAAGACACAACTGACACATGGACTGTGAGAGGTGAAGACACAGAGGATAAAGAAGACAACAACTGAAACATGGACTGTGAGAGGTGAAGACACTGAGGATAAAGAAGACACAACGAAACATGGACTATCAGAGGTGAAGACACTTAGGATAAGAAGACCAACTGAAACATGGGGCTGTGAGAGGTGAGACACTGAGGATAAAGAAGACACAACTGAAACATGGACTATCAGAGGTGAAGACAACTGAGGATAAAGAAGACACAACTGACACATGGACTGTGAGAGGTGAAGACACTGAGGATAAAGAAGACACAATGACACATGGACTGTGGAGGTGAATACACTGAGGATGAAGAAGACACAACTGAAAAAATGGACTGTGAGAGTGAAGACACTGAGGATAAAGAAGACACAACTGAACATGGATGTGAGAGTGAAGACACTGGGTTTAAAAAAGACACAACTGAAAAAGGACTGTGAGAGGTGAAGACACTGAGGATAAAGAAGACACAACTGAACATGGACTGTGAGAGTGAAGACACTGAGGATAAAGAAGACACAACTGAAAAAATGGACTACCCAAGGTGAAGACACTGAGGATACAGAAGACCCCAACTGAAACATGGACTACCCAAGGTGAAGACACTGAGGATACAGAAGACACAAACTGAAACATGGACTATCAGAGGTGAAGACACTGAGGTAAAGAAGACACAACTGAAACATGGGACTGTGAGAGGTGAAGACACTGAGGATACAGAAGAAAAAGAAGACACAGAGGATCAAGAAAACACAACTGAAACATGGACTACCCCAAAGGGGAAGACACTGAGGATACAGAAGACACAATGACACATGGACTATGAGAGGTGAAGACACTGAGGATACAGAAGACACAACTGACACATGGACTGTGAGAGGTGAAGACACTGAGGGGTACAGAAGCCCCAACTGAAACATGGACTATCAGAGGTGAAGACACTGAGGATAAAGAAGACACAACTGACACATGGACTGTGAGAGGTGAAGACACTGAGGATAAAGAAGACACAACTGACACATGGACTGTGAGAGGTGAATACACTGAGGATAAAGAAGACACAACTGACACATGGACTGTGAGAGGTGAAGACACTGAGGATAAAAGAAGGGCACAACTGACACATGGACTGGAGAGGTGAATACACTGAGGGTGAAGAAGACACAACTGAAACATGGACTACCAAGGTGAAGACACTGAGGATACAGAGACACAACTGACACCCTGGACTGTGAGAGGTGAAGACACTGAGGATACAGAAGACAGATGAAACATGGACTGTGAGAGGTGAAGACACAGAGGATAAAGAAGACACAACTGAAACATGGACTATCAGAGGTGAAGACACTGAGGATAAAGAAGACCAACTGACACATGGACTGTGAGAGGTGAAGACACTGAGGATAAAGAAGACACAACTGACACATGGACTGTGAGAGGTGAATACACTGAGGATGAAGAAGACACAACTGAAACATGGAATCAGAGGTGAAGACACTGAGGATAAAGAAGACACAACTGAAACATGGACTACCAAGGTGAAGACACTGAGGATACAGAATACACAACTGAAACTGGACTACCCAAGGTGAAGACACTGAGGTACAGAAGACACAACTGAAACATGGACTATCAGAGGTGAAGACACTGAGGATAAAGAAGACACACTGAAACATGGACTGTGAGAGGTGAAGACACGAGGATACAGAAGACAAACTGAAAAATGGACTGTGAGAGGTGAGACACAGAGGATAAAGAAGACACAACTGAAACTGGACTACCCAAGGTGAAGCACTGAGGATACAGAAGACCCCAATGACACTGGGGCTATGAGAGGTGAAAAACACTGAGGATACAGAAGACACAACTGACACATGGACTGTGAGAGGTGAAGACATGAGGGTGAAGTCAGGCTGAGATGGGGGGATGGAAACAGGCGACACACAGTCAAAGATGTCCAAGTCGCTGAGACAGAGAGGCCGTGTTCATAGGATGCTGAGAAGAAAAACTCAAGAACAACCAGAAAGCAGACAGAAGATACAAAAGACGACGGAGATATAAAGACAGACTCAAGAACAACACTGAAAGACAGACGAACAAATAAAGACAAGATACAAGACAGACGAAAATGTAAAGGGCCGACAGAAAAAATGTAAAGAAAAGACAGAAGATACAAAGACAGACTCAAGAACAACACTGAAAGACAGACCGAAGATTACAAAGACAGACTCAAGAACAACATGAAAGCAGACAGAAATAAAAAAGACAGACAGAAGATGTAAAGACAGACCAAGAACAAACAATGAAAGTCAGACAGAAGATACAAAGACAGACAGAAGATACAAAGACAGACAGAAGATACAAAGACAGATAGAAGATGTAAGACAGACTCCAGAACAACACTGAAGGACAGACAGAAGATGTAAAAACAGACAGAAGATGTAAAGACAGACAGAAGATGTAAGACAGACTCAAGAACAGCACTGAAGACCCGACAGAAGATGTAAGACAGACAGAAGATATAAGGACAGCGAAGATGTAAAGACAGACAAGAATAGCACTGAAAAGGGCAGACAGAAGAGTAAAGATAGACAGAAGATGTAAAGACAGACCCAAGAACCTCACTGAAGAAGAAGATTTTAAAGACAGACAGAAGAAATAAAGACAGACAGAAAATGTAAAGACAGACTCAAGAACAAAACTGAAAGACAGACAGAAGATACAAAGACAGACAGAAGATGTAAAGATAGATGAGGAACAACACTAAAGACAGACAGAAGATGTAAAGACAGACAGAAGATGTAAAGTAGACTCAAGAACAGCACTGAAAGACAGGGCAGAAGATGTAAAGACATACAGAAGATGAAAGACGACAGAAGATGTAAAGAGTAAAGACAGACAGAAGATGTAAAAGAAAAAGAAAAATGAAGACAGACACAAGAACAACGCTGAAAGACAGGGCAGAAGATGTAAAGACAGATCAAGAACAGCACTGAAAGACAGACAGAAGATGTAAAGATAGAAGTTAAAGACAGACAGAAACTAAAGACAGACTCAAGAACAGTACTGAAAGACAGACAGAAGTGTAAAGATAGACGAAGATAAAGACAGACAGAACAATAAAAAAGATCAAGAAAGGGACTGAAAGACGGACAGACATGTAAAGACAGATCGAGAAGGAAGAAAAAAGGCAGACAGACTGACAGTGATGCACACAGAAAAATAAACTGAGACAGTGAGGCAATACCAAAGGGAAGAGAGAAAGACAAGGCACAACTGCAGGACAGACTGACAGGACTGGGCAGATAGTAGAGAGGAGGGCAGATTGACAGACTGGGCAGATAGAAGAGATGGGGACAGACCAGACTGGGCAGATAGGGGAGATTGGAGACAGGACGACAGACTGGGCGATAGAAGAGATGGAGACAGACTGACAGACTGGGCAGATAGAAGAGATGGAGACAGACTGACAGCTGGGCAGATAGAGAGATGGAGACAAATGGGCAGTAGGGGAGATGGAGACAGACTGGGCAGATAGGAGAGGTGGAGACAGACTGAAAGACTGGGCAGAAGGAGAGGTGGAGGGCAGACTGGCAGATGGGAGATGGAGAGGGACAGGGCAGACTGGGCAGAAGGAAGATGGAGAAAGCGACGACTGGCATAGGAGATGGAGACAGACCCGGGAAAAGACTGGGCAGATAGGAGAGATGGAGACAGATGACAGACTGGGGAGACAGATGGGGCGGCAGAAGGGGCGATAGGAGGATGGAGACGGATTGGGGAGATAGGAGAGATGGAGACAGACGACAGACTGGGCAGAAGGAAGATGGAGACAGACAGACAGACTGGGCGATAGGAGAGATGGAGACAGGACGACTGGGCAGATAGGAGGATGGAGACAGACAGACAGACTGGCAGATAGGAGAGATGGAGACGCAGACTGGGCCAGAAGGAGAGATGGAGAAGGGGCAGACAGACTGGGCGAAGGAGAGATGGAGACAGCAGACAGACTGGCAGAAGGAAGAGATGAGGACAGACTGGGCAGATAGGAGAGATGGGAGACTGACAGACAGATGGGCAGATAGGAGAGATGGAGACAGACAGACAGATGGGCAGAAGGAAAGATGGAGACGACGACAGATGGGCAACAGGAGAGATGGAGACAGACGACAGACTGGGCAGATAGGAGAGATGGAGACAGACAGACAGACTGGGCAGACAGGAAAGATGGAGACAGACAGACAGACTGGGCGATAGGAGAGATGGAGACAGACGACGACTGGGCAGATAGGAGAGTGGGACAGACGACAGACTTGGCCGAAGGAAAGATGGAGACAAGACGACTGGGAGACAGGAAAGATGGAGACAGACTACCTGGGCAGATAGGAGAGATGGAGACAGACGACAGACTGGGCCCGACAGGGAAAAATGGAGACAGACGACAGATGGGCAGAGGAAGATGGAGACAGGACTGGGCGACAGGAAAGATGGAGACACAGACGACAGACTGGGCAGATAGGAGGATGGAGACAGACAGACAGACTGGGCAGACAGGAAAGATGGGAGACAGACTGGGCAGATAGGAGAGATGGAGACAGAAGAAAAGACTGGGCAGAAGGAAAGATGGAGACAGACTGACAGACTGGGCAGACAGGAAAGATGGAGACGACTGGCAGATGGAGATGGGAGAGACAGCTGGGCAGATAGGAGAGATGGAGACAGACTGACAGGACTGGGCAGAAGGAGATGGGGAAGACTGACTGGGCAGATAGGAGAGATGGCAGGACAGACTGGGCAGCAGGAAATGGGGGACAAAACTGGGCAGAAAGATGGAGACAGACTGGGCAGATAGGAGAGATGGAGACAGGGCTGACAGACTGGGCAGATAGGAGAGATGGGACAGACTGACAGACTGGGCAGAAGGAAAAATGAGACGAGACTGGCAGAGGAGAGCTGGAGACAGGAAATGGGCAGATTAGGAGAGATGGAGACAGACTGACAGACTGGGCAGAAGGAAGGGTGGAGGGCAGACTGACAGCTGGGCAGAAGGAGAATGGAGAAGATGACAGACTGGGCAGAAGGAGAGATGGAGACAGACTGACAGACTGGGAATAGGAGAGATGGGACAGACTGGGCCCGATAGGGAGATGGAACAGACAGACAGACCCGGGCAGAAGGAGAGATGGAGACAGACTGAGACTGGGCAGACAGGGAGATGGAGACAGACTGGGCAGAAGGAGAGATGGAGACAGTGGGCAGAAGGGGGTGGGCAGGGCAGGAGAGATAGGAGAGATAGACAGATGGGCAGATAGGGAGATGGAGACAGACGACAGACTGGGCAGATAGGGAGATGGAGACAGACGACAACGGGCAGATAGGAGAGATGGAGAAACAGACTGGGCAGATAGGAAGATGGAGACAGACAGACAGACTGGGCAGACAGGAAGATGGGGACAGACAGACAGACTGGGCAGGGAAAGGGGAGATGGAGACAGATGACAGATGGGCAGACAGGAGAGATGGGACAGACAGACAGACGGGCAGAAGGAAGATGGAGACAGACTGACAGACTGGGCAGATAGGAGAGATGGAGAAGACGACAGACTGGGCAAGACAGGAAGATGGAGACAGACAGACAGACTGGGCAGACAGGAGAGATGGAGACAGACTGACAGGGCTGGGCAGATAGGTAGAGAAGACGGGCAGACTGGGCAGACAGGAAAGAAGGAGACAAGACAGATGGGCAGATAGGGAAAAAGATGGAAAACAGGAACGACAGACTGGGCAGATAGGAAGATGGAGGACAGGGCGACAGACTGGCAGATAGGGGAGATGGAGACAGACAGACTGACAGGAAGGGCAGATAGGGGAGATGGGGGGAACAGACTGACAGACTGGGCAGATAGGAGAGATGGAGACAGACTGACAGACTGGGCAGAAGGAGAGTGGAGACAGACTGACAGACTGGGCAGAAGGGAGATGGAGACAGCTGACAGACTGGGCAGACAGGAAAATGGAGACGACTGACAGACTGGGCAGAAGGAAGATGGGACAGAGACAGACTGGGGCAGTAGGAAGATGGAGACAGACGACAGACTGGCAGACAGGAAAGATGGAGACAGACTGACAGACTGGGCAGACAGGAAAGATGGAGACAGGACTGGGCAGATAGGGAGAGATGGAGACAGCTGACGACTGGGCAGAAGGAAAGATGGAGACAGGACGAGGGCAGAAGGAAAAGTGGAGACAGATGGGGGGATGGGAGATGGAGAAAATGGAGACAGAAATGGGGCAGATGGGCAGATAGGAGAGATGGAGACGACTGACAGATGGGCAGATAGGAGAGATGGAGACAGACTGACAGCTGGGCAGAAGGAGAGAAGGAGACAGAGGACAGAGAATGGGCAGCCGGAGAAAAGGAGGATGGAGCAGACGACAGAAATGGGGCCAGACAGGAGAGGAGAAGGAGACAGGGCTGGCGACAGGAGGATGGAGCAGCTGGGCAGACAGGAGAGATGGGACCCGACTGACAGGAATGGGCAGATAGGAGAGATGGAGACAGACTGGGCAGATAGGGGAGATGGAGACAGACAGACAGGGCGGGGCAGATAGAGAAGAGACAAGTGGCAATGAAAGGGGGAGGAAAGGAAGAGTGGTATGGATGGAACAGATGTGAAACTAGCATTCGTACTCAATGTGTGTAAATGTTGTAACAGAAACAAGATGTGAACTAAGCCATTCAAAGACTCAAGCATTTGAGATCAATGTGTGGAACATGTATGTAACAGAAACAGATGTGAACTAGCATTCAATGACTCAAGCCATTCATGACTAATGGTGTAACAGTATGTAACGAGTCAGTCTTTGGAATCACAATGGTCAGGCCGCGGTGTGGGGTTTGTGTGCATGTGATGCGAGTGTCTGCTTAACTTTTAATATTGGCACGCCTCTGTAGTTATGGTGCTGCAAACCTGGTGAAATGACAGGCATATGCGCACTTTGGGTGTCTGCAATCGGTTGACGACACACTGGGTGAGAAACCCTTCACAGGTTAACATGCCTCTGTAGTTATGAGTGCTGCATCTCTGGTGAAATGACAGACATTTGCGCACAGTTCCGCTGTCTGCATCAGGTTGACAACACACAAGGTGTGAACCATCCACAGGTTCATGCCCTGCGTGACATTCGATCCGGCCCGGGAACTCAAACCCATCATTTGGTCAGCCCTTCTATTCTTTCAAATGGCCCCATCAAGTGGCTTTCCTAAATGATGGGGTGGAAGGAGAGGGGGATTTGTCGAACATTGGAATTACTCTCGGCATTTGAAGTAGATTTTTCGGGCAGTTCTCAAAGTCAATCCTCAAAATTTGTTGTTATTGGACAGCCTTTCGTATTCTGATCAGAGATTTTTTAAGATGTTGGGGGACTGGGTAGGTAACCACTTTGGGGTCTCCCTCGCACTGCTTTCACACCGCCCCAATGGCATGCACACCAAGTGTTGTCAGACAGTGTTTTTCCCTAAACACTGGTTACTAGCGGCATCGTTTTCCACCATGGCCTACACCTGAACACACACACACACACACACACACACACACACACACACACACACACACACACACACACACACACACACACACACCCCACACACACACACACAGTGTTTGTCAAATAGTTCTTTCTCCACATCCAATTCTTACGGCACCATTTCTGACTGTTGCCCACATCTACACACACAGTGTTTGTCAGTTGTCTATCACAACACACCCAATACTTACGGCACAATTTCTGACTGTTGCCCACATCTACACACACAGTGTTTGTCAGCTGTCTGTCACAACACACCCAATACTTACGGCACTGTTTCTGACTGTTGCCCACATCTACACACACAGTGTCCGCTTGGCAGTGGTCGGGTGAGGTTCCAGAGCATGGCTGGTTCAGAGACGTTTCTGGAAACATACAGAAGGGAACAGATGAACAACAGATACTGGAAGATAACCACCTGTACATAGTAACTGAAGGGGAAAAACAGATACTGGAAGATAACCACCTGTACATAGTAAGATACTGGAAGATAACCACCTGTACATAGTACTGAAGGGGAAAACAAGTTAACAGAGAGCTGACAGTTTAGCACATTGTCCGTGAGCCTAGAACACAGGGTAGTGGAATAAACACACTGAAAACCGGTCTTTTTCAACAAGTCATGCTAACAAACTGGCTGCAAACCACAAATTACACACAAACCACAAATTACACACACACACACACACACACACACACACACACACACACACACACACACACACACACACACACACACACACCACACACACGCACTTCTGCACACACACACACACACACACACACACACACACACACACACACACACACACACACACACACACACACACACACACACACACACACACACACACACACCACACACACACACGCACGCACGCACGCACGCACACACACACACACACACACACACACACACACACACACGCACGCACACAAACAAACGCGCACACATGCCTGAACGCGCACGCACACTCACTCACACACACACACACACACACGCGCACACGCACACGCACCACACACACACACACGCACGCACGCACGCACGCACACACACACACACACACACACACACACACACACACACGCACACGCACATGCACACACACACACACACACACACACACACACACACACACACACACACACACACACACACACACACACACACACACACATGCGCCCACACAAACACATGGGCCCATGCCCACACATCATACACACATGTGTCTATGATCCACTACACACACACACACACACACACACACACACACACACACACACACACACACACACACACACACACACACACACACACACACACACACACACACACACACACAACACACACACACAAAATGGTAGGTAGGCACTCAAGGTCTGACCAGCGCGTTGGGCTAATGCGTAGGTCAAACATCCGCTGAGTCGTAGCCACGAGACCCTCTTCTTCAATTGTCTCATCTTTGTTGTTAATTAATTTATCCATCAGCTTTAAATCATGCGCAGTGAGGTCTCAAAACTTAGCGGATGTGGTGTAGCGTTTATGGACTAGTCCGCACACAGTAACGCCTCCTTGGTGAAACTGAAACTGAAACTGCAAGACATATAGGCTGGTACAGATTTCTTCCTGGGAGATACAGACACCTGCCGTGCTGGGGAAGAAGTCTGAGCAACACTCAATGATACATTGAAACAAATGTGAAAGAAAAATTATTATCATTCTGTCAGACAAAAGGGAAAACAAATTATAAGACAAACCACTTCCATTAGCCTGTGTTTTTGTCTTGTAATTTGTTTGTCTGGGGAATAACAATAATTTTCCTTATAAATTTATTTCAAAGTCCACCTGCAGTCACCTCACTTTGAAACTAATCAAGGAAACATTGATGAAACCTCTTTTCTCTCACTTCTCATCATCTGAGCCTGCATCAAACATTGATGAAACCTCTTTTCTCTCACTTCTCATCATCTGAGCCTGCATCAAACATTAATGAAACCTCTTTTCTCTCACTTCTCATCATCTGAGCCTGCATCAAACATTGATGAAACCTCTTTTCTTCACTTCTCATCATCTGAGCCTGCATCAAACATTGATGAAACCTCTTTTTCTCTCACTTCTCATCATCTGAGCCTGCATCAAACATTGATGAAACCTCTTTTCTCTCACTTCTCATCATCTGAGCCTGCATCAAACATTGATGAAACCTCTTTTCCTCTCACTTCTCATCATCTGAGCCTGCATCAAACATTGATGAAACCTCTTTTCTCTCACTTCTCATCATCTGAGCCTGCATCAAACATTGATGAAACCTCTTTTCTCTCCTCACTTCTCATCATCTGAGCCTGCATCAAACATTGATGAAACCTCTTTTCTCTCACTTCTCATCATCTGAGCCTGCATCAAACATTGATGAAACCTCTTTTCTCTCACTTCTCATCATCTGAGCCTGCATCAAACATTGATGAAACCTCTTTTCTCTCACTCTCATCATCTGAGCCTGCATCAAACATTGATGAAACCTCTTTTCTCTCACTTCTCATCATCTGAGCCTGCAACACAGTCAGGCCAGACTGGAGAGACTGTGCCCTGCTGGTCACATTACACTGGACTGAACGTCCAGTGTAATGTGACCAGCAGGGCACAGTCTCTCCCAGTCTCTCAGTCAGCATTCAGTGTAATGTAACCAGCAGGGCACAATCATCTCCCCAGTCTCTCAGTCAGCATTCAGTGTAATGTAACCAGCAGGGTACAGTCTCTCCCAGTCTCTCAGTCAGCATTCAGTGTAATGTAACCAGCAGGGCACAGTCTCTCCCAGTCTCTCAGTCAGCATTCAGTGTAATGTAACCAGCAGGGTACAGTCTCTCCCAGTCTCTCAGTCAGCATTCAGTGTAATGTAACCAGCAGGGCACAGTCTCTCCTAGTCTCTCAGTCAGCATTCAGTGTAATGTAACCAGCAGGGCACAGTCTCTCCCAGTCTCTCAGTCAGCATTCAGTGTAATGTAACCAGCAGGGCACAATCTCTCCCAGTCTCTCAGTCAGCATTCAGTGGAGAAAGGTTCCAGTGACGGTGAGGAAAGACCCACTGACCACAGGGAAAGTCCTGTTGACAGTGGGAAAGACTACAACTTTGGATTCTCTCTTGAGGGCACATAAGACCGTATGGCGAAAGCTTTGGGTGTGTCTGGAGTGGCACCGTCTTCATCTGTCCGTGCGTGGGCAGGGGTGGTTGGGTCGTGGGGTGTGCTCGGCAGCTGGAGGGGGGTGTTTTTCGGCGGTGAGCTCTGCAGTCATGAAATACGGGCTGGTACACCCCCTGGGGATGCTACTTTAAGGCTGTTTTGAGCTGCATCCTGTAGTCTAATTTACCTCTGTTCAGGAGCAGTTATGTCCCTTTATATCTTAATGGGGTGTCCTGCGCGTGCCTGTACCCAAACGTCAACACAGCGCAGGCCTCCAAGGGTGGTACAGGACTGCTCTCAAGGCAGGTGAAGACGGTGCTTCTCTGGGTCCCCCCAGCACCTTCGGGGGTTTCTTTTTCTTCTTTGCCTTAACTAGGCTACCCTGGGGAAAGGTCCAGTGACGGGAGGAAAGACCCACTGACCACAGGGAAAGTCCCGTTGACAGTGGGAAAGACTACAACTTTGGATTCCTCTTGAGGGCACATAAGACCGTATGGCGAAAGCTTGGCTGTGTCTGGAGTGGCACCGTCTTCAAACTGTCCGTGCGTGGGCAGGGGTGGTTGGGTCTGTGGGGGGTGCTCGGCGCTGGAGGGTGGTGTTTTTCGGCGGGGGGCTCTGCAGTCATGAAATACGGCTGGTACAAACCCCTGGGATGCTACTTTAAGGCTGTTATGAGCTGCATCCTGTATCTAATTTACCTCTGTTCAGGAGCAGTTATGTCCCTTGAAATCTTAATGGAGTGTCCTCACGTGCCTTTACCCCTCGTCAACACAGCGCAGGCCTCCAAAGGGGGGTACAGGGCGCTCTCAAGGCAGGTGAAGACGGTGCTTCTCTGGGTCCTCCCCAGCACCTTCGGGTGTTTCTTTTTTTCTTTGCCTTAACTAGGTGACCCTGGAGAAAGGTCCATGACGGTGAGGAAAGACCCACTGACCACAAGGAAAGTCCTGTTGACAGTGGGAAAGACTACAACTTTGGATTCTCTCTTGAGGGCACATAAGACCGTATGGCGAAAGCTTGGCTGTGTCTGGAGTGGCACCGTCTTCATCTGTCCGTGCGTGGGCAGGGTGTTGGGTCTGTGGGTGTGCTCGCAGCTGGGCGGTGGTGTTTTTTCGGCGTGGGCTCTGCAGTCATGAAATACGGGCTGGTACACCCATGGGGATGCTACTTTAAGGCTGTTTTTGAGCTGCATCTGTAGTCTAATTTACCTCTGTTCAGGAGCAGTTATGTCCCTTGATATCTTAATGGAGTGTCCTGCGCGTGCCTGTACCCATCGCAACACAGCGCAGGCCTCCAAGGTGGTTTCAGGACTGCTCTCAAGGCAGGTGAAGACGGTGCTTCTCTGGGTCCTCCCCAGCACCTTCGGGTGTTCTTTTCTTCTAACCACAGGGGACAGTCTCTCCCAGTCTCTACAGTCAGCATTCAGTGTAATGTAACCAGCAGGGCACAATCTCCCCCCAGTCTCTCAGTCAGCATTCAGTGTAATGTGACCAACAGGGCACAGTCTCTCCCAGTCCTCCATCAGCATTCAGTGGGAATGTAACCAGCAGGGCACAATCTCTCCCCGTCTCTCAGTCAGCATTCAGTGCAATGTAACCAGCAGGGCACAATCTCTCCCAGTCTCTCAGTCAGCATTCAGTGTAATGTAACCAGCAGGGCACAATCTCCCCAGTCTCTCAGTCAGCAAATTTAGTCCAGTGTAATGTAACCAGCAGGGCACAATCTCTCCCAGTCCCCTCAGTCAGCATTCAGTGTAATGGTAACCCGCAGAGCACAGTCTCTCCCAGTCTCTCAGTCAGCATTCATGTAATGTAACCAGCAGGGCACAATCTCTCCCAGTCTCCCCAGTCCCGCATTTAGTGTAATGTAACAGCAGGGCACAGTCTCTCCCAGTCTCTCATCAGCATTCAGTGTAATGTAACCAGCAGGGCAACAGTCTCTCCCAGTCTCTCAGTCAGCATTCAGTGTAATGTAACCAGCAGGGCACAATCTCTCCCAGTCTCTCATCAGCATTCAGTGTAATGTAAAACCCGCAGGGCACAGTCCTCTCCCAGTCCTCTCAGTCAGCATTCAGTGTAATGTAACCAGCAGGGGACAGTCTCTCCCAGTCTCTCAGTCAGATTCAGTGTAATGTAACCAGCAGAGCACAGTCTCTCCCAGTCTCTCAGTCAGCATTCATTTTAATTAACCAGCAGAGCACACTCTCTCCCAGTCTCTCAGTCAGCATTCAGTGTAATTAACCACAAGCACACTCTCTCCCAGTCGCTCAGTCAGCATTCAGTGTAATGTAACCAGCAGGGGACAATCTCTCCCAGTCTCTCAGTCAGCATTCAGTGTAATGTAAACCAGCAGGGCACAATCTCTCCCAGCTCTCAGTCACATTCAGTGTAATTAACCAGCAGGGCACAATCCTCTTCCAGTCTCTCAGTCAGCATTCAGTGTAATTAACCAGCAGGGCACAGTCTCTCCCAGTCTCTCAGTCAGCATTTAGTGTAAGTAACCAGCAGGGCACAGTCTCTCCCAGTCTCTCTGTCAGTGTTCAGTGTAATGTAACCAGCAAGCACAGGGCTCTCCCATCTGTCCCGTCCAGCATTCAGTGTAATGTAAAACCCGCAGGCACAATCTCTCCCATCAATCTGATCAGATGTCAATCTTTAGTCTCTCAGTCAGCATTCAATGCTAACAACAACTGGACTGTCACCATGTGTCACGAGTTTGTCACGAGGCCTATGACGATTGACCCATCTAGGATGGTAGAATTATTCATTTATTTATTGTCGTTGTTGTTGTCGTGTATCAGTCCCTTAATGTGGCTTGTGGTGTGTTTGCACCTTAATGTCGTTCAGCTCGGGTTAGGTTTACTTTCTCTCTCTCTCTCTTTAATTTCACTGCCCGTGCAGTTTAGCCTGCAGGTTCACGGGTGGCTGGTACCTTTCGCTAGAACTGGCTGTCTCTATCGGCCTCTCACCTGTCTTTTTACCTGCCGCACGTGCAGCATTCCTCTTAGGCTTGAGGTATTCTCACTCTGTGACGTAGGGTGGCATGTTGGCTGCCATCGGTTAGGTTTTCTCTTCACTCGAGCGGAAGATGTCCCTGGGAGCGCCCGCTCCGGTTTTGGTTCTCTACCACATCGTCGAAGGTACGGTCGGTACCTTCATTCCTACAGTCGGCCTGTAGGGGAGGGACGTCATCTCTTTTCCGCATCTGTTGTGCTGGTCCTCTCGACTGGACAGAGGGCAGAGAGTCGCTTGACCCGCCACTTTTGGGTCACCCACGGGTAGCTGGTAAGCATCAGTTTCGTGGTTTGTTTGGGTTTTTTTTTGTTGTTAGCCGGCTAATTCTTCTCTTTTGCGCAATTTCCTTCTGTTTTCAAAATTATAAAAGAAATATTGTTTGAGACCGCTTTTCTCTGGTTAATCCAATCTTTAACCTGGCCAGTCAAAATTATATCCAAAAGTCTTTCTCCTTTTTATGCATCTGGTGATGCGGTAGTCGGTGGGGATGGGGGAGAACCTGGTGATTTAGGGTTGGAACTTGCTTGGTCTCGCTCGTCCGCCCCCTGTCACAATCACCAGTCTCTTATTCTTCGGCCACCGTCTGTTTGTGCGTGCAAGGGGAACGAGTTTTATGTTTGCGAGCGTGCGTACGCATGATTAGTCGTTTGGATGCGTGGTTGAAGAATTGTGTCATTTTGAAATGTTGCTATAAAATGTGGTGATAATTGCGCCATTGAATTATTATTATTTGCAAATGTGGTGGCAGTTATATAAAGCAATGGTTGCTGTATTAGTTCAGTTCCTAAGAAAGGAAAATGTTGAACGTGAGTGAGGGAAGGATGAAGATATAAATTGCTATTCGTTTGTTTAGCCTGTTAATGTAATCTCTTACCTGCTTCGTGTGAGGAGACCTTTAGCGAACATTCCTCATTTGGTTTGTTTACTGGGTTATGCTCAGGTCTGTGTTGAGCTGGTGATATTAATGTATTCAGCAAACCTCCCCTCGCCCATCATGTGAGTGGCTGTTAGGATTAAGCAGCAAAGTTCAGACCGTGCTGACTGCGGGGTTCTAGTACCCTTCTTTCCTTCCAGTTCCTTCCGTTCTCTCTCCTCCCAGGGGCTTCACCCGAAGCTTGCGCTGTTGGGGCCGCATAGTGTGAGGAGCACGTGGACCTTGCTGGATGGTCCTAACCCCCGTCCGGGACCTTCAGCGACAACGCCTCGTCCCACGGGATGCGTTCTCCACTGTCCTCGGACTTCCTACAGCTCATGTGACCAGTGTGGTTAGCTCTGTGTCGTGCAATTTGGGGGTGTGTGTGTGTCAGTGGTGTCGGCATTGAAAGACTCCGTTCAAGAACAGACCCGGTTTGGGGCACCTGATGCCACACGGTGCTCCCAGTGGACTTTGAAGAGGCAGGGGTGTGGGGGAACCACATGAAGCACGGAAAGGAATGTGTGCTGGAAATGCTTATTTATGATTATGGTTATGTTGTGTGCGTTGAAATGCTTGTTTGTGACTATGTGTATGTCGCGTGTGTTGAAATGCTTGATTGTGATTGTGCATGTTGTGTGTGTTGGAATGCTTATTTGTGACTATGTGTGTTGGTGTGAATAAATAGTGTATTGTATTGTAATCTTTCTTGTGTGGACTCTTGCGAGGCGTGTGAGGTCAGTCACTCCCTTCACTCCCATCTAGACCGATCCTGTCAGGGCAGACCTCCAGGGGTCGGTCGTGACACCATGGCTGGCTCACCTACAATGTCCGTGTTTATCAATGTACAGAGCATAAACACTGACACTGTCACCATGGCTGGCTCACCTACAATGTCTGTGTTTATCAATGTACAGAGCATAAACACTGACACTGTCAACATTGCTGGCTCACCTACAATGTCTGTGTTTATCAATGTACAGAGCATAAACACTGACACCGTCACCATGGCTGGCTCACCTACAATGTCTGTGTTTATCAATGTGCAGAGCATAAACACTGACACTGTCACCATGGCTGGCTCACCTGCAATGTCTGTGATTATCAATGTACAGAGCATAAACACTGACACTGTCACCATGGCTGGCTCACCTACAATGTCTGTGTTTATCAATGTACAGAGCATGAACACTGACACCGTCACCATGGCTGGGTCACCTACAATGTCTGTGTTTATCAATGTACAGAGCATAAACACTGACACTGTCACCATGGCTGGCTCACCTGCAATGTCTGTGTTTATCAATGTACAGAGCATAAACACTGACACTGTCACCATGGCTGGCTCACCTACAATGTCCGTGTTTATCAATGTACAGAGCATAAACACTGACACTGTCACCATGACTGATTCACCTACAATGTCTGTGTTTATCAATGTACAGAGCATGAACACTGACACCGTCACCATGGCTAGTTCACCTACAATGTCCGTGTTTATCAATGTACAGAGCATAAACACTGACACCGTCACCATGGCTGGCTCACCTACAATGTCCGTGTTTATCAATGTACAGAGCATAAACACTGACACTGTCACCATGGCTGATTCACCTACAATGTCTGTGTTTATCAATGTACAGAGCATAAACACTGACACCGTCACCATGGCTGGCTCACCTACAATGTCTGTGTTTATCAATGTACAGAGCATAAACACTGACACTGTCACCATGGCTGGCTCACCTACAATTTCTGTGTTTATCAATGTACAGAGCACAAACACTGACACTGTCACCATGGCTGATTCATCTACAATGTCTGTGTTTATCAATGTACAGAGCATAAACACTGACACCGTCACCATGGCTGGCTCACCTACAATGTCTGTGTTTATCAATGTACAGAGCATAAACACTGACACTGTCACCATGGCTGGCTCACCTACAATGTCTGTGTTTATCAATGTACAGAGCATAAACACTGACACTGTCACCATGCCTAGCTCACCTGCAATGTCCGTGTTTATCAATGTACAGAGCATAAACACTGACACCGTCACCATGGCTGGCTCACCTACAATGTCTGTGTTTATCAATGTACAGAGCATAAACACTGGCACTGTCACCATGGCTGGCTCACCTGCAATGTCTGTGTTTATCAATGTACAGAGCATAAACACTGACACTGTCACCATGGCTGGCTCACCTACAATGTCTGTGTTTATCAATGTACAGAGCATAAACACCGACACTGTCACCATGACTGATTCACCTACAATGTCTGTGTTTATCAATGTACAGAGCATGAACACTGACACTGTCACCATGGCTGGCTCACCTGCAATGTCTGTGTTTATCAATGTACAGTGCATAAACACTGACACTGTCACCATGGCTAGCATGAACACTGACA
This sequence comes from Conus ventricosus, assembly GCA_018398815.1. NCBI lineage: Eukaryota > Metazoa > Mollusca > Gastropoda > Neogastropoda > Conidae > Conus > Conus ventricosus. The sequence goes on from CM031610.1 coordinate 90,556,617, forward strand.
CTGTCACCATGGCTGGCTCACCTGCAATGTGTGTGTTTATCAATGTACAGAGCATGAACACTGACACTGTCACCATGGCTGGCTCACCTACAATGTCCGTGTTTATCAATGTACAGAGCATAAACACTGACACTGTCACCATGGCTGGCTCACCTACAATATCTGTGTTTATCAATGTACAGAGCATGAACACTGAAACGACGTCAACAATGTTTACCGCTTCATACTCACACCATGCTACCATGTATAGAGTCACAGGCAGAGGGTGTGGAAAACTGCACACTCCAGTCCCATCCAGGGCATTTCTTTGTGGGATTTGTTTTGCCCAGACTGGTTCAAAAATCCCAGACCTGTTCATTCCTAGAATTGAGTATGCTGTAAGCTCTATAGGGAAGACCAGAAACGCAGCCAAGTTTGTGGCAAAATATGAATATGTGTCTGAGACGGCTGCTCAAAGTTGCTGACCAACACTGCAGGTGTTTGTACTTCACAGGCCTAGTTGATGATGGGAAGTACCATGAAAGGAAGCACAGCGTACAGCCTTCCTGTGTGATATCATCTTCATCTCTATCCACACTGATCATCATTTTAACAAGTCACAAATCCTGTGCCCCTTCATGCCTTGCTCTCATGACGATGTAATTTTTCATTCCCTCTCTCTGTGACAGGTTCAAGTCAAAAGTTGAAAGTACTGGCAAGTTCATGTGGCCTTAGTGTTTGGTGGTTTGTTTATCTAGGATCAGGACAGGCACAAGTTCGTGTGGCCTTAGTGTTTGAAAGTACTAAAAAGTTTGTGTGGCCTTAGTGTTTGAAGGTACTGGCAAGTTCGTGTGGCCTTAGTGTTTGGTGGTTTGTTATCTAGGATCAGGACAGGCACATGTTCGTGTGGCCTTAGTGTTTGGTGGTTTGTTTATCTAGGATCAGGACAGGCACATGTTCGTGTGGCCTTAGTGTTTGGTGGTTTGTTTATCTAGGATCAGGACAGGCACATGTTCGTGTGGCCTTAGCGTTTGGTGGTTTGTTTATCTAGGATCAGGACAGGCACATGTTCGTGTGGCCTTAGTGTTTGGTGGTTTGTTATCTAGGATCAGGACAGGCACCACTGAATACAGCCAGATCAGCACGAGTGCGGCATCTCCACTGGCAGGTTGCCCAGTGATGACCACATCATGACTGATTGTACTGTCACATCACTGAAGGTGAAGGCTCTGTCCAGTAATTGAAGGTAAAGGCTCTGTCGAGTAATTGGAGATAAAGGCTCTGTCCAGTAATTGAAGGTAAAGGCTCTGTCCAGTAATTGAAGGTAAAGGCTCTGTCAAGTCACTGAGGGTAAAGGCTCTGTCGAGTCATTAACGGTTAAGGTTATGGTGAAAGTCTCACAGCCTACTGAGTGTTGGGACAATGATGTATCAGAGGTTCTATGTCTACAGACCAAGGCATTACGGAAAGTAAAGCCCATTCCTCTCTCTTGACTGCTTTACCCTCTCTGGCCTGAACTGGGTACCCGTTTATTACTGGGTGAACAGGTAAGGTTTTCAGCCATATCAAGTACCCATTTATTACACGGTGGACAGGCAAGCTTTTCAGCTGTATCTGGTACCCGTTTATTACTGGGTGAACAGGTAAGGTTTTCAGCCATATCAAGTACCCATTTATTACACGGTAGACAGGTAAGCTTTTCAGCCATATCAGGTATCCATTTATTACACGGTGGACAGGCAAGCTTTTCAGCTGTATCAATGACCTATTTATTAATGGGTGGACAGTTAAGCTTTTCAGCTGGATCAAGTACCCATTTATTACTGTGTGTACAGGTAAGCTTTTAAACCGTGTCAGGTGCCCATTTATTTCTAGATGGACAGGTAAGCTTTTCAGCCATGTCATGTACCCATTTATTACTGGGTGGACAGGTAAGCTTTTCAGCTGTATCAGGTACCCATTTATTACTGGGTAGACAGGTAAGCTTTTCAGCTGTATCAGGTACCCATTTATTACTGGGTAGACAGGTAAGCTTTTCAGCTGTATCAGGTACCCATTTATTACTGGGTAGACAGGTAAGCTTTTCAGTCATGTCATATACCCATTTATTACTGGGTGGACAGGTAAGCTTTTCAGTCATGTCAGGTACCCATTTATTACTGGGTGGACAGGTAAGCTTTTCAGCTGTATCAGGTACCCATTTATTACTGGGTAGACAGGTAAGCTTTTCAGCTGTATCAGGTACCCATTTATTACTGGGTAGACAGGTAAGCTTTTCAGCTGTATCAGGTACCCATTTATTACTGGGTAGACAGGTAAGCTTTTCAGCTGTATCAGGTACCCATTTATTAGTGGGTGGACAGGTAAGCTTTTCAGTCATGTCATATACCCATTTATTACTGGGTGGACAGGTAAGCTTTTCAAGCCATAACTACCTAACCCTCCAAATGGGTTAAACTCATAACTGGCAATTCCGTCAGCAAACGCTCTGACCAGCTGACTATATCAAGTAACATACTACACAAAAATAGTCAGCTCATGAGTGTTAGTGAACAATACCACAGTCTCCTCACAGAAATACACAATGCCAAATCATTCAATCACATAAGCCAACAAACAGTCCCGAAGTTTTCTCACAGTGTGACACAACACAAAAAACATTTTGTTCATGGCTGTCAGCAAACAGTTCCTATCTGTAATTCACATGATGCTGAAAGAGATGCATACCAACCAGCACAATGGACAAACCACTCACTGCATGTGCTCCCTTCACAGATGGCAGAGGGCACACACTGGGTGTTGTCACCGTTACAATTAAGAACACTTCCTGCCATGATTCCTGAAAGTGAACAGAACACACCATCACCATCACCATCACCACTGTCACTTCTCACTGATGTAAATCACCTGTGTTTTACAATATTGCATATAAAGTCAGTCACCTGGTCAGTTGGTTGAACATACACACACACACACACACACACACACACACACACACACACACACACACACACACACACACACACACACACACACACACACACACACACACACACACTCTCTCTCTCTTTTTTTCCCTCTCTCTCGCTCTCTCTTAGTAAGTCTCTCGATCTCTCTCTCTCTCTCGCTCTCTCTCTCTCTCTCTCTCTCTCTCTCTTCTCTCTCTCTCTCTCTCTCTCTCTCTGTCAGTCTCTCGATCTCTCAATCTCTCTCTCTCTCTGTCAGTCTCTCGATCTCTCTCGATCTCTCTCTCTGTCAGTCTCTCGATCTCTCTCTCTGTCAGTCTCTCGATCTCTCTTTGTCAGTTTCTCTCTCTCTCTCTCTCTCTCTCTCTCTCTCTCTCTCTCTCTCTCTCTCTCTCTCTCTCTTCGTCTCTCTCTCTCTCTCTCTCTCTCTCCTCTCTCTCTCTCTCTCTCTCTCCTCTCTCTCTGTCAGTCTTTTGATCTCTTGCTCCTCTCCCTCTCTCTTTCTGAAGCTGATATTCTCTCTCTTCCTCTCTCTCTCTCTCTCTCTCTCTCTCTCTCTCTCTCTCTCTCTCTCTCTCTGTGTGTGTGTAGGGGTGAGCTGTCGTCATCGGCTGCGGCAAGACGTGTACGCGAGCTGTCCTGCTAATTTGTTTAATTTCGCCGGTTCATTACTACCTTGGTGACGTGTTGCGGTACTGCTAAATGCCAATTGGTGCAGGAGCTCACCGTAAAAAAATTGGAATTTTTCATGCAGTTTTGATCAAGTTATTAGAGAAAAAGTGTTGTCGGCCATGTAAACTCCCAAAGTACTCCCCTCTCTCACAGTGGGATTACTTTACGGACATGAACTACCGTGTTCTCGTGTCAACGTTCTGTGGTGTGGTGTTCCCACTATCGGTGAAGTGTTGTCTGTTCCTGACTCAGTCAACTTGGATTTCCGATCAGACACAGCATTTCCTAGAAGGCGTTTTATCGGCAAAACTTTTCAGTTGTGATTCTTGCTGTTGTGACACAGTTCTCCCGACACACAGGTCAGTGCCCTTTCCTTACAACTATCTCAAGCAGTCATCGCTCCCGACAGAACTTGTTTTTGACGCGTCGATCCGTCACACTGGTCTTCCCAACTCCCTGCTTCTCATTCTCTGCGGAGACGTAGAATTAAACCCAGGTCCCCATTCAGAAACCAACCAACAGGAAAACATGTGGTGGTATATCTGTGACACTTTTGAAAGAGTCAAAATAAATCAACACAATATAAACGAACTCATTCAGGAACAACATCGAGCAATGGAAAGAGAAAGGATACTGGTGTCAAAGATAGATTTTCTGAATGGCGAAGTTGACCGTCTTGAAAAGGTCATCAGAAAGGACAATCTCAGATTTTATGGCGTTGCGGAATCAGAAAATGAAACGGAGGAGGAAAGTGCACAGAAAGTAATTGATGTCATCAATGAGAGATGCAGCCCAAATGTCCCCTTTTCAACTGTCGACATACGACACGCACACAGAGTGAAGGCGGGTACAAGACGGAACGAACCTCGCCTAATCCTTGTCACTTTTGCGCACTGGACAGATAAAATGGCTCTTTTAAAATTGCGGAGCGTGCGTGAAAGCTTGAGGGAAGCTGGTTACAGAGTCTCCAACGACCTTACCAGAAAACAGTCGGCACAACTGGCTGACCTCCGACGTCAAGGACAGACAGGTTATTTCTACAACGGGAAACTAGTTGTCTCTGGGCCAAATAGTTATCAGCAAGCTGTACACAATCCTACTGAATCACATAACAATAGCCAATCAAAAACGTCTTTCTGTTATGATGTCCATCTAACCCAGTCCAACACACACACCAGCAGAAATACTCGTGACAGTCACTCCGTCAACAGAGGGAAGAGAAACTACCACAGACTAAACCAGGACGACCCAGGGCACGGCATAGAGAACTGCTCTCGACGGAAGAATGCATGGTATCGTCCCCACGAACCAGACCATATAAACTACTCACCTATATCAGAACGGACCAGTTACTACTTAAGTGACCAAGAAGGTATGATCCCCACTGCAAAGGACATTTTCCAACCGGACCAAGCGGACCAGGCACCCTTTATTGAACTCACTGACCGAGCAGACCAGGTACAGGCCCAGTACAACGACCCACCCTGTCCTGGGGATCCGGAAGCTCCACCTGACACACTAGAGCAGGTAGAGGCCCTGTTCAGCGACTCACCCTATCTTGGTGACCCAGAGGTTCCACCTGACACAGCGACCAGTTCTTTCCAGTCGTTGATCACTTTGGATAGGACAGGAAATGGTGAAGAGCTGAATGACCAGAAAATTGATAATTCAGCCAGAAATGACGCTGGAAACAAGGACAACACTGAAAGCTGTCAACTTCATGTCCAGTGTGAAGTCCACAGGACCAACGATGGTTCAACACCGACACCAGTCACCCTGGTCTTTGGAACCACTGCAGGGAAACAGGCTGTGCTTGCCGCACTTTCTGATGATGTCATCACATCAAACGAAACAACTGCACCTGTTTTGGATACACCTGCTCTTTTCAGGCCCACTGGAAAAGACGTTCGTACATTAACCAGTGAGAAAAATGCTTCAGCAGACAACAGTGATAAAGACCTCGACCCCAAAGTAACCGTTCCTTCTTCTGAGCAACAAACTATCAGAACCTTGACAGAACACCCAGCTGGAGAATCCAATCAAGGTCAACGACCATTAACTGAAACAGGAACTTTGATTGTTCTGACCGATCTGGTCATATTCAGCGGGCCAATATGTCATTTGCAAAAACCACCACCACTCCAGTGCCAAAGAAGATAGCACCAGGAGAGCTGCTGTACAGCGAGGCAGTGGCAACCTTCAGTCCACTGCTCGGAGGCGCTTCCAGACGTACTCCGACTCGACACCCTGAAACACCCAAAGAAAACGAGGACTCCAGAAGATCTACATTCCAGCCATCAAGAGAGACCAGGGACACTTCTGCTGCACGGAACAAAAATCCAAAACCCACCGTGAATACCATTCGGTCATGGGTAACCAAGCAACCACGAAATTTCGGACCAAAGAAGGCACAAACAACCGGTACAACGGTTTTCAACCCGAATTAAAGGGACGAACAAAACTGGACAATAGGGATTCGGCCAAAGCCCAGGAACGTTTCATACAACTGAAACTCTGACATTTCTTTCTTATAATGTTTGTGGCATCACCTCCAAGCTAAATGATTCTGACATTATTTTGTATATTAGCAGATTTGATTTTGTTTGTCTTCTAGAAACCTTTACTGCAGAAATCTTTACAGTTGATGTTTTAACCAAGTTTACTCAGTACAGCAGTCCAGCAGTTAGGCTTTCTAAAGCAGGCCGCAAATCAGGTGGTGTGACGCTACTTGTTAGGAAAGATCTAGATCAGCAAGTTACAAGAATTGACTGTGAAACCGAAAACATTGTGTTGTTAAAACTGTCCAAATGTTTATTTAAGTCAACAACAGATGTCTTTCTGATTGCTGTTTTATGCAGCGCCGCCACAGTCTCCTATGTATAACATTTCACGTTTGAAAACGGCATTTCAGCTGTAGAATCATGCATGTTGAATGTGTCGGAAAATTTTGGAGACGTTCCATTCATTATATGTGGTGATCTAAATGCCCGAACTGGAAATGTACAACCCTACCATGTCAACGATGTTCAATATTTTCTAGAAACGTATCAAGATTCCAACTATGTAGAGTCCGCTACGAGAAGTTCAGAAGACAGAGAGCTTAATTATCATGGTAGACTTTTCCTTGAATTGGGTGCACAGTTTAATCTATTTATTGTAAATGGCACAACCAAAGGGATAGGTCGGGTAAATTCACGTTCATCTCAAATAATGGTTGTAGTGTGATAGATTATTTTGTCATCTCCACATCACTTACGTATACCATACAAGACATGCTCGTTGATGAAAGAATTGATTCTCAACATATGCCCATTGTTTTAACCTTGAGGTGTAATGGTTATGGAAAGATAGAAAGAAAAGACAGTTTATGTGTGCAAAAACTTGTTTGGAGTCATGACTACTACGATATGTTTAAGGACAGCCTAATCAGACCCAATTCCATAACTGCTTTGGGGGAAGCCAAACGAATGATAAGTGTAGATGTTAATGTGTCCATTGCTGTGTTCAATGATACTTTGACATTGGCTTCAGAATGTATGTTAAAACAACTGAAATTTGGTATCTTCCCGAAAAAGCAAGTATGGTTTGACAAAGAATGCAGGACAACAAAAGCGTCCGTAAAAAGTTCCCTAAGAATCTTCAGACATGAGCGATCCAAGGCAAATTTAACTGAGACTTGGAACAGAAGAAATGCTACGAAGATTTACTGAAAGCTAAGTCCGATATGCATAAAACTGGTCTTAGAGACAAATTATTGAATGCTACCAACGACTCTAAATTGTTTTGGACTACTCTTAAAAATGCCAGACATATGCAAAAGAATTCGCTGGGGGACATTTCGAAGGAAGACTGGCGAAATCATTTTGCGAATGTTTTTGAAGCAACTTTACATCCACAACCATCGATTGTTTGTGAGGAGAATAACAATGTTGAACACCTGGTAATAAATAGCTTAAACTCGGTTATTACCCGAGAAGAAATCCTTGATTCAATCAAACATTAAAGTGCAATAAGGCAGGTGGTCCAGATGGACTAATTCCTGAGGTATTCATTTATTCGTACACATGGATACTGGCTTATTTAGAAGAATTATTTAACTTTATTTTTACTTCAGGACAGTACCTAGATTCATGGACAGAAGCTATCATTCAACCTCTGTATAAACGTGGAAATCCTCATGATCCCAACAATTACAGAGGGATCTCTCTGTTGAATGTATGTAGTAAACTATACAGCTATATTTTAAATAAACGCCTGGCAGACTGGATCGAAGATAAAGGAATCATTGGCGAGGAACAAGCCGGATTTAGAAAAGACCATTGCACTATTGATCATGTCTTTACACTTTTTGCTGCTATTCAAAAACATCTAGCGTGTAACAAAAAGCTTTACGTCGCTTTCATTGATTTTAGGAAGGCGTTTGATCTTATTTCCCATGCTAAGTTATGGCCTATCATGTTGAAGAAAGGAATATCGGGTAAAATGCTAAGTGCTATTCAAAGCATGTACAAGGTGGTAAAAGCGTGTGTTAGATGCGGTAGTGGTGCAGGTCTGACTGATTTCTTTTTCTGCCAGAAAGGCTTAAAACAGGGTGAAATTACAAGTCCTCTGTTATTCTCAATCATGATAAATGAACTATCACTTGACATTATACACAACGGTAAACACGGTGTTCAGCTACACCCTGACATCGTTGAACTATTTTATTATTCTTTTTGCAGACGATGTTGCTTTGCTTTCATACACAGTAAAGGGCCTACAACTTTAATTAGATTTACTGAGAAAAAATGCAGATTCTCTTGATCTTTCGGTTAACCTGGAGAAATCCAATATTGTGGTGTTTAGAAATGGGGACTATATATCTCGTCATGAAAAATGGTTTTACGGTAAATCTGAAATGGAGGTGGTAAACTCGTACAAATATTTAGGCGTATGGCTAACTACTCGTTTAAGATTCTCACTCGCCATGCAAAAACAGACAGCAAAGGCAAAACTAGGTATTGTGGAAATACTTCAAACGTTATGGAAGTTAGGAGATGTTCCCCCTACATTTTCTTTAAATTGTTTGATGCCCAGATAAAACCTATCTTACTCTACGGATCTGAAATCTGGGGAATGTTAGAGCAAATGCATATCGAAAAGGCTCATACATTTGCGTTGAAAAAGTTATTAAATGTGGCGCCCAGAACAACCAAATGACATGGTGTATGGTGAAACAGGTAGAGTACCAATAAGTATAGACGCAAAAACAAACGCTGTCCGATTTTGGATCCGCCTCACAAGAATGAACAATGAAAGACTGCCCAAGAAAGCTTACAATATGCTTATAAATCTAGACAGCAATAACAAAACGTGCTGGGTATCAGATATCCGCAAGCTGCTTACGATGTACGGTTTTGGTTATGTGTGGCTCAATGGAGGTGTGGAAAATGTGCTTGGTTCTTAAGACTTTTCAAGGAACGTTTAACTGATTGTTGGAAACAAGGATGGTGCAGTAGGCTCCAGGAACATGAAAGATATTCTATATACAAAACGTTTAAATCCGAGTTTTCATTAGAAGCGTATTTTGAGTGCATCAGAAATAAGGTATTAAGGGATATCTTCATACGATTCAGTACTTGGTATCACAGATATTACAACTCATAAATTCCGCTATTACCCAGATCTCTCCATGGACTTGCGTTGCCCGTTATGCAACGTTCAGCCGGATGATGAATTTCATTTTCTGTTCTACTGTCAGCGTACTGTACAATTGAGAACAAAATATATCCCACGTCACCTGACTCAAAATTCGTCAAAGGAATTAACAATTCTGAATAGCAGGAACTTTATGAATGATATTGCTCGTTTTATTTATCATAGTATGAAATTAAGATTAGGTAGTCAAATTTCGTAAGTTAAATTGCTTTTTTCTCTTTTATTCTACCTGGGCTGATGGCCACGTATTCAATATCTTTACTGTGTGCGTGCATACCTTTCTGTCGGCTGGTTAGCATGTGTGGTGTGTGTGTGTGTGTGTGTGTGTGTGTGTGTGTGTGTGTGTGTGTGTGTGTGAGAGAGAGAGAGAGAGAGAGAGAGAGAGAAGAGAGAGAGAGAGAGAGAGAGAGAGATTGTGCGTGTATCTGCGCGTGCACGCTCGCGCATTGGTGTGTGAGTGTGTGTGTGTGCGCGCGCGCGTTTGTAGTTATTCTTTTGTAAGTGTTTCTTATGTGTCTGTGTTTGCTTTCAAATTAACGTTAGAGTCTGCATTGTCCGACACGAATAATGTAACAAATCATTGTGATATGAGCAAATGCTTAAGTCAGTAAACCATCTGAATCTGAATCTGAATCTCTCTCTGTGTACTCTACTCATTCTACTATTCACACACACACACACACACACACACACACACACACACACACACACACACACACACACACACACACACACACACACACACACACACACACACACACACACACACCAACCCTCTCCCACATTGTCTCTCTCTTTGCAAGCTGGTATCACCCTATGTGAGTAGAAGGAAGCGACTATCTGCACAAAGACAGCTGTGTATCATGGGTCCCTGGGTATTCAGTTGTGTGACATTTCCTTCATCATTACCACCTTCAGAGTGAGTTACCCACAGCAAAACCATGAACACCTGATATGTCATGGAGTCCCTGGGTATTCAGTTGTGTGACATTTCCTTCATCATTACCACCTTCAGAGTGAGCTACCCACAGCAAAACCATGAACACCTGATATGTTTTTCGAGATAGTTCCAGATCATCCATTCTCATCTTTCACTTCGCAACCACAGTCATACTGTCAGTCCGTCCCCAAAATTCCATCAGTAAAACAAACAAACCAAATAACTTTACACAGTTATGCACGGTCCAAATCTTTTATGTAGATAAACTAATAAGATCTGATGTACAGTTACAATCAAAAATTGTTTTCAAAACTCAGGTGTTTTGCAGGTCTCAAAAATTCATCTCATTTCAGGATTTCAACACATTTTAGAGCAAAACCTTACTTTCACGTTGAGAAAGCATTTTTTTCTTTTTTAAATTCTGATTAGGCTGCCTTGGCAGTCACGTTTGGTGCCCTTCTGTGCTGTAACCATGTTGAGCATTCAACCACTATCAGGTTTGAGTCCAATACTAACCCAGCTATAAGCATTGTGCGTCATATCAGTCAGTGCACAGCTCCCAGTTTGCCGTGCAGCCACACATTGTTGTGAGCACAATGAAATCATACATTTATGTTCTCTATGCCATCCCTGACTGACCGTGACACAGCCAGACACTGTGCAAAAATCCAGGTCTGAGCAGCACGCTGGGCTAATGCACAGGTCAGACATCTGTTAAGTCATGGCCACGAGTCCCTCCTCTTTTATTCTCTCATCTCAGTCATTAATTCATTTATCCCTCAGCTTAAACTCATGTGCAGTGTGGTCTTGTAACTTAGCGGATGTGGTGTAGCATATATGGACGGTCTGCACGCAGTGACACCTCCTTGATAAAAGCGAAACTGCAACAATCCAGAAGTGGTTTTCCCAATCAGAAAGTCAGGACATTGGGAAAGAAAGAAACCAGCAACAGGACAGTCGTTTTTCAACTGGAAACAAATTCATGTTAACAAAAGGGTTTAGTTCCTGTATCTGGGACTCTACAAGTGAAGGCCTTTGTCTGAATTTCTGGTTATCGAATCTTCCTCTTGATATTAGTGGGACAAAACAAAAGTGGGATAGGGACAACAGCTGATGCTATGGAAATGAAGCAACAAAAACATCAGATTAGCCCCTTCTGCCCCGAGAGCAGGCAAGCCTTTTAAAGTCATAGCAGGTGGATTTGGTTCATACACAGCGTAATATGTACATTCTATATCCCAGTATCTTTTTTAAAAAAGTTGCATGGGGGTGGATCAAATAATGCTTGGCTTCCTATACCCTAAACATTGCAGGACTAAAGATAAAACAAGTTGTAGTTTAAAAATGTCTGTACCGTAAATGATAGAATGTTTTGACCTTGACGTAAACTCAATATCACAATCTTTTTTTCAAATGATTTTAGCCTGTCCTTCTTACAAGTGAAATCATTTAAAGACTGCAACACTACCTGACCCAGCAATGCAACACTACCTGTCATCAAATCAGACACTGTGATATGACCATAAGAGGGGGGGGGGGGGGGGGGCTATCTTATCCTTTTCCCCCCAAAAATCGTTTAACACAATTCTTGTTTCCATGTGTTTTTGTTCTGTTTTGTTGTTCATTTGTTCTTCTGTCTGTTATTTTTAGATACAATGTCAACCTGTTTGTACGTGTTTA